>VUYT01000004.1:600000-838996 GCA_008802785.1 Symmetrospora coprosmae | reverse complement strand
TAGGAGCGATGAGTGAGTGTGATGATGGAAAGGAAGAAGAGAGGAGAGAGTCCAGCCTGACCTGACCTTTTATCGACGTCGGCGCCCCCCGAAGTTGGTTTTCCAGAGCATTGTTGACATCTGGCTGGCCCAGCAGTAAATCACGTGGGCGGCCCATCCTGCTCAGAGAAGCTCTCGGGACAGGACGCGACCGAAGGCGACTGAGGCACAAAGCGGACGCGTCTAGATGCCGTTAAGCTGAATATATACATCCCAGTGTGTACTATGCCGCTCTACCAGCTTGATACGCGTGATTTACAGGTTCCACGAAACGACGCGCCCGGTCTGAACGCGACGTGACTGGTTTCAGGATATCAATCTCAAGATTTTGGCACGTGACTCAAAACATCCTCCCTCTCCCTCCTCCTCCCCCTCATAAGGCTCATCCTCTCCCACCTCTCTCTCTTCTTCCTTTCCTCATCACATCCACACAACACTCACACACACAACCAACCCACTCCATACACACTCACAATGGCCCGCACCAAGCAAACTGCCCGAAAGTCGACCGGAGGCAAGGCCCCGCGCAAGCAGCTCGCCGCAAAGGCCGCACGCAAGTCGGCACCTGCCGCCGGTGGTGTCAAGAAGCCCCACCGATACCGCCCGGGAACAGTCGCTCTCCGAGAGGTGAGCAGCCCTTGCCTTTGCCATTCTCCCACCTGAGACTCAGCTGACCCTCTTCGACTTCCGACCCGCGCAGATTCGACGATACCAGAAGTCCACCGAGCTCCTCATCCGAAAGCTCCCCTTCCAGCGTCTCGTCCGTGAGATCGCCCAGGACTTCAAGACCGATCTCCGATTCCAGTCTTCGGCCGTCATGGCTCTCCAGGAGTCCGCCGAGGCTTACCTCGTCTCGCTCTTCGAGGACACCAACCTTGCTGTACGTGCCCTCCTCCTCTCACGCTACTCCACTCTCCTGCATGCTGACGCTCTCTATGCCCACCTCACAGGCCATCCACGCCAAGCGTGTCACCATCCAGCCCAAGGACATTCAGCTCGCCCGCCGACTCCGAGGCGAGAGGTAGACGACCCTGCCTCACCTCCCTCCTACCATCTCGGCTGTAGCTTTTCGCTTTTCTTCGAGCTCCTCGAGCGTCCACTCCCATGCTTGTTGTGTGCATAGTTTGATCTCCGGTGTGCAGCTGGGCAAACCATATCTTTCAAGGTTCTTCTGCTATGCTTGCCATCGTCCGGCCTTTGCATGTTCGCCTGCAGCTGATTTGATGGCGACACTCTCCGGATGCGGCGAGCCGAATCCTACGCTGCCGTGAGAGCTGCATGAATGCGTGCATTGCGTTGCTTGTCAACTAGTGACTGCCGAGCCAGCCGGCTTACAAGGCGAACGCTACAGCGCGGCGTGAATGTGCGTAGAAAGGGCATGAGTGCTAGAAAGGGCATGTGTGCAGACAAAAGAAGAAACGGTAAGGAAGCGATACTATGTACGTCGACTGAACAACGAGGAGACCAGCCCAAAGTGCGTTTCGGAATCTGGAAGCTTGACGAACCGCCGTCGTGTGGCCTAGCAACGTAGAAGCTTGACGAACCGCCGTCGTGTGGCCTAGCAACGCATCGGGCGGGCTATCCCAGAGGTGGTCCGTCGCTGCGAAGGCCGGGGTCGAGGCCTGCTCGTAGCGGTTTGTGCGGTGCTGTCGGAGACGGAAGATATTCTCAGTGACCGCTCGTCTTCAACCGCCAACTATAAGAGCTACTCACTCGACAGCGCTCCCTCTGGCTTCCAGCAGGCCGTTCTCACACTCCTCAGTCCCGCTACTCGTGCCTGAGCTCCGGTCAGTCTGCTCGTCTGGCTGACCGACACCCTCAAGCTTTCTGCGAGCGGCTGTGAAAGCGTCGCGCCGGCGCGTGCTGAGCTTTCGGGCGCCGAGGAACGAATTTGTCTTGCCGTCCTGAGCGCGCCCTCGGCCTGCCGGGATGGATGCCGGAGCAGTGATCGCGTTCGCAAGCGACGAAGTAGCGTCGTCGGTGTAGACCGCGATGGTGCGCTTGTTCGCTGCCGCTCGAACGCGCTTGCCCGGCGTGAGCGACTTGACAGACGGCTGGAGATGCGGCTGAGCAGTCGGCGCGCCGGCGACTCGGGGCTTCCAGCCCTTGGTGGACTTCGCGACAGGCGGAGCAGCGGCGGCAGCGACAGTGTTCGTGACGATGGCCAGCGGAGCGGCAGCAAGTGGCGCTGCCGCTGGGGAAGGAGCGCGAGCAATCGGCGCCAGCGAAGCTCTGATGGCGGAGAGAGGGATCTCAGAGACCGAGAGGTGCTTCTCGACGAGCATGAGCGGCCGTGGCTGGTATGCTGGCCTCGCGGAGGGAGCGCGCGGCTGTGGTGTCGGCGAAGGAGGCGTAATATCGGATGACCGCTTGACAATGTATGTCTCACGAGCGAGATCGGGCGAGAGTTCCGGAGTGCTGGGAACATCGAGAGAGTCGCAGCTGTTGTCCGGGCTGTCTGGATGAGCAGCCTCCGATCGATACTTGCTTTGCGAGTCGAGGATGAGCTCGACTATTGCGCTTCCATATGGCGAGGTCAGGAGGGGTGTGCCTGGAGTCCAGATGTCCGAGTGCATAGACATGCCAGACACGGAGGAGGCTGGTGCTATATAGCAACGAGAGTGCAATTGTCAGCTGACGAGCGGTCGCAATACTAGGTCAAGGTGACTCACAATCCAGGACCTCCAACGATGCCTCTGTATCGGGCCAGAGAGCACGACTACGTTCAACAGCAGAATGGCGTCAGCATACTCGCTTGCAGTCCGAGACCTTCGAGGCGCCCTCACCTCTTCTGCAATTCCGATGTGGCCTCCTGGCAGAAGCGAGCCCATTTGATCTTATACTGGTTCGAGATTTCCTCCCAGTCCTGATCCTCCTCTGCAATCGCGACGATAGGGGCGGGATGCCTTGGCTGAGGCTCGAGCGCCACGTCCTCGATGCGGCAAGGGTCAACCCGACTTTGCCTGGCCATCTGGAAGGCATCCATGCCAACAGACAGCCTGTCGCTGGAGCATTTGTTTAGCATCGTGGCGACAGGCTTTGGCTCCCGACGTTTGCTGATGGCGAGCGGCTTAGGTGCCTCTGGCGACGTCATGGGCGAGGGCTTGGGCACAGCGTGCGGATAGGTCGCTGTAGTGTCGTCGGAGACAGGCGGGAGAGCATAACGCTCGTCAATTGTGATCGTCACGGCCGGCTCCTCCTGGATTGGCTCGGCGAGGATCGAGGAACGCGAGAGTGCAGACGTCTGCCTGCGATGTCCGCCCTTCCTGCGCCCAAAATAGGAGAGGCGTGACTGAACGGAGCGCCGCTCGCCCTCCATAGATGACCGGTTGTCCGAGCTAAAGCTTTGCTCGGAAGCGGACGGCGAGGAAGGAGGAGGCGTGTCGGGCGGGACTACAGGCAGAGAAGGACAAGATCAGTAGAGCTTATGGGGTACAGGCAGCAGATGGAGCTCACTATACGAGCCGTTCAGAGATAAGTTCGTAAGCAAGCGAGGCCGCTGAACTTCTGACTTCTGCCCGAGAGTAGGCGGCAGAGGCCGAACGTAGCGGGGTGATGAACCAGTAGCTGAGGGGAGCTGGCTTGAGCGGACAGTCGTACAAGCAGCAGCTCTGATGCACTCACATCGAACCGTGTCCTCCTTCTTGGGAGACAGCTTGGCCTCCCAAGAGTCCTTGAGTTTCCTGACCCGACCGGGAGCAGGCGACGGTACTTGAACGGCTGGGGCGGCCGCCTTAAATATCGGCGCAGCGACTGGAGCTCTGGGTAGACGGCCTCCCGTTAGCATGAGGAGCTTCCTCCTAGGCGGACGCGGACAGGGTGAAGAGTTGACAGAAGACAAGGACAGCATGGAGGAGGCGGTGCTCTGCTTGACGAGCTGGTTTTGCTTCTGCTGGACGAGCCGCTGGGCAGGCGATAGTGGCCTGACAGAGTCGAATGACGGACGGGAGCCTTCGCTGTTCATCGAGGGACGTGTTCCGGGAGCATCGCTGTCGATGGAAGGGCGACCGCCTTCGGAGGAGCCGACGTCAATCTCGAGGGACGGACGCGTGGAGTCGCCAACATCGACATCCATCGAGTGACGGTTGATTGCGTGTCGGAGACCGTTTGCCGGCGTCGGCGAGGCAACGAAACTCATGCCATCACTCTCCGAGGATGCCATGCTCGAATAGGAGGTTCGTGCCGTTGCGAAGCGGCTGGCACCGGGGACGACGGAGTGTCGGCTTGCGTCGGTATAGTCAGAATGGAAGGACTGTCTCTGGTAAGCGTCGCGCTGCATAGGCTCGAGCGCGACATCTTCGTCCACTTCCTCCAGCATGCGCTCGCCGAGCTGAAAGGCACACAGCACGCCCGTGTCAGCCAGTTGCGTCACCGATATACCAGTACTACGACACTTACTCCAGGTCGCTCCATGCTGAGGTAGTCGCGAAGACTGGACCTGTTGCTTGCGCCACCTGCAGAACTGACGTTCCTGCGATGGCGGTAGAAGGACTTCTCCGGCTCGATGGTAACGTCCGCAAGTGCCGACTTGAATTGCTCCTCTCCATCATCGAACGAAGATCGGCCGCTGTCGATGCTTGGCCGCCTTGAATCCAGCGAGGGGCGTTCAGTCTCGTCGAAGGACGGTCGCTCCGTATCGAGAGAGGGCCGCTCGGTCTCGTTGTCGATGCTGGGCCTGAACGCGCTAACGATGTGCGCCATGGCATTGTCTGGCATTGAAGGGTGTTCTGTCACCATAGCGATGGCTTCGTGCGCTGTAGAGGCATTGCCTTCGAAGGACGAAACCTCCGAGAGAGCAGAGAAGGTCGTGTCCTCGTCGGTGGTCATGACGCTATCTATGAGATCCTGCAGATCGTCAGGAACATCGATTGTCTCCTCTTCGCCTGAATTTGTCTCGTCCGTCTCGACCGAGGAGAAGTTGCTGTCCTTGAAAGTGCGTGCGGTCGGTGCGGCTGAGGTATGGCAGGATTCCCAGCCTTCGTGAAAGGTGTCCTCGAAGTCGGCGAGTCTGAAGAGCCCAGAGTCGGAGTCAATAACGCACATGTCTGCCTTTATGCGATGTACGGGTGACTCACAGGTCCTTCAGCGCTTCTGTCGCCCCAGTCACGTTCTTCAGCGGAACTGTGCGAGATAGGGGAGGAGCACCGTCAGCTGAGATTCACAAGGATGACCGAGTCGCTTAGGCTCACTAGGATCGCTCCTCGGCCGTGTGCTTGCTTTTTTCTTCGCACCATCCTGGCTGAACATCGAGTGGCGCGATGTGTGCTCTTCCTCCTCGCACGCACGAATGGCTATATGAGCCGGGCTTCTCGCCGGAGACGATCCCAAGTGTAGATCGCCTGACATAGGCGAGGAAGCGACAACAGCCTGAGCGGGAAAGTAGCCAGAAGACGGGCGCGGATCGCACGGGTCGAGATGACGGCTCAGAGGTGGGAAGTAGCCAGAGGACGGACGAGCATCGCCAGGGTCGAGACCTGCCGGAGTGAGCATCGATGGAGTGCCCACAGCTTGCATGAAGGCAAGGTTGGGCGGCTCTTCCGTGGCAGGACCGGTTATCAGCGGTGCGTAGCTGACAGGGCGGGTGGTACCAGTCTCGGACGAGGCCAGCCACATCTCAGAGACAAGATCTGCAGATGCTGAGATGGACACCCTGTCAGTCTGGCGTGTCAGGTGGCTTGTGGGAAAGTGGCAACCCACCCGGCTCAACTCTGCGCCTCAACTCCGCCGTTACCGAGTCCGCCAGACTGAGGCTCTCGAAAGACGGAATCTCGAGCCTGACCTTCTTCTTGCTGCTGTTCCTGCCGAGATTGAGCTTGGCGAACCACCTCTGTCGGGGCGTCTTGCCAATCTCGCCGGCGGATTCGATAACAGCAGGCGCAGCAGGCGCAGCCGGCGCAGCCGGCGCAGCCGGCGCAGGGGCCTGCGAGGATACCGAAGTCGAGCTAAAGGCGGCCAGAGGCCTGTCGCTGGCATTGCTGAGCGTCTGGTAGCGCTTGATCTGAGCGGCTAATGTGCCTGGAGCAGGCTGACCGACAAGGCTCTTCTGCGTTGGTGGCGCATCGATGGAAGTTGACTTGCGGTCGCCGCGGACGGCGCGAGCGAAGATGCTAGCCGATCTGGTGGAGTTCGCCGAGCCTGCTGCAGCAACAGATGCCTTGCTCTGCACAAACGAGGCAGGTATAGCAGGGACAGGCACCGGCGAGTCCGGCGGCGAGTCGCATAGCGGGTTGCCCAAGTTCGACGTGTCGGCAGCCTCTGACGAGGCAGCGGAAGATGGCGTCGAGCCGGAGAGCAGGTTGAGCTTGCTCGTGCTCTTCCTGAGGCCCAGCCGCGAAGGCGTCTTAAGCATGTTGCTGAATGAGCCTGAGCGTTTCAGCCTCTTTGCGCTGCTGCCAGTCTTATCTGAGACAGGCTGCACGGCCTCCTTCGACAGCACTTCGACGCCCTCATCGGACAAGTAGCAGTATGTGCTGTCGTCCTGCAGGGTCTTCTTCGATCTCTGCCTGCGGATCTTGCTCTTGGACGCGCTGACAGAGCCGGCTGGGCTACCTGCGCGTGCAGGGTCCGCGGGCGACGGCGTGCTTCGACCGAAAAAGGCGGATCTGCTGCGGGTCAGGACGTTCCCGGTTGTACTGCTGCTAGCCGTGGACCTGCCTAGCGTACTCGCCCCCCTGTGCTGCTTGGTATGCGCGAATGGAGTGGGTATGCTGTGTTGGGACGTCATGCTCGTGTCCGGAGTCTGGAGATTGTCATGAAGGTCGTTCGAGGGTGTAGTGCTCCTGCTTCTCATCCCAAACAGGCTCGGGCTCGAGTTCCTGTTCATCCTGTGTGCTCGCTGCTGCTTGTGCTGCTCGTTGCTGTCGCGGCCCCAGGCGACGGAGGTAGATGTTGACGGGGTCTCCGCGATGCTCGAGCTGCAGGACGACGATGCCGAGCGAGACGAGGCAGCCGACGACGATGACGAGGGAGGTGGAGCTGCAGGATATGGCGAGTAAGATGAAGGTGCGTCCGTGCTCCCTGCTGCTGTGGCTGTCGTCTTTGCGCTGCTGCTCTGGAAGCTGCGGAGGATCCCGAAGGACGGGCGGCGAGGCAGCGGTTTGCCCTTGGACGCGGACAGCGTGGAGGAGTCGTTGAGCGTGAACATATCGAGAGATGGAGAGGTCGTACAGAGTATCAAGGGAATACAAAGATCGTTAAAGGCGTCGTGCGTGGATGGGTCCGTGTACGTGGGCGTGAGTGTCGTTCGTGAGGCGTCCTCAAGTCATCGAGCTTGGCCTGGCAGACAGTCAGTCGTCCGAAGCTGCAGGGGACTCTGCTGAGGGCGATGAAGGGCAGCGTCAGGGGAAGTAAGTGCACGAGGGAAATCCGCGCTCAGACCATCTTCTCCGTCTTGTTGTGCTCCGTCTTTGCGTCTTCTGCAACCGGATGTCATCCTGCTCGCTTCACGCCCGAACGGAAAGTACACACGCGCTCGCTCCACGTCAACGGAGAAGTCGGCCCACGCGATGGCATTGTTTGGACGGCAGCCACGTCAGCCGCATGCAGCTTCGCCGTATGCTCTTCATTGCCTGCGCTGCGCATTTTGTTCTTGAAGGCAGTCGGTGAAAGAGGAAAAGAGCGCCGACCACCGCTGCTGGACCTCGAGCTTCGCACTGTCGAGACGGCGAGATGGACCACCCACGCTGGTGCGGGTAGGAGACTATGGCAGAGCGGCAGCACATTCAAGAACGAATGCATTGCACACGGCGCTCCGTTTGTTGTCCCTAGCACGCGAGACACTGTATATGAACATGCCCGCTTCGACGCCTTGGGAGATGGCTCCGCACGACAAGTACAAGCTGTATGCACAAGGCTCGCGTTCACGGTATCGTCGCATACAGCGCATCTACCGCCTCCTGCCGTACCACGCAAGAGTTCCTGCTCCGTAGCCCGGCTACTGCTTGCTGAACAAGCTCATGCAGGGAAGCCCTCTCCTCTGGACCGAGCTGTGATACCGAAAGCGAACGCGCGTTGACCCAGCGCTCGAACACAAATGGCCGCTTGCTGCAGTTCATGGTGATGAGCGGTACCTCCCGGAGCTCGGGCAGATATGCGGGGTCTGCCAAGTCTCCCAGGATGCGGCGAAATGTGACGAGGCTGCAATTGAGCAGGCTGAGCGCATGCAGCGAGGACGGGAGCGGAGCACGAGGTAGCGTCTCGCCTGGTGGAGGTGTACTTGGTGTGAGGCTGAGATAGCCAACGGAAGCTGCTCGTATCGTGAGGTGCCGGAGAGCTCGCGGGTTCCGCAGGCCGTCCTCGAGCGTCTTGTCTATGATCGTGAAAGATGGATGCAAGTTCCGCCCGGTCTGATCCACGTCGAGGCGAGCGGCAGCCTGGCCGGCGACGAGGAGGGCAGGCAACAATCTTGGCCGATCTCCAGCATCGATGCCGATCCGGAGCTCCTGCAAACTGTTCCCGAGCAGCAGGCGCAGGCGCTCTAGGTCGTACATCTCGATGTCCATCCTTCTGATGTCCTGGATCAGCGTGCGTATTCCCGCTGCATGTATTCGGGGCCGACATTCTCGCAGATAGTCGGAATCCATCCAATGGCTGATGCGCAGGGTGTGCAAGTTGGTGCACTGCTGCAGAAGGTCCGCTGTGACCTGTGCATCGAGGCCCGACACGCTCAGCCTCTGAACGTGATGGGAGATATGCGGAGAGGTCTGCCGTCGCTGCATGAATAGGTCGCCAGTGATGGCAGGAGCGCGATAGCGGTCGTCCACCTCAACGCGGCCTTCCCGCTCCCACAAGCGAACGCGCTCATCCCGGACAGATACGTCACGGAAGAGCCTCAAGATAGCCTCGGCCTCGAAGGCTCTGTTGATACCTCTTGCGCGCACGAGACTGCCGATGTCGGGTAGGTGATCTAGGATGCAGCCGAGCAGCTCTGGCACCTCCAACACGCGAGCGACGGCCGATAGCGCAGGCATGGTGTCCGTAGTCCCTTTCCTGGACAAGTAGAAAGGAGCACCGTATGTAAGTGGCTGTCCGGCGTGAACGTGTTGGGAAGCAAGGACCGCTGGGCGCAAAGTGACGCCGTTCATTTGTGAGATCGCCAGCTGCTTTGCGAGCGCAACGTGACTGCGCGTATCTGCACGTACGATCAGAAGTAAACTTCGTTATCCCGACCAAATCCAGTAGTACTTGTAAAGCGGGTCGAGCAGAGGCAAGCTTCGCGGGACGGATACCATTCACGAGGAAACGCGACCGTGATTGCAAGGAAGCCATGCAATGACAGCACAAAGTACTGCGTGTGTGCTAAATCTTCTACTACGATTGCAGCTGTACTGTTTGGTGGGCAAAGGACGACTATCGCGCGACGGCGGACTGCGCCTAGCACGGCAGGCAGGCCTCAAGGGCAGACCCCATTCCTGCGTTCCATTTGTTGTTGCACGGACGTGCTCAGGCTTGTCGTGCGGGCGCATGTACTGCGAGCAGATTAAGGCTATGTCAGAGACAAAAGCCAGCCTTTCGCAGGGATAGCCTGTCCCACTCACCCAAAGTCGCCACGCGTTCCGGGAGAAAACTAATGAACTACTTCTGCGCGTTGCTGCTTGGGCCGCGGGGTGATATTGAACTGACTGCGTAAACCGCGTGATGCGCGCGATGAGACAATGGGCCTAGTTTGCGTGGTGTATGTGCTGACTTCCTTTCTCGTGCGGCCTTTCGAGCCTAGTCTGCTGAAGCCGTCCTGTGCCCAAAGGTCCCGCGTCCGTATTGGCCTAGTTGTTCTCCGGGATGCCAAAGAGCTCCCTCAGCTCGGCGTATCGGGCTTCCTTCCTCTCTCGGGCTGTCTGCTTGTTCTTGATGCCAGCGAATGCGGACTTGACCAGGGCGTTCTTGCGTGCCTGAATCTCCAGCACCTTCTCCTCGATGGTATTCTTTGCAATGACTTGAAAGACGCGCACCTCTTTGGCCGTCTGACCCTGTTCGCGCCAAGGTGGGAGATGGTCAGCGCGATTCCCCGAAATCGACAGCTTGGACACCCACAATGCGATTGACGCGGTCGATGGCCTGCGACTCGATAGCGGCAGCCCACCAGGGATCCATCAGGAAGACAGCGGACGCTGCGGGTGCAAAATGGACGCGTTCGTGTATGCTTCATACCTTCACATAACAGCATCTGCTCACCTGCGGTAAGGTTCAAACCGACTGCGCCGGCCTTGAGCGAGATGAGCATGACGGTCGGGCCATTCGGATCGTAGTCGTCATCGCCACCTCGTGCCTTGCCCTCGCCCTTTGACAATGCGCTCGCCCTGCCCTTGCCCTTGACCGATGCCTTCCTGAATGGCGGCGCGTATTCGGCATCGCTGTCCTCGGTGGCTGAAGTGTCGACATCCTCTTTGACGTCCTTCACATCCTGAGACGGACCGGACTTGGGAGCGAGAGGTCGCTGGAACACCTGGAGAACCTCGGCTCGTGCAGTCTGGTTCATGGTCCCATCGAAGCGGACAAACCTGATCCCGGCCTCCTTGAGATGGGGCTCGATGGCATCAAGGAACCCGGTGAATTGACTGAAGACGAGCGATTTCTGAGTCTTTGGGAAGAGCTTGAGGTAGCGGAGCCTAGCCCACATGAATGCCCGAGGAGGTCAGCGCTAGAATCCTGAACGACTAACATGAAGACGCAGCAGGGACGCACAACTCATCAATCTTGGCGCTTGACTTGAGGCCATTGCCGGTTTCGATGACAGGGAGATCTGCGGCAGTGTCCTCCTCCTCCGTCTCCTCTTTCTTGGCAGGGTCTTCCCTTTTGGGTGGCATAACCGCAGGCAGTTCCAGCAAGTGGTCTGCTGATAGTAGATCGGTCCGGTCCATCGGGCCTGAGATCAAGCGCATTTGATTCAGATTTTGCATTCGGACTGTTGGGTCCCGCTACTGTCTGAGAGAAGACTCACATTTCTTGATCTCGCTGCCCATGACCTCCTGGATGCAAGGGAGGCAGTAGACGTGGCCGCAGATGGTGATGCGCGGCTGGTTGAGAGTCTCGAAGCAGACCTGCGAGTTTCGACCATGCGTGAGCCAAGCTGTCACAGCGCCTGTACATCGATCACATATCCTCACCGGGCACTCCTCGTTATCGTCTACGGCGGCTTTGAGCTTCCATAGGAGGTCGACTCGGTCCTCGTCGGATACACTCGAGATAGCGACGGCCAGGTTCTGCTCCTTCTGGAGCGTGCGCAGGTAATTTGAGGGTACCAAGCCCGTAAAGAGCGAGAGCTGGCGAAGACGGGTGAGCATCGCGAGTACGTGCGACGGAGGCTGAAACACAAGGGCATACACATCGTCAGCACATACTGTGCACAAGCAGCTGATACCAATTGCACTCACAGGCGCTCCGTCACCTTCCCTCAGGGCCTCAACGATGCGGTCTCGCGAGATGGTCATTGCGGTGTCGTAGATCCGGCGATCCTCCGGGGTGAGTTCCACTACAGTGTCGTAGTGAATGACAGGCGGGAGAGGCACGAGCCTCTTGCCATCCTCATCTTCCATCTCCTTGGTTCGCCTGAGGCATGACTGTGACATGATGGCCTGCAGCAGGAAGCTGCCTCGCTTGCCAGGCTTCAGCGCACGGACTGCAGATCGCGAGAAGAAGACGCTCAGCGCGGCTCATCACGGAGAAGCAATCATCCGACGTACCGACCCGGTTCTTGAATTCAGTGGGATCGTCGAGAGGCCTGCAGACCCTCAGGAAGGACAGGAGAGAGCCGAGATCCTTGGGACCGTTGACGATAGGAGTGCCAGAGACGACCCATCGTCGGTGCGCTTCGAGAGCAGTGCAGGCCCTGCCGACGTCGATCATGCAAGCGAGTCAGTCTCGGTTTCTCAGTCAAGACATTCTGGAATGCTGCCCACCTCGCCATGCCCGTAGCTGCATTTCTGATCGTGTGCCCTTCATCGAGAACGATTCGCTTCCACTTGGTGTCAATCAGTCTGCCAGTGCTCTGTCCAGTCTTGGCCTTCTTGGCCTTTGAAGGGCGGGTGCTCTGCTCGCTGGTCACGACCTGGTATGTTGTGATGACGACATCGGCCTTTTCGAGCTTGGCCTGCGATACCTCTCGTCCGTGCCCGTAAAAAACGATGTACTTGAGCTGCCCGGGTGCAGCATGTTCGTCGATCTGGCTCTCCCAATTGGACAGCACGCTCAGAGGGCAGACTGTGCAGTAGGCGTCAGTTGCCGTTCGCTCCGTCTCGGGGGTCCTGTAGTCGGTGCTCACCAATGAGGGTAGCTCCGCAAAAGCCCGGTGCCGGCTCCTGCTTGGTCGCGAGAATCAGTGCAAGGATACTGATGGTCTTTCCCAAGCCCTGACAAAACATATCTAGCATCAGTACTGATTCGTATTTGGGCAGCCATGCAGGACGGACACGCTCACCATGCAGTCGGCTTCCGGTAAGAAACGATGAATCAGCCTCTGTGTGACGAGGTTTCTAAAGCCTGGCAATACGCACCGAGGATCCCGCCGCGTCCCAACACCGGCTCGTGCTTGAGAGCTCGCGTGATCTTGGTGGCAACGTTGAACCAGTGTGGAATCTTGTCGCCGCGGCGCCTCCACAGCTGTACATGCTCTTCGCCCTCTGGCAGGACCGGGTTCTCGTGCTGCTGCATCCACAGAAGGCCTTGCGATTGGTGGGGCTAAGGTAAAGGCGGCGGTTGCTCCGTCAGTAGCGCTTCGCAAGCAGCCGTAAGGAGAGCGCAGCTCACCAGCAGATCATTCAGCAGCTGCCCTTTGGCTTTGCTAGGCGGATCAGGGTGCATGGGAAGCTTGAGGACATCGACAGCCTTGGTGAGCGCCTCGAGGAAGTCGTCGGCCTTGTGCTCGGCCGAATTGAGCTGCTGCAGAGCCGCCATAACTTCTTGTGCGGCCTTCTCCTCCTCGGTCTCTAGTTGCTCATAGCCCGGCAAGGCAAAGCCAGATCCGTCGAAATTCCTCAGGCCTGGAGGGAAAGCAAAATCGGGCGTTGCGGACGTGCTGGCGGTCGGAGCCATGGCAGCGGCGGCGTCAGCCATGGCCTTCGCGTGGGCGGCCTCAGGAGATAGTCCGGTTGTCGAGAGCGGTCCGGCCCAGGCCAGAGAAGGGGCGAGTGCGGCCCTCGACGAAGGCGGTCCGTAGATGTCGATTGACATTCGCAGCTTGAATGTGCGTGTGACGTTGTTGCCGGTGATCATCTTTGCGGTGGGCGTGATAAGACCGCCGTCCATCAGGCCGGCTAGGCGCAGAGAGGCGCGATTAGCTGCCGAGCGACTGCCAGGAAGGGTCCGCTTGCCACTCACCGAGGTTCGCAGAGACACCGCGAGAGAGACTGCCGATCTGTATACCGGAGCTGTTCATGACTCTGATCGCTTTAGGGTCGAAAATGTTTGTGGGGTCTCGCAGCTACCGATGCATCCGGTATGTCAGCGGAGCGAACGGGTGGGATAGTAGCCGCTTCAGGTGGTGCAAACACCCACCAATGTGACGACTTCATAAGGTGCGCATTTCCCGTTGTAATGCGTGATCCCGACGACGTCCGCATAGGTTCGCACGTAGAAGACGTCATCCTCGAGCTCGATGGCCGCGTTCGGCACATTTGGCTTGATGTCTTTCAAATCTTCGTCGTCGTCGCTGTCGATGAGCATGGCAGCCTCTCGCTTGACACCTCTGAAGGCCGATTTGACGTCCGGAAGAGGCGAGCTCGTGAGGTCGATATAGTTGCTGTTCTTGCGCGAGCTGGGGCCAGAAGCAGAAGTGGGGGGTGTGGAATGGTGCAGCTTGGACGAGCTGGCGACCGCGGAGGAGCTGGACGGCTTGACATCCTCGTTGTCGGTGTCATCGCCCCTCCAACCTCCAGGCATGCCGGCATAAGGTGCAAAGGCGGGGCCGAGCTTCGAGCTGTTGGGTGCCGAGAGGGAGGGAAGGCCGTACAGCGTGTTGTGCATAGCAGAAGAGCCCGTGAGGGAGTTTGGTGCGGAGCTTCCTATCTTGGGTCGTGCGGGCGCCCAGCTCGAGCCACCAAAAGCCGAGGAAGAGGAGGCAGAGGGCTGTGCTCGCTGCGCATCCTGGAGGGAAAGTGCAATGGCCATCTTGATGTCTTCGTCTTCGTCAGGATGCGAAGAGTTACTCGTGTCGGGAACATGGGGCTTGCTGGACGAGAATGCTGCGATAGCGCGCTTGACGTCCTCGTCCTCAACAGGCTGGGACCAGACTGGCGCGCCCGCTGTGGAGTTGGACGAGGAGGAAGAGGAGGTAGAGGCGGTAGAGGCGATCGCACGCTTGACACCTTCATCCTCATCGGGTCGAGACCAAAGCGGGGCGGACGTTCGAGGGACGGAAGAGCTGGATGATGACGGGATGGCTGCTTTCACACCGGCATCCTCATCGGGTCTTGACCAGCTAGGCGTGTCAGAGCCTTGGGGCCTGGACGACCAGGGGAAGTTGAAAGCGGACGGGGCGACCGCTCCTTTCTTGTCCTCCTCGGCGGGTGCCATCGAGCTGTTCGTGGCAGAAGGGACTTCGGTCTTTTGCGCGATGACGGAGGAAGATTTGGCGAGTCCGGTGGGAAGCGCTCCAGCAGGTCGTAGGCACGGCGTGAGGTCCTCTTCAGGGATCTTGCGCTTGTTCATTGCCATAATGACGCGTCGCTGATCCTCCGCTCTGTGTGAGGAGAGTTGATAAGAGAGAAAGAGAGAAGGAAGGAAGGAGGGGAAGAGACGGAGGGAGGGTAATGAGGAAGGAAGGAAGGAAAGGAAAGGAAGGAAGGTAACGGGAAGGAGGGGAACGGGGAGGAAACGCGTCGAAGGGGGGAAGACAATTCAGCATGACGTGGGTGGCGCGGACCTCGAGCGGATGCAACATAGTCGCACCTCAGCTCGTGGAAGCCCGGAGTCTGCAGATTGATGGTACGGAGGATTTCCTTGGTGCTGCATCCCCAGTGCCTGTAGCCGACCGACTCGTGGCCAAACACGTCGGTGGTTTCGCCAGTGCGGAGCGCGCCCTCTGGGATGGTGTCCTGGCATCTACGCAGTCGGACGGGGGTCGCAGATGCAGAGGGAGCAACAAGAAGGTGCGAGCAGATAGATGGACAGACGGCAGCCTCCGCGCGTCAGTCAGCTGTTTCAGGACGATACGGTCCGTCGCGTGAATTTGCGACCAGCGACCAGGCAGCACGCCCGCCCCGCCCCTCTGGCCAGCGCGACCCACCTCCGACACTTTGCCCGTGCGCTCTTCGAGTACTCCAACGTGTACTTTGCCATGGTTATGCTCTCACTCGTGTGTGCTAGAAGGTGGTGTTGGTGCTGCTGCTACCCTCGCAGCGCTCTCGTCGTTGCCAGCGGAGCAAAGGGAGCTGAACGCGTCTGAAGCTGGCGTAAACAAGCCAGGGCTGGCGGCACGCCGGCCGACGGAGGATCGTGCCTCTCGAGGAATGCTTAGATATGCAGTTGCACTCGAGGCGACGGACCAGACAGGAAAGACAGCAATGTCATGTACATGGAATCCGAGGCTGCGCTGTCTCTCCTGCGCCTCGTTCACCCCTTGCGCCCTCCTCACTCCGCCTTGTCCTCCTCCGCCTTCAAGTAGTACTTTGTCGTGTCGACACCGTGATGCGGGTGGCTGCATGGAATCGCGAAACATGGCATCAGCTTGTGCGCAAGACAATACTTGACCCCTGCAAACCGCGCCTGGCTTACCGAACAAAGTTGAACCTGGATTGCCGATGACCAGAGAAAAGAGTCGCGGGATGGGAGGGTCAGCTCGGCCAGATGACTGCTTGAGTCATCTTCGGCAGCATGTCCCGCTCGATGTACTCACCAAGGAAGAGCAGAGAATTTGAGCTGCGACCACTGCGAGTTGCGGTGCGCGACTCCCTGGATGAAGTCTGGCAGGTCCGTCTCGCCATACACGGGCTTCCCTTGCGCCGCAATGGCAGAGAGCTCCTCCATGTCCCGCTTCTCCTCTCGTGCCTGTAGGGACCGCACTGGATGTGTCAGAGGCGCTATGCCATGTCCACTTGGCGTTGCTGCGACTCACGTTCTCGGTCCATCCCCAAAAGCGGACTGCACATGAAGACACCCCATCAGCCTGCAAGCCCCGGTCCCACGCGAGCGAGAGGCACAGCGGAGGCACTCACATGAGCTCCTCTGATATGCTAGCAGGAAGCCGCCTGCAAAGCCGAGAAGGGTGCAGTACTTGAGTGCAGGGGTCAGGCCTCTCTTCGACAGTCTTGACGGGTCGGCCATCTCTGAGCAGAGGGAAGCGCACGGCGGCGAGAAAGCAGGAGGGCAGCAAGCATCAGCAGCACAGGACTGACATGGCATCCAGGTATGGCTGCCCACCGTAGCCGTAGAGCAGCGCCGGGAAAGCCGCTGTCGCTGCGCCCCAGACGGCATAGTCCGCTGGGCGCATGTAGCGCACGACCCGGCCCGCATGCGGGTCTGCAAGCAACGTAAACGCAAGACGGAGCAGGCGGAGGAATACATGATCAGCGCCATTCTGCTTGTCTGCTTTATGTACGCGCGCCCTCGCTCACCGGCGTCGATGAGCGGGAAAGGCGTGTTCGTTTCTTGAGCTGGGGAGGAGCAGCGCAGACGGTGCGAAGACCAGCGTAAGCGACTCCAGCAGCATAATCGCCTCGCGCGCACCATTTGAGGCTTACTGGGCATGCTGTCGGTGTGCTATGCGCTGCTTTGACGTTTACGGGCGGAGGGAGAGCGACTGGTCTGCCGATTGGGTCTGCCTGCGTCGGCTCGCGCCGTGCGCTCAGTGCGAGTGCCTCTCGAGAGTACTGACAGCCTGAACAGGCACGAGGAGGAGGAGCAAGCCAGATCTATCGCGTATGTACTCTGACCGACACGAAAACTGCTTGCACAACGCATGACCCATGTATATGCACGATAGGAGGGAGGAGGGGGCCGCAGCCAGTGGTGCTACAGCAACAAGGACATGCATGTATAGGCAGAAGCACGGATGAGATAGACGTAGAGACGTAAGCGTGAACTAAGAGGCGAGGAGGTGAAGCGATACATAGGTCTATTCGGTGGATCCCTGCGGAGCGGCATGCGGTCGTGAGATGCATGGTCGAGAAGGCCGTTGAGGCAGAAAAGGGGCGTCATCGCGGCTGCCGATGAACGCTGTTGCCCGAGTTCCTCGACCGCAGAGGCGGACGGACCTGCCACGCTCTCGTTGCGCTGTACAGCGGCGGTTCGAGCGTCTGCCTTTCGCGATCCGAGCTATTCGTGCCTGTCGAGCCCGTGTGGATGTGTGTCGTCGGGCTGCGGGTGCCGCTCGTCGATGCAGATGCAGCCGTGCCGAAGTGGTGCGCTTCGAGATCCTTCAGGTACGTCTCGTCGTCCTTCCATTGCGGCTTGGGCAGCTTCGTCCGGAGCGCATTGCTCAGCTCGTCGTTCGTAAAGCCATACAGGGAGAATTTGTTGGTGTCCGACATGCGGCACTACGTCGAAAGCGTGGCTATCAGCGCCTGCTCGATCACTTGAGCTGCACATGTCCCACTCACAAGACAGCCCGTACAGAAGGTGATGGCATCCTTGTCGATGAGACATTCGTCGGCCCGCCCCTGACTGCTATAAGCGGGCAATTGGAGCGCATCGAAGATGCAACAGCAGCTCGAGATGGTCGCAGGCGTCGACAGCTTCTTCTCTCTCTTCTGCCGTTCCGGGTTGTCCCGCAGCGGCGTGTAGTATATGCACACGGACAGCTCGTGGCTGACACGAATGCCCGATATTGAGCCATCTGCGGTGGACGGGCGAATCTTGTCGTCGTCCGGCAGGCGGAACTGCTCCATGACTGTGAGCTCTTCGTACGTCTCGAAGACCGGGTCGACCTCCCATCGCGCCGACTTGCGCATGCTCCACAGCGGCACAGTGACGGGTTTCACGTCCTCCGTTTTTGGCCGTGGCTTCTTCAGGCTGTTCAGGCTGAAGTTCTGGATGAGGTTGACGCGAACATCGTTGATTTCGACGGGCTGAGCGAAGGACGGCAGGATGAGGGAGAGTCGAAGGTATCCCGATACGAGGAGGTATTTGGACGTGAGGGTCACTCCTACGGGCCCGAGGATGGGATGCTCGGACTCGTTCTCCATGTTGAACCCGGGAGGGATTCCCCCGGACTCGCTGTGGTTGGAGATGACAAAGAGGACCGACTCGGCTACCAGGTCGCTGCCAAACTTGCCGAGTCCCTCTGCTGTGGCTATGAGCTTGTGATATGTCCGTCCACTGCAAGGACGCGCAGATACACGTTGTCAGTTGAATGCAGCAGACGCGACATTTGCGAAAGCCTAAACCCACTAGAGACTGTTCTCGAATGCCGCGCTGTCATCAGGAACGACAAAGCTGAACTTGAAACTGTGCTCGCCAGGACACAATATTTGCGGGCCAGTGTCTAGCTTTGCCGTGTGGTGTATTGTATCGTAGCTCTCGAAAGCAGGCTTGAGCCAGACGCTCTGCTTGCCGACCTGTGATACGCGAAGGGCAGGCGACATGTCAGCATGTCATCACACTATGCATACTGGTGCTCCTCGACAGTCCCGAAGAGCCCAGCCAGAATTCGTCCTGGAACGTGGCGCTTTCCAGGAAGAAGAGGATCTGCGCGCGGCACTCACCAGTTCGACCTTGAGCTTGTCGACCTTCTTCGCGCTCGGGAGGATCAGGACGACCGTCCCTTCTATCAATGCTCCTGCGCTCGCTCCCCCTTGCGGGCGCGTGTCGACTCCGCTGATGATGTCGTCCACCTCGCGGTCCTCCCGGTTGGGATGGAGGATGACGAGGTCCGAGAGGGCCGACACGCGCAGCTTGGGCGTCTTTGTGGATCCGGCGAATGTGTCGAGCAGCATGCTGCCTACTGAACTTGCGGACGACGCCGAGCCAGAGCCAGAGGACAGCGCATTGTGGTGCTGCCCTCCGCCTGCTCCCCGCCCGTTGCTCATGACGCCTCCGCTGCTGCTCATTGAAGACGATCCTGCATGATGGCCCGGCCGACCGCCCGGGGCGAGCGTAGGGGTGGTGGCACCGCTGTTCCTCTGCAGGCTGGCGCTCAGATTGCTCCTCCCATTGCTGCCAGTGCTGCTGCTGCTTGGGCTCATTGTCGACGACCGCATCGCGCACTAGTCGCTTTCGCTCTCCTTCGCCTCGCCTCGATCGGGTCCCGTCCCTCCGAGCTGTCAAGTGCTGACTGAGTATAGCGGGACTGACTGAAAGACGGAGGTGGGCCAGCTGATGCAGCCCAGCGCACCCGGGTGCAGCGCGCCTCCCCTCTGGTCGTCCAATGCCACCTTCGCTCTCTCTGTCTTTTCTTTTCGCAGGATGGAGCAGAGGCAGACCAGAAAGATCTAGACGGCGGGTTCTCGGAGACCCTTCTCACGCTTTCCTTAGACCCTCTTTGCCACCGCAACCCTCCCGCGACGCGTTCATAGGTACACAAGCGCGCGACTGATTCGCTGCATTGCACTCATTGAGCAGCGATAGACCAATGCTACAGGTCGTTTACTGCGGTCCTGCGTTTCTCGCCGACGAGGTCCCTTATCTCGCCCGCTTATTTACACGACCCATCCTGCACACCACACCCTCACAGCACATATTCAGTCTCCAGACTGAGCTTGTCCAGATCTGCAAACATGACCTTGCGTGCCTGTCGGTTGGCGAGATATACCTGCGTAGAGCACGTCTCACCCGTCAGAAGCCACTTGACTGCACGTCGGACCTCAGAAGAGCGAGTATACGCACCGGGTTCTTTGACAGTGACCCGGAGCTCGAAGACTCGTCTCGCCTGAGCGCTGGTCGCTTTTTCGTTGGCTTGCGAGCGCCTGCTGCGCGCTTCGTGCTCTGCTGCTGCTGCTGCTCCTGGTCTTTGCTCGACCACGTAGTCGCGAAGCGGGGCACGGTCCTGTCGGAAGGCCAGGTCAATGGTCAGCATGTAAAGGGATCGCACATGAGTGACCCTCCACATTCTTGTCTGCACGTCTGACAACCTTTGACTCGTCATAGTCCGTATCACCGCTATTCGCAGACGACGAGCTTGAGCTGCTGACGTCCCAGTTCTCCCGGTCTAGGCTCGTATCGCGCTCGTCATCATCCTCATCGTCGTCCCTCGGGCTGCTCTTCTTTTGTCGCTTGGTCCTACGCTCTAATATACTGGAGACTGTGCTCAGCAGCCGGGACACGGGTGAGATCGGCATTGCATCGGCCTTTCTGCTGGACCGCGAGCTTGGAGCGGCACTGGAGCCTTTGCTTTTAGGAGGCCTGGCCGGACTATCGCCAGACTCATCACCGATGCCGCCCGCTGCGGGTATGTCAATGCGGCTCCACTCGCTCCACTCGGACACGTTGTCCGGCGCATGTGCGTCTCGACGAGGAGAGGGGGATGCAAATGCTCGTTTCCCATCGTGGACGAATGTAGTGCTGAATCTCCTGCTGGAGCCTTGCTTGGTAAGTCTTGTAGGGCGAGCCTCTTCTCGACTGTGGTGCGTCGTAGACGAGCGTGCAGGCAGGGCCTTCGATGTGTTATTGGGCAATCTGCTCCGGTAGGGCAAAGCCTTGCGGTACGTAGTATCGGTGCGACGTGAGACTTGCTGCTGCTGCGGGATATTGCTGTGACTTGATCTGTCTTCCGGTCCAGAAAGTGGCGGGAGGCGCTCAGCCCATCCAGGCGCCTCCGGCGAGCGCACAGGCGAGGGATATCCGTAGGCGTCTCCACCACCCCCATCGAAGTCGTGACTGTCCTCGTCAGCAGCCCATGCTGGTGCGAGTGCAGCACACGGGTCCCGCAGAGGTGATGTAGCGGGAGCGGCGATAAGTGGCACCGATTGTCCATAGCTCGCCAGACGCCGTCGTTTACGAGAATGCGGCATGCCTGGCTGCTGGGGGCTTCCGATCGGCGAGGCGCGGCGATCCATGCTCGGATAAGACAGAAGCGTCGATCCTTGGCTCAATGCAGGCCGCAGGGGCGCTGCAATGGAGGAAGACCTCAGAACATGTCAGAACCTGGTTGACTTGGTGCATTTACATCGGCTGCCGGATTGACTCACACAGGACGGGACGCAGGCTCGCCGGTCCAGCCGTAACCGAGCTGCCTTCCGCACGATACCGAGGCGAGGGAGCGAGCTTCTCGCTAGTAGCTTGGTACGCAGGGGAGACGGCGGCCCCAAGGGCAGAAATCTCTTCCTGCGTTTGGTCAACGGGTAGCTCGTCTCGCACGTACTCGACCGAAGGGCTTCTTTCCGGCGCATCAAAGGCCTGCTGTTCCTCACTGTGGTTGACCACAGCATCAGAGCCATTGGGATTTGGCAGTATTCGAAGCGTACGCGCGCACGAGTCAAGGCGATTTTCCGGTGACGTGGACGGAGAGCACGCCGGTCCTGAATCAGGGGCTGTGTCGACCAATGTATGTCTTGCGGGCGTCGGTGGGGTGGGCGCACTTGTAGAGTGCGACTTCTTGTGCCCGGTCGCTGACCCATAGTCGGCTTCAGGCTGCGAGCTGGGGATCTGCGTGATCTCTCGTTCATACTGTCGCGGCGTGTGTGTAGTACTAGGGTGCGTCTTCGTCTCGAGCGGAGAGCTAGGTCTCTGCGTACCATCTACTGCCCTGTTCGAGATCACGGCGGCATTTATGCTCGATGACGGCATGACTTGCTTTGGCTGGGGAGCTGGCCTACTCAGTCGCCGCAGTGTGTTGCTCAGCGCTGGCTCGAGGACCTGCATCGTCGCAGGCGGTGTATCGGCTGTGCCCTTCGTATGCCCGGATGGTGCATCCGCGGCTCGCAGCGACTGCAGCCTGACGAGGCGCTCTCGGCCTCTGACGCGCCTCGGCGTGCTACTTGCCGCGCCGGTGCGTTGCAGAGTGTCGGACACGATGGCAGAGGATGCGCTCCGGGCTAGTGAGGAGCGTGAAGTCACATGTGGGATGCCGACAGAAAGGCCAGGCGAGGGAATACGCGTGAAAGAGGGGCCTTCGACCGGGTCCGATCCCATCTCGGCCGATTCGGACCTTTGCGCGGAAAAGGCGTCCTGCTGCTGCTGCTGGTGCTCTGCTGTAGAATTAGCGGGCATCTGAAGGGAGAGAGAAGTCGTTATGGCTGCAGATGCCAGATCAGGTACGGCTTGAGTGGGTTTCTTGATTCGGGATGTCGAGGAGCGTGCCTGCTGCTGGCGAGACAGAGATGCAACGTGGGCGGTCGCGGCACGGCGTCGAAGTATAGAGCTGACTTGTGCGGGTGAGTCATAGCTGTTTGAGTACGTATTAGGGCCTTGCTGCCTTTGCTGTTGATATGCATGTAGATTGCTGGTCTGCAGCGGGTATCCTCTGGACGCATCGACTGTTGTCGGGATTGGGCGAGAGGCGTGAGCTACCTGGATTTGTGGAACGAAGCCAGATGATGTAGCGTAACGCGGAGCTTGTAGATTGCCTTGATATGGCTGCTTCTGTGCGGAGCTTCTTGTTCCGAGTCGCATTGGGAGGGTTGGCCGGAGCTGCGGCGTGCGAAATCGCATCGCGCTTGTTGTCTGTGCATTCGAGGAAGGAAGGCGATAGGCATAGGTGTAATTGGCGTTGGCATACTCATCTTCCTCGCTGCTGCTGCTATCTTGGTTCCTGGCGGCCGACAGCTCTTCGAGCAGCCTGAATGCTCTGAGCGTGGTTGGCAACGGGCGGCGGCGGGAGGATGTACCGCCTGCATACGGAGTGTGAGCTGTTGCAGAGTAGCTGTGACCGGAGTAGGCTGCTCCTGCTGTACCCTGTGCCAGCGTGTACTTGTCTCCCCGAATGCGACGAGCGCTGTGCCTGACGCGCCCGCGTGACGGTCTGGCCGAGGACTGCTGCTGCTGCTGCTGCTGCTGCTGCTGCTGCTGCTGCTGGGCATAGCGGGACGGCGTCCTCGACGCAGCGTACATCAATCTAGAGCGTGTGGATATCGTGCATGCTACACTGTTGGGTCTGACATGTGGGAGGGAGAGAGCGAGAAGCCGCGGTGCCGTCGAGTGCTTTCCCCCTCAGACGCCGGGGACAGATCCGACTGTGAGGTTGCCATCTCTCCCATCCCATCGCATCGCACAAAGAGAAGGTCAACGGCCACAGCAGCGACTCTTCCTCTCTCCCTTCCCATCCCTCCATCTCACTATGGCATCGCAGCAGGTCGGAGCAGCGCGGCCCGTCTCGCCAAGCTCTGGCTCGTCGAGCGCAGTCGCAGCAGGCAGCCCGCAAGCAGCAGGGCGTCCAGCGGGCGCAAAGGCGGTCCAGCCGGGAGCGCTGAGGTGAGGCCAGGCCAGACCAGGCCAGGCCAGGCGAGGCATTGGCGTGCAGATGGCGAGGTCGCACACGCCATGCGGCAGAGGTCGTAGATGCTGACATGGTCTGGTCTGTGTCGCCGCATCCATGCACAGGCGCCGTGCAGCTGCCCTTGGTGAGGCGAACGAGAAGCCAGCGTCAACGCGCGCAGCGGGCGCAGGAGGATCTAGCTCGACAATGCTCCGGCTCTACACGAACGATGATACTCCGGGTCTCAAAGTGTGAGTTCCGCCTCAGGGCCTATGCCTCGGTTCCTCTGGGCATGCGTCTGCCCAGGCCAGAACATATCGGCTGAGTGCCCTGCCATGTATGCATGTCCTTCCTCACAGTGACCCCGTCGTCGTTATGGGTCTTGCAGTCGTCTTCATCGCTTCCGTCGTCGCGCTACACCTTATCAACAAGGTCACGAGAGCGTTCTTCAAGTAGATGGGGGAAGTCCGCTCGGACCTGGAGATGGCAGGCCGTACGAGCCAGGACGAATAGGAAGGTGCAGTGTATCGAAGCGCAGTCAGTCGACACCGCTCGCAAAATGGTTTGTTGGATCGGCACAGCCCAGATAGCCTGGTCGTGGGCTCGCTCTATGCAGCGATGGCCCCTCTTGACTAACGCTGCCATTAAGCGATAACAACTATGCTATGCTACACTAACAAAGCAGAACGAGGTTCTTGACATGGGTCAATCTGCAGAGGACATTTCTGGCCAGCTCGCATCTACGGCGCTCCCTGCCGCTCCTCCCTCTTCTTGTGCTTCTGCTCCTTCCAGCGCGAAAAGCCTCTGCCTCTTCGCGCCGCCCGCCCATTTGCATTCGCCGGGCTCCCGTTCTCTGGGTTGTGCGGCCGCGGCGACGGGCTCCTGCGACCCTGCGTGTGCGACTGCCCTTGGCTCTGACTATGCGCGCCGCTCTCCCCCGCCTGCCCACCAGGCTCTCGACGATCGGCCCGCCTCTCCCGCCGCGCCTGATCGTTCGCCTCGCGCTTCCGGTTCCGTCGCTCCTGCTCCCGCCGCAGTCTCTCCTCCTTCTTGGCTTCTTGCGCGATGCGCCGCGCAGCACGCGACATGGGCGTCCCCGGCGAGTAGTACTCGGCCCGGAATTCGGAATCCTTCTTGACGCTCAGACAGACCTTGTCGAGCGGGGCCGATTCCTGAAGCAGGTCGTATGCGCGTTGCATTTCCTAGAGCCGCGCATCGACCGCGTCAGCTCGAATCCATAGAGAACGGAATGCAGGAAAAGGCAGGCCACTTACAGCCATGATGCGATCGACGACGCGGGGCACGATGTTTAAGCACGTATTGCGCGTGTGGATGAACGGGTCCTGCACGACGAGCTTTTGCGTCCACGTCGGCGGCTCGACAAAATCCTCGGGACGCTCCTGCTCTGGAAAGGGGAACAGGCCGGTCGTCTCGTCTGCATGGTGGAGCTCGAGGCCGGTGTGTGCGCCCGACGCCCGCGCCTTGCTTCTCGAAGTGCCAGTTGAGATGGAATCGGGCCGTCCATTCTCGCTGGAGCGGACGTGCGCAGGGAAGCGCGCAGTTGTCGGCGTAGGATCTGGGGTGGTGCCGGGCGATACTGCGCTCGTCGCTCGAGCATCGACAGCCTTTCGATTGGCGTCTTCGAAAGAAGGGGCGAGATCTTGCACTCCATGTGCCCGAAGAAGAGCGTCGTACTTTGCCAATGTGGCGCGCGACAGGCGCTCTTCGTCCGTCTCTGTGCTGGACTCGATGCCATTTGTGTTTTGCGGCGACGAGGCATCCTGCCGTGTCTCCAATTCCTGCTTTGGCGTAGCGGACGTGGGATTCCGCTCGTCGTAGATCTCCTCGTCAGACTCCTCCGCCGCCTCCTCATAGAGCTCCTCTCGCTCCTCCCGCGTGATCTTGGGCAACGTCGGCAACGGGATCCCGTCTGCATCTGCGGCGAGGGGCAGGTATCCCATTGAGCGGTCCAGAGGCCGCCCAGCCCAGATCGAGACCGCTTTGCTGTCGAGCGGAAAGCCGAGATAGTAGTGGAAGAAGCCTTGCGCCAAGTCGGTCACCGTCGTGTTGCCTATCGTGCTCTTGCTTGTCCCGGTTCCGTTTGACTGGGCGATCGACTGAGCGTCATCGCTGTCCCAGCCTGTCGGAACATGCCGAGGCATAGTAGCGGGATTGACAGCCTTGCTTGCGCCATTCGCCTGCGATCCAGCGGCATGGCTAGGCTTCCAGTCTGCGCTAGCCGGCAGCATCCTGACAAACGTGGTCTCGACGACCATGGCCTTGTAGTCGCCGAGGTACCGGCCCTTCCCTCTCATCCCCGGCTTGATGGCGTTCTTGTTGGGCACCTTGGTCCAGAACGCCTCGCGCTCCATCCCGCTCTGCGCGATCAGCCGCAGATCCTGCAGATTGGGCACGACGCCCGCGTGCTGCAGGTACCCGATTGCCATGAGGATGAGCGAGTAAGAAGAGAGCGACATGGCTCCGTGTGCGCCGGATGGGTCGTTCAGGCCGCGCTGCTTGGCCCACGCCTTCAGGAAGATGAGAAATGGCCGTACCACGGGCGAGAAGTGGACGTAGGCTTTCAGCAGGGCAGAGTTGCGCACGCCAAGCTGCTCATTGGCGTTCTGCATGGGTCAAGCGAATCAGCGTTTGCTCTGTGCATCTTGTGTCGGTCCCGCTCACCATGTCTGCTTTGATGCCATCGGCGCTCTTGAATTTGACAATGGGGACCCCTGCGGATGGGATAGGTATAACCTCGCGGTAGTTCATCCGTCTGAGTACTCCGGCAATCCTTCTGACATCGTAGATGGGATCCAGCCCTAGCTCCGTCTTCACATCTGGTGCATCCCACTTGCCATTCCGGGCCTTGTGGTGCGGTGGTCGCCTGCCCACGTCCGTGGTGGCGTTAAACGTTGTGTTCCCAGCCGCAGCATCATCGTCCGTTGTGCTGAGCGGCTCCTCGCCGGTGTTGCCCTGCGGCGACATCTCGTACAAATCCCAAACATTCCGGAACCCGTCGAGACGCTTTGGGTCGACGATGCACAGATCCAGATCCGACGAGTCCGTGTCGAGGCCGTACGCCGTACTGCCGAACGGCAAAATGGTGTACTGGAAGTCTGGGCGCCACTCGGGGAGGAGACCATTCAGCCGCTTCCGAACGGCATTGACCATCTCTCGGCGCCGCATGAGCGTTGTCGGAGAAGGGCGGTGCCGCTTCTCGAGCGCGAGGATCGTCCGCTCGAGCTGTATCCTCTTGTGCGTTGCCTGTACCGACGGAGCAGTGTCTGCGAGATCGTCCCAGCTGCGCATGTCGAAATCGCGCACGACTGTCCGGACGAGACGGCTCGTCACACTGGCGTCGGAGCCGGCGTCTGAGCCTGTGCCATCGTCTTCTTCTTCGGCTGTATTCGTTGTGCTAGTCGTAGGCTCGTCTGCGAGCGTCGACTTGAGTACCGCGGGCGCAATGGCCTGTACCGTTGACGCGTCGATTTCGCCCGTCGGGAAGGCCCGTTGCACCTTCCGTTCTGGCGGGTCATACTCGACTCTGGTGTTCTGCTGCGGATTCTGCTGCGGTTTCTGCGGAGCAGTCGAGTTGCTGGCACCGTGTGTCTGTGCCATATCTTGACGGACGACGCCATCTCCATCCTTGATGGTCGCTTGGCTCTCTCGCATGGTCTCATCGTGCTCGTCGGAGGACTCCTCCTGCTTGTCTGACGCCTTATCGTACCCATGTGGTCCGGGCAAGGCCTCCTCATTATCCTGCTCGTCCTTGCGCCTCTGCAGCTCCCTTCTCCGTGCTTCGGCCGCCTCCCTCTCCTGCAGTCGCGCCTCCGCCTCTGTGCGCTGTCCCTCGAGGTACTTCTCCTGCTGCTCGGCGTCAGCGCCCTGGCTTTTTGCGCGCGCAAGCAGCTCCTCGCGCCTTTTCTCCAGCTCCGCTTTCCGCGCTTTCCGCGCCTCGCCAGAGACGATGCTGACGTCCTTGTTGAGCTTCTCCGCGAGCGCAGCGACGACCGCATCTCTGTCCGTCGCGTACCGCGCACGCTGGATGGCCGCCGCTGCGCCCGCGTCGTGATCGTAGCCGTCGCTATCATCGTGCGCACCGCGCGACCCGCGCTGATGTGTGGACATGTCCTCGCCGTCGAAGTACTGCACATCCTCGAAGCGCCCGCTGGGTGATGTGGGTATCGCGGGCGAGCCGAGCGTCGGCGCGGACAGAGGGGCCGCAGAAGGACCGCTGCTCCATAGGAGCGGAGACTGCGGTATCCGCTTGCCGGAGTCGCGATGCACGAGCGGTGGAATGGGCAGGGACGGAGGTGGTGCTGGCTGAGCTGCGGCGGCGGCGGTGGCTGCAGGTACAGGGATCGGGGCAGCTGCGGGTATAGGCTTTTGTGTCGAGATGGTCGAGGACGTGCTGGCCTCGCTGGCTGGTCCCTGCCTCAGCTGTGCAGCAGCAAGAGCCTGTCTGGAGGCCAAAAAGCTGAAGGGATCGATGTGCGCCTGGAAAGGCGACGAGGAGAATGGCGAGGAAGGGAAAGACGAGGCGGAGGGTGCGACGGCTCCCGCTGTTGATGCTGGTGTAGATGCGGATGCAGATTCCCCCTTCTGCTGGCCTTTGCTCTGGCTCTTCGGCGTGTCTGCGACTGTCGGCGGCGAGTGTGCCTGCACAAGCTCGTCCGTGGACGATGCGATCGACTCTGCCGGGCTCGTAGCGCCTTCCCTTCCTGCTGGGTCTAGCGCATTGCTGGGGACGCTGCCAGGGAAAAGGCGCGATACGTTGCCAGAATCGATGGCAAGGCCATGTCTCGGCCGACTCGCTCCTCCTCCGACAGCTGTCGCCGCCGGCTTGAAACAGGGCCGAGCGACGCCCTTCTGCTTCGTTGTCGCGAGTCCCTGCCCACCCGCTTCCGCCTGCCGCTTCAGCT
Organism: Symmetrospora coprosmae; assembly: GCA_008802785.1. Lineage (NCBI taxonomy): Eukaryota > Fungi > Basidiomycota > Cystobasidiomycetes > Symmetrosporaceae > Symmetrospora > Symmetrospora coprosmae. Next base: position 810,757 of record VUYT01000004.1, on the reverse strand, counting down.
CATCGCGCTCATCCTTCATTGCCTGCGTCCATTTCGGCTTCTTCACCTTCGGGGCCTTGCCGCTGCCGTTGCTCGCAGCGTACGCAGGTGCGGATGCGGTACCTGTGCTGGAGCGGCTTTCGATCGATGAGCTGCGGGCCATCGAGCTCGCGGAGTTGACGGAGGACGGATGCTGCGGCTGGTGGAGGCCGAGGCCTGCTGTGACGCTTGGTTGCGAGTCTCCGATAGGGATGGCTTTTGCTTTCCCCTTGGCTGCTTTGCCCGGTGAGGCCGGCGAGGATGTGCTCTCGCCATTGACGTGTATCCGAGGTGCATCGACAGTGGGTGCCCCATTCGCGCTCGACGCCGACGCAGGAGCAGCCAACGCTGCCTCCTTGAGCAGACTGTGCTGCTTTGTCAATGCGCTAGCAGGGACAAAGCCGGGTAGGACGGCTCCTGCAGCGGGCCTGCTGCGTTCGGCGTGGGCGCTACTGCCGCCGCTGCTACTGCCGGCCTTGCCGTTGCTATGCCCACTGCAGAACGGACTACCCTTGATGTGCTGCTGCAGGAGGTTCTTGTTGGTGAAGGCGAGGTGGCATACGAAGCACTCGTAGCGCGATCCGGCGGCTCCTCCGGAGGTTGACGCTTGATGGGCGGTTCCTCCAGCTCTGGCCTTCCTGGGAAAGGGGGAAGCCGATGCGCCCGACGAAGCGGATGTGCTGAGCATTGCAGCGAGTGCGCGGATGCTGCTGCTGTGACTGGAAGCTGCTATTGACCTTGTCGATGACGCCGAGCGGGTACTGGCGATCGCGGTGCTGCTGCTGCTGCTGCTGCTGCTGCTGCGAGGAGACGCGAGCAGGGGCAAGGAGGGGACGATGCTGATGCAGCTGCGGCCAGTTGCTGCAAGATGCGGAAAGGTGCGATGTCGAGGTAGACGAATGAGATGCTGCAAGAGTGAGGTTGCTGCCATCCAAGGTGGGGGCAGTGTCGGTCGCAGTCAGACAGAGGGCAAGCGGGGTCCCTCCCAGTGGCGGAAACCCGTCAGAGAAGCTCCGGCGGCTTTTGCAGGATCACCCTTGCTTTTCGGGTCACTGACGGCAACGACAAGCCTACGTCAACTTACAAACATGGATTGCACATCGCAATCACAGAGTGCACATCTAGCACATATCAAGCTGCTCCGAGTTCCCTGCCGCTGTTGATTGCGATCCCAGCCGCCCTGACAATCCTCGCTTCTCCTCCACGGGCCCGTCGGCGGTTTCGGCCCGTCCAGGCAGCCAGGCAGGCAGCCAGGCCTCCTATGACGGGCAGACCCCAAACATGCATCACTCTCACTGGCGCATCCTTGTCTCTGTTCTGACTGATCCCACACTGACTGGGCTACGGTGTAGAATGGCAGTGGTGGCAGCATCCTGACACTCTCTCACCCCGCCGAGCAACCGCATCCAGCCGCCGTCAAAGCGCACTCGGGTGCCATGGCAGGGACACGTCGCTCCTATTCACCGCCCTTGCCTCCTCAGGCCGTCTTCAAGCACAGCAAGGTCACCCTGCACGTCAGGCCAGACAGGACCCTCTACGTCGCTGGGCAGTCCATCAATGGCGTCCTCGAGCTCGCCTGCAGCTCGGAGAAGGTGTGGCTCGGCAGGATTGGCCTCGAGCTGCGCGGAGCAGAGCGTGGGTCTGATGGCCCCTCCTGTCTGTCAATCTGATCGACCCGCATAAGCTGACGCCGTATTCACCTGTCGTCCCGCCAGAACTGCAATCGCTCGACCACGCCGCCTCGCAGACCTTCCTGAACGCCGAAGTCAGCTTCCAGTCCGCCTCCCTACCTCCTTCGAATGCCGTGCTCTCGACCAGCCCGTCACTATCCGGGTACTGGCCCGCACGAAAGGGCGTCACCCGCTTTCCATTCAGCTTCCCCATCCCGGCCAGCTGCCCGACGTCCTGCCGGTTCGGCGGGAACGCCTCGATAGCGTACCATCTGAGCGGGACGGTGCAGGTGCAGAACACGGACAGCTCGGGACAGGGCGAGAGGCAGATCCTCACGAAGCGCCTCGAGGTCGCTGTCGTTGAGCGCTGGACTGACTGGCACGCCGAGCGATTCCATGAGCCGAGCGAGGCGCAGCGGCGTGAGCGGGTCGGAGGAGGTCTGCTCGGTGGGCCAGAGGGGAACATCTGGTTCGACGCGATCATTCCTGACAGGCTGTTCTACCGGGGCTACGAGCTGCCGGAGGAGCAGGGCGGAGGACCGGAGAAGGAGCTCAGCAGAGGCCAGATTGCGATCCAGCTCTCAGTCAAGAATTGCACCACCAAGACGCTGTCTGGCGTCGAAGTCTCGCTGCACAGGCGACTCAAGATCCTGCCTGCTGAAGCGGGCGCGGGCGGTGCGTCGGTCCCCAAGCCGCGCATCACGGAGGACGTGCAGGTCCGCAGCTTCTCTGGCAGGGAGTGGGAGTTCCCGCCTGCAGGGCAAGAGAGAATCGTCACTTGCTTTGTCGATGTTCCGAAACAGGACAGGTTCCTCTCGATCCGAAAGTCGAGGCTCTTCGAGGTGCATCCGCTCGTCAAGGTTACGCTCGACATGGGGACTCTCACGTGAGTAGGGTGAGGTCATGCCCGCTACCTGGCTCAAGCTGACGAACAGGGTCGCTACAGCAAGGACATCATCCTCGAGCTCCCAATTTGGGTAGCGCACTACGCCTCGCTGCCCAAAGAGGCCTTCTTCAAACAGCCAACGCTGTCTCAACAGCTGCATCCCCTGGGCCGGAGCCAGTCGCCTTTCTCGGCGCCACGCAGGCCCCATTCGGCAGCTCCATGCGCTGTATCGCCCATGCAGATCACGCAGCCGCCTACACAACATGCAGGCTATGCCCACCCAGGCTACTTCCCACCAGCCTCGCCCCAGCCGCACCTCCAGTCTCCACCGGACTGGCAGACATACCAGAACACCGGGCGCTACTCGCCCAGCATCCCGCAGCACTTCTCGCCGCCTGCCAGTCCTGGCCACGCACTACCCAATTTCATCTCGTTCGACCCGACCGCGCCCGATCTCACCCAGTCGCGCTTCTTTGCGCACCTGGGCCAGAGTGCTCCGCCTTCGAGTGCGCCGTACCACGCACCTCAGCAGCAGCAGGCCTACCAGCAGATGCCCGCCTCTCCGATTGCCTCGCCCGCGCGTCCGAGCTCGGCGATGTCCTATGCAGGGACGCAGTGGCAGCCCAACACGATACGCTTCCTGCAGCAGCAGAACGTCCTGCCGCCCATGCAGGGCCAGCACGCACAGGCGCAGACAGGCGGGCCGGCCTCGTACGGCCGGTCCGACTCTGCACCAGCAGGCAGCATGCCCCGCTCAAGCTCGGCAAATCCGTACCTGCGGTCCTCGCCGTCGCGCATGACGTCTCCGCAGCGGGCTCTCTCGCCGGTCCTGCGCGAGGCTCTCACCGCGGAAGAACAGGCGCGAGTGCTCCTGAATGCCCGACCTGCTTCGTACGATGTCGCAGAGCGGGCATATACCCTCAGAGACAGGCAGCATGCTCTTCAACAACAAGCGCAGGCCTCCCCATCGGGCTCGCCGCGCAATGATGCGAGAGCATCTCGCCGACAGAGCATGCCGCCACCTGCGCCCTCTGTCGCGCTCTTCGATGCGCCAGCAGCGAGTCGACCGAGCCGAACGCCGCCGCTCGCTCCTTCGTCGCGGTTCGCCACCCCGCCTCAGCAGAGCAGCTCGCCCTTCACGGCGGATGAGCTGCGTACGCTGAACTCAGCAACGGGCGGGATTGCTGGTCTGCCCACGATCGGCGAGGACGGCGAATCGCAGGCGGGCACGCTGCGGATCAAGGGTACTCTCCCGCGCTCCTCGAGCCAGGTCTCGATCGTGCAGAGCGTGAAAGCGCTCCATGCTGTGGGGAGCAGCGTTGATGAGGAAGGGAACACGTCCGTCTCGCTGCTGGAGGAGCTGGTCGAGCAGCGGGACCGCGAGAAGGAGAGGGAGAGCGTCAAAGCCTCGGGATTGGGTGCGGGCGGCAGCATACTGGCGGAGATGGACACGGACAAGAGCCTGCCTCGGCCCCCTGTCCCTTCCGATAAGGGCCCAGCGGCGTCCACAGCCACGCTGCCGTCAGAGGCTAAAGTAACGCTATTCAATATGTTTAGCGGCGCGCCCTCTACGCCAACCACGGCGAATGCTACCCTGCGACGCGCAAGTCAGCCCCTCGCACCCGTTGCCATCCCGCCCAAGCCAATCATCCGCCCCTCGCAGAGCGACTCCCTCCTTGCGCTCGAGTCGCGCCTCTCCCGTCCTTCATCGCCTATTTCGCCCACGTCCCCTCTTCCGCCAATAGCTGCAGCTTTCGCTCTGGCGCCGAAAACATCCCCTCCGCTGCGGTCGAGCACGACTAGTCCAGTGCAGAGAGGGCTCTCGCCCGTGCATGTCGGAAACGCGGGCGCTCTCCGTAAGAAGAGCAGTCAGATCTCGCTCAGGAGGAAGAAGCCGCCTCGGGTCGACGATGAGACGAAGGCACTGCCGGTCAGCACTTCGAAAGCTGTAGAGAGAGTCAGCGGCGGAGCGAATGCGCCAGAGGTAGCGGCCAGTGTACAAAGAAACCTTGGCCCAGCGAGCAAGCGGCTGGCGGATTCTGAAGTGTCGAGCAGCCCAAGAGTTGTCTCGAAGGCTAGCAACGCGGACAGACACATCAACACAGTGACCAAGGAGCCGATGAGTAGGGCGACAGCCTCTGCGGCATCGAGAGCTGAGGCGGCTGCGATCGGTAGCGAAACTCCAAGGAAGCTGCCTGGCAAGACGGTCTCCAGTACGGTCAAAACAGTCAGGACGCCTACCACAGCGCGTACCACGCTAGCTGTGTCAGATACCAAGACGTCCGCGGCTACAATACGTTCCGGCAGGAACAGCCCAAGCAAGCCTTCGCTATCTCCTATCGCAGCCTCTCCAGCTTCCATGCGCGCGATAACAGGAGCGCCACCGCGTTCTCCCGCAACTCCCTCCAAGCGCTATGCGTCCGACCCGCAAGGATCTTCCTCTTCTCCTGCACTCGCCGACAAGACGAACGGAGCGACAACGAGTGCAGCCTCACGCCGGATCTCGCTCGACAGTGCACCACCACCCTCGCTCGGCTTGTCGCAAGACAAGGACAAGTTTGGCTCGGCGAGAGGCGGCAGAGGCGGGCTGGTGACTGACGTCGCAAAGCAGTGGGCGACGCTCATCGCTGCTGGCGAGTCGAGCGACGTCGTGGTCGTTCCGATCGCCGCGCAGAAGAAGGTGGCGCGGCCAGGTGTCGGCGCGGCGACCTTTGACAAAGGTCCGATAGTGCCATCTAAGTTAGCGAGTGCGAGCAGCAACGGTAAAGCAGGTATCTCGAAGAACTTGTCGGCCCCGGCCACGGCGCCAGCCGCGGTCTCCGCGCCGCCCAAGGCGCCCATGCCCAACTTCGCTCGTCAACAGCCTGGCAAAGCCGCTCCGGCTCGAACGTTCGTCAATTCGACCATGGGCAAGCCTGCAGTCTTTGCGAAGCGCTATCCTCCAGAAGCAGCATCGATGGCAGAAGTAGTCCAGCCGAAGAAGCCCGTGCCGGGACGGACTGTCTCGGACCCGCCTACTCCGCCAGCAGCTGAAATCGCCCTTGGGCCTGGAGCACTGAAGCTTCGGGCGCTGATCGACAAGTTCAGCTAGACCTCATGATAGCAGACCAGGTTCTCCGGGCATCTTGTCGTTGTGCAAGACTTGACACGAACTTTTTACGTACATCGTACTCAATCTGAACCCTTGCGTGACGCTCAACGGAACGCCTCGCTTGCTGCATCAAGCATCGGATAGAGGCCGGACCAGCGCAATCGGAACTGAGCTCCTCCGTTACACCCCGGTACCTTACATCCAGGGTACCCCTTTCTATGTACTTGCCTGCAAAGCCTGACATCAAAGGGTTGCTGAAGTGAGCCTGGCTGGCTACAAGCTCGGCTTCAGCGCCAGCGACCTGCTCGAAGCGCCCCTCTGCTTTCGATATTGCATACACTCGCTTGAACCATTTCGCGTCATGGGCAGCAAAGTGAGTAGACCCAATGAAGTAAGGCAGGCAGGGACTGCTCTCCAACAGGCTTCTCGCTCAGGCGCAGTGCCAGTCCGCCAATTTGGCACCAAAAGCCAACGTGGGTTTGGGCGTCTTCGGCGTCAATGGCTCGAATACGTTCGACGCGTTGGACCTGATTCCTCTCTCAACCCGACTCAAATCCCAGTGCAGTCGCAGGTTCCGCAATCAGGCGGTAGGCCGCAGATGCAGAAGGAAGGCATCAGACGCGATCCTCGACCGTTCAACAGTCCTCCCGAGACTCTTCCGCGTCCACCTGCGACTCGGATCACAATTGGCGCGACTGAGATGGTAAGAGAAGCCCGACAGGCTGAACTCGAGAAGATATACCAGGAGAACAAGGCAGGCCGACGTCAAGGAGAGCGAAAGCGTGAGCCAGCGATCCCGCTCGATCAGGACGAATATTGTCTAACCCTGTCTCCTTTGGCCCACTCCAGCTCATATTTCCAGCAGTCGGAAAGTAGAGCGTAAGTCTCGATATGCAACTGCCTGTGCCGGCATATGCGGATCTGCATTAGCGACGCTGACGTAGAACCCTATAGCCACTGGCGATGGAGCTAAAGTGATCAGCGGCATTTTTCAGACTCACAGCGACCACGAGGCTACAATGCGGAAATACCCGCATTAAAGCTGTAAAGGAGGAGTCGAAGGATTGGAAAATACCGAGCCCACCGTCTAGAATATAGCCCCGGGACCCTGCTCATCGATCTCGGGACAATTACCTGCCTCGCCGCGCTATTGGACTGCACTAAGAGTGCTCTGGCAGGGACGCTGGTCGTCCTTCGTACTATCTTGGAGCCCCTCTGCGTGTATGTGCGCGGATCAGATTACTCAACTAGCCCATCGGAGACTGAAGTCGGCTACGCGCGCTGGCGTGCAACTTATAGCTACATTCGGAGGAAGCTTACTGATGGATATTAGATCCTTGATACCCCATACATCCCGTGCACGTGCAATGCATCCGCTCCATCCGCTCCATCAAACACATCCGACCCGAGCAATCGGGATCGACCTTACTCGCTGCCCTTATCGCCCCTCTGCTCGATGAGTCCCATGATCACGCCTCGGTTGAAGCGCATTATCCTCTCGTCGAGGGCGTTCCAAATCACCTCCTTGCCGCCCTCATCACACCAGGCAAAGCGCGTGCGAATCTCTTCGAGCGAGATGTCGAGGCTGAAATCGGCCAGGACTTCGCCAACTGAAGCCGCCATCGCGGGACCAAGTATGACTTCCACGTGCGAAAGAAAGCTGTCTGACGCGGCGAGAGCTGCTGCCTTTGGCCTCGCAGCGCCTGCTAGGATAGATCGGCATACTCGTGAATCAGCATGGGAGCAGCTGATGAAACTGCAGGGGACTTGAAAGCAAGACCAGGAGTCACCTCTGTGCTGTCCTTCGGCCTGCTGATCCTTGTGCTGGACGACAGCTGCCGGATCACCCTGCTGAACCGCTGCAGGGTGAGCAGTTGTGGCATCCTGATCCCGATGCTCTACTCGCGCCGCTGCCTGCCTGATCCCCTCCTGCTTGACCCCGTGATGCACGTCATCCTGTCTCCCACCGGTGTGCTCTCGGGCGGGCACTTCCCCCCTCTGCTCGTCATCCGATTTCGAGGTCAGGTCGATAATAGCTGAACCTCCATTTTCGGCGGTACTTCGTGAAGCTCCCGACGGCACTACCGCTCTCGGCACGCTCGGTCCTGCCAACGGAATTGGGGGCTGTGGCAGAGTCGCTGGGCGCGCGGCCTGAAACGATGCCTCTTGCGATCTGGGCACCCGAGCGGCTGGGCGGGGCGTCGGAGCGAGAGGTGAGCGAGGTGCAGATCCGCTAACCTGTTGAAGACCGTCATTAACGGCCTCCCTCTTGATTCGCTTAGCCTCACGCGCCTGATCTTCGGCCCGGAGAGTCGATGGCGAGGGTGCGAGGAGGGGAGGCTTCGCTCCTGAAGCACTAGTGCTCGTGCTCGGACCGGCTGCCTGAAGCCCCTGCTCCGGTGCAGATTGTGCAGGGCCTCGATTGCAGGATCCCGGTCGGCGACGGGGATCGGCAGATCGATTCGGCTGCTGGTGCTGACTGCGCGCCATCTGATTCTGGCTGGAGTTCCGGTTTTCGTTCTGGTTCTGATTCTGGCTGTTGTGCTGGTTTTGGTTCTGGTTATGATTCTGGTTCTGGCTCTGGATAGTCCGAAGAACCAGCTGCGGAGTCTGCCATGCAGTGAGTACATGTTGTAGGAGAGGCTGACCTCGCTCGCTACTGGCAGCTGCAGTGGCACCCGAAGCTCTTGTTTGACTTTGCACAGGCCCGGCAGTTGGATGAGGAACAGCAGGAGCGTTGTAAACAGGCCCACCCGCGCCGTTCTCGAGCAGCCCGCAAGCTCGAAGCCTCGCTGCAAAGGAACAAGCGGACCATATCAGTATTGCGAGCGGGCTTGCGCCTATGCGTTCACGAGAAAGACGGCACCCACTCCTGCTCTTGTAATAGAAGGTGAAGCGGACAAGCGCTTTTGTCTTGAGGAGGTTGCTCCTGGCGGAGACAGCGTGGACGTCTGCTGGCTTAGAGGCCAAGTCGTCGAGGCTGAGCGTGCTGTCCGTGTCAGCTACGAGACTCTGACCGGAACCAAGTCCGCTGCGACTCCTCACCCAACGAAGTGCGAGAGACGCGCATGCAGGTACCTCGAGCTCTGCCCGAGATGCGCTCGGCCCGGACCACTCCTGGTCTCCCGGCCCAGAGCGGATGAATGGCTCTCTGCAGGTCCTTCGCGACCCAGTGTGCGCGAGGTCGCGGTGGCTACAAGGGGTGGCGCGGCTGGTCTGTCGAGAGTGCCAACTTCGACCGCGATGCTGCTGTAGGACTCGATAACGGACTCCTCCACGGCCAGGGAGGGCTGGCCGCCCTCGTTGAGGCCGCGTTGCTTGAAGCAGAAAGGGACGTTGAAAAGGTTGCCTTCGTTATCGCGATGACTATAATCTGTTCAGTTTCGAATAGCCAGGCAGGCGTAAGTAGGTTGCTGCCTTTGTGCGGGGACTCGGTTTAGTTGGCATGCCCCAGGGCTTACCGAGGAAGGAGGGGTTCGAGACATGCGAGTCGAAGACTTGAGAGGAAGGAGAGGACAGGGAACCGACCCATGGTTAGCAGGCGACCGAATGGGTGCTCACTCATGCAGACCCCGAACGCCAGACTTACTCCTTTCCCGCACTGGCTGGGCACTGCCGTCCATGCACATGCGCGCGTAAAGTGGTGATGTATGCTGCCATGCGAGTGGCGTCGAGTTGCTCGAGACTCCCTCGAGTGCCAGCTGCACCGCAACGTACGGGGAATCGCTTTCGACGTATGCCCGTAGTTCCTGGGCGCCATCGGGACCCGTTCTTACGCTGGGCTTGTAGAGCCTGCTGGGACCAGCCTCAATGTCGAAGGGCTCTGCAGAGACGTAGAGCGAGCATCGCACGCCGTGGGAAGCGCTAATCCTGTTCTGGGCCCTCTTGTCTGCCGAAGCGGCCGTCGTGTCGGGTAGGGGGCAGAACAGGCCTCCCGATCGAAGTGCCATAGTCGGTCAGCCGTTGAAGATGTGTGGAGGATGCAGAAGGTGGTAATCACAGCATGAGCCGACTCTCCAGAGCGGCAGGCGGCAAGCGCTGGAGAGGAGGGTGAGATATGGAGGAAAGGAAGGGGAAGCGGAGACGGTGAGCGAGCCAGACACGGATGCACCGGCCGGACCGCCGAAGATGTAGATGGCTGTGATCTCGCGAGTTGAAGTAGTAAGACGTTCCTGGCTGCGATGGAGCACCTCTACGCTGCTTCGCCCCGCGCAGTTCGCACCAGGTCTCGACGGTTTGGCAGCTCGGTCGCGCTCAGTCGCGAACAGGGTAGGGAGAATCGCGCTGGCAGAGGATGAAGGATAACAGTGAAATAGGGTAGGTGTGTAGGGTGCCCAACTCTACGTTGGGCTGTGCTGTTGTTGTAGCTGTAGCTCGCGGCCCTGGCAGTCGGCGAGAAGGAAGCCAACACTCATCAACTCGTCTTAGCTCGGACAGTCACTTGCCGCAAGTCGCCAGACAAAGCCGCTGCATTGCGACCCCGGCATACATCTTCGCCAACACGATTAGCCTATGTAGTATCAGCACGACTGTGACAGACTGCTCGAGGTCTGTAACTACTTTGTCCTGGTGCCGCCTTCCCCGAGCTTTTTCTGCTCCATCCCAATTCAGGCACAAGACTCGGTCAATCGTACCGCACGCAGCTTTCACGCCCATCCTTTCCCCCGTCCTGGCCTTTTTCTTGGCTCGCGGTCTGCAGCGCTGTCTTTCATGTTTGACTGTGCGGGTGTGGTGTCAGGGGGAGGCAGGGAAGAGCGATGCTGTGCATTGCTGTTCGCTGTCTTTGCTGCGTCCCGCCGACGTCGACGTCTCGATGACGTCGCTCCTTTTCGGTCTTCTCGCTTGGCCCAGTCAAAGACCTCGCTGTTCCCCGAGGAGGCCGCCGTCCCTTCCTTTTCCTCTTTCCCACGAAACGGATCAAGGCCATACAAAGCAGCAGCATCAACAAGGTGAGACTGGATCTGTGTTACTCAGCAGCAGCAGCAGTAGCAGTAGCAGCTTGTGCGACAGCCCCGTATATGCTGGAATGGCTGCGGTTGCTGCTCGCTGTCGCCCCTTGCCCGTCACACCAAGCTGATCAGCTCGCCTGCCCCCCCTATCCGTCCTGATCCGGCCTCGTTCGCGACGACCCCCGCGACCCGCTGCTTCTTCTCTGTACAACGACTTGACAAGCAGCCCCAATCACCACCACTCACCACACAACCCATACCACACAATGGCTTTCACCGGGGGAGGTGAGGGACCTGTCCGCTTGCTCCTGCTCGCTCCCTGCGCAGAGCCATTTTCGTGATGGCCACGCAGCGCAGCAGCAACAGCAGCAAGCAGCCCAGCCGCTTGGCGCAATGCGGGAGGATAGGCGCTGACCCGCTTGGTGCACCTGCTTCTTGCTACCAGACATCTGCAAGATCGTGAGCTTGATTCGCTGGTGTCGCGCTACCAGGCTGCTTGCGCTGCCGCAGCACATGGGGAGGATCTGCAGCACCGCATCGCTGACGTCTTCTCCGTCCGACCGGACCTTGTTCCGCTGCGTGGTCGTGATGCCTACAGATTCTCGCCATCATCCTGTAAGTGGATCAGCAAGCCTCAGCAGCGCGAACGTACGAGATGGAGTGCTGATGTGGTTCTCGTCCGTTCTACAGCCCACCTCTTGGTGTCTTCCTTGAGCGTGGTTGCGGTGCCGACTGTGCGTGCCCTGAGACGACAACGTGGCCATGAGACACCGCGGCTGAATTTTCGCCATTACAGTCCTCATCAACATCCTGTTGACGGTTCTCGGTTACATTCCCGGTATCGTGAGTCGCCTCTCTTCAGCTCGCCCTTCCGAGGCAGACACCAAAGGACGGCCCGCTAACCATTGATCCCTGTATTACACAGATCCACGCGCTCTACATCGTACGCGGTCTAAGCCTCTATGCAGACTTCTCGACCATCGTTGATCGAGAGCTGACCGCCTTCTCTCACCATCGTCTGCCCTCCCCCTTGCCTCGGCAACAGATTCTCAAGTGTGAGTAGGGAGCATTAGAGCTGTGGTTACTGCGCACCTACTGATTGCTCTTGCGTCACCGTACAGACTGAGCGTGAGGATGCGCGACCGCGAAGTATGCCTACCCACCTCTGCCATGCTCTACGCTTCTAAACTACAGCAGTGAACAACCGTAATGCACCCGCACATCTGAGCAACGAGACGACAATGTAAAGATAGATTATCATTGGTTGCCGCAAGGCAGATACACGCCAGTGTCATCATCTTGAGACGCGCTGCCTTCAGGCCACTGCTCTCTCACCCTGTCGGGAGACGGCCCAGACACGGTCAAAAGGGGGTCAGCATCCTATCCTATTCCATCATGAGAGGGCGTGCTCTGTGCTCATCCGTCAACTCATGCCCTGCGGTCGCCCGGGCCTGCTCTCGCGTCAGAGGCTCGTCGTCCCTTTGCCACATCACGTTTTTTCTGCCTGTCTGAGCGACTCACCTTTGCTCTGCCGACTACTTCGCACCGGCTCAGGATCAGACACGACAGAGCTCTGAGCAGGATGGCAGGCGAACGCAGTCGCAAGGCGGGCAGAGGTGGAAGCGGCAACGGTGGTGCTCGCGGCGGAGGTGGAGCAGGTCCTGCCATCCACGGGCGAGGAGCAAACGCCCGCCTGGCGAGAAAGTCGGCTCTCAAGAACGAGCTGAAGGAGCTAGAGGAACGGATAGCAGAGCTGGTGGGTTGCGCATCTGGCATTTCTGGTTGAACCTGATCATCATCGAGCAAAGAGCTGAATGCAATCCGGCCCACCTCTGCCCATCCCATCGTCTACAGGACCCCCGTGCCACTTCGACGAGCGTCACCAAATTCACAGACCTCCCGCTCTCTGCAGCTACCCTGGCTGGACTCTCCGCATGCTACTTCACGACCCTCACGCCCATCCAGGCGAAATCGCTGCCGTACGCCCTGACGAACTCGGACATCCTCGCAGCCGCCCGGACAGGGTCAGGCAAGACGCTGGCCTTCATAGTGCCCCTGCTCGAGAAGCTGCACCGCGCGAAATGGGGGCCGAGCGACGGGCTAGGCGCGCTCGTCATCTCGCCCACGCGCGAGCTCGCCGTGCAGATCTTCGAGGTGCTCCGCAAGGTCGGGCCGCACCACGCCCTCAGCGCGGGCCTCGTCATCGGCGGCAAGAGCCTCAAGGACGAGCAGGAGCGCCTCTCGCGCATGAACATCCTCGTCGCCACCCCTGGCCGGCTCCTGCAGCACATGGACCAGACGCAGCTGTTTGACACGAGCAACCTCCAGCTCCTCGTCCTCGATGAGGCAGACAGAATCCTCGACATGGGCTTCAGCAAGACCATTGACGCCATTGTGCAGAACCTGCCGCCGTCCGGTCCGAACGGCAGGCAGACCCTCCTGTTCAGCGCGACGCAGACAAACTCGGTGCAGGCGCTCGCCAGGCTCAGTCTGCGCGACCCGGCGTACATCAGCGTGCGAGATGCACCAACGGACCCCAACAACCCCACAGCGGGCACTTCGAAAGAGGCTGGAGGGGTGGCTACCGAGAAGGAGGATCTGCGCAAGCTCGAGACGCCAAAAGGGCTCGAGCAGCACTACATGGTCGTTGATCTGGACCGCAAGCTCGACACACTATGGAGCTTTGTCAAGTCTCACCTTGCGTGCAAGACCCTGGTCTTCATGTCGAGCTGCAAGCAGGTGCGCGACCAGTGTGATGCAGCTCACTCGTTACGACAGAAGCTGATATGCATAAATGCTTTGTTCGCCGTCCTGCAGGTCCGCTTCGCATTCGAGACTTTCCGCCACCTTCGACCCGGTATCCCGCTCATGCACATTCATGGCAAGCAGAAGCAGACCAAGCGGCTTGAAATCTACCAAAAGTTCACCTCTTCGTCCTCGTCCGTGCTGTTTGCGACGGATGTCGCAGCACGTGGATTGGACTTCCCTTCCGTCAACTGGGTCGTCCAGCTCGACTGCCCAGAGGACGTCGACACGTATGTGCACCGTGTCGGCAGGACGGCGCGCTACAACAGCAAGGGCAAGGCGCTGCTCATGCTCCTCCCTAGCGAAGAGAGCGGATTCCTCGGCCGGTTGAAGGAGAAGCGCCTCGATGCCCTCATCAAGCCCATCAAGGCCAACGCGGCCAAGCAGCAGACGGTCCAGAAGCAGTTCCAGTCGCTTGCGTTCCAGTTCCCAGAGATCAAGTTCCTCGCGCAGCGCGCCTTTATATCTTACACGCGCTCCGTCTACCTCCAGAAGGACAAGAAGATGTTCGATGTCAATGCGCTTCCGCTGGACAAATATGCGCAGAGCCTGGGCCTCGCGGGCACGCCGAAGATCAAGTTCGTTAGCAAGAAGGAGGCTAGCGACAAGAAGAACAAGGCCAGAGAAGTTGAAAAGCTCAAAGCAGCCAAGGAGGCAGAAGATGGCGCGAGCACAAGCAGGAGGCAGCTTCCAGCTCTCTTGCGTAACGCGGAAGAAAGCGAGGACAGTGAGGGCGAATCCTCCGATGATGAGGCGACGTCTAGTGAAGATGAGGAGCATGAGGAGGAGACCCTCACGGATAAGGCTGGACAGCCAGTCGGTGACGGGAAGACGCCCGCATCTGCTGCAGCTGCCAGCCGGACAACGAAATACGACAAGATGTACAAGCGCAAGAATCAGGGCATCCTGTCGGAGCACTACCAGAAGCTGGTCGGGCAGGACGAGGAAGGCAGCAGACCCTCCACATCGCTGCTCGGGGCAGACGACGATCAGGAGGACTTTATCACGCTGGCACGGGTGCATCACGCACTGCCAGAGGGAGTGGCTGAGCAAGGAGAGCTTGCCCTCGATCGAGACGGCGAGATTGCACTGCAGCAAGAAGACCTGTCGAAGCGGCGACAAAAGCTTGGGATGACCAAGAAGGGTCTGCAGAAGCTGCGCGGGACGGGCGAAAAGCTGCGGTTCGACGACGAAGGCGGCGCGCACCCGCTGTACGAGCTCATGGGCGAGAGCGAGATGGGCGACGTCGAGGCTGCAAGGCGGGCGTTCGTGCAGCAGGAGGCGGAGCGCATGAAGGACGTCGACGTGCTCGACAAGGAGGCCATCAAGGAGCTCAAGCGGGAGAAGAAGCGCAAGCGCAAAGAGCGCGAGCGCGAAGTGGACGGCGAAGGGCGACAGGCCTTCTTGGCGGCTGAAGATGACGACAACGGCGTCGTCGACATTGACTTTGGCTCGCTTTCGGACCGTGCCAGCGATGAAGAGGATGAGCCGGTCAGCGGCAAGCGGCGCAAGGCAGCCTCACAGGCAGACTCTGAGGAGGAGATCGACTTGGAGGAGATGGCTCTGCAGAAGCTACGCAAGGGTAGGAGATGAGGACGAGGACGAGGGCAGTGTTGTTGTAACGAGTATGGCTGTGATCTTTGCTTGCCACAATGGTCCACTTCGAAGACGCTTCCTCGGGAGTTTACGAGCATAGATTTCATGAGACGCTTGCCTGCGCGCCAGGCGCAAGACACATCGTCGTGGGTATACGCAGAGCGCAGATGCAGGTGGACAAAGAGCAGGCGTTCCGGGAGAGATAAGGGTATAGCTGGCCGGGGCTCACATGCAGCTAGAGCGCCCGTCAAGTGAGTTTGACCAGCTTGCGAGCTGGCATTTTGCCTTCGGGACAGAATGTCACTGTCAGTTCGCCAGTATTAATGTCATCTTGAGTGAGACGGACAGACACAGTGGGGGATGCTCTCAGCGTTAGCGCTTACGTTTGCCGACATGCAAACAGTAAGCTGACTCACACATCCCTCCTTCCATGGCAAGATGATCGTCGGGGTTAGCATAAGCGCCGCCCTCCACGGCGCATGTGCTACTTAGACACTTCTTCGGCGTGGCTATACCATCAAGTGACTTGGCAAAGTCAAATCCGGTGACCCTGGAGAGATTGCAGTAGCCATTGGGCGACGGCTGCTGTGCGTCCTTGTAGCCATATCCGAACCTGCGACAGCAGGGCATCCTTTCTCAGTTCGGCTGCAAGGCAGAACGTCGTCGCCCCGTGACACTTGATGGCAGTGTATACGAGCGCGCGGCTGACTTACTCTGCAAGCAGCATTGGCTCCGTCCAGCTGGCCTGCCGAGCACACGAGCTCAAAACGCCTTAGTTCTGTGAAATGTCACACGAGCTCGCTTTATGATCAGATGCACAGCGCCGACTCACGTCGTAGCCGGTGCAGAACTGCCCGGCATTGCAATTGCCTGTTTCGCAAACCATGGCCTTGATGACATGAAAGCGGGCGAAACGATTGGTCAGTGGACCGACTAGCACAGTGGAGCAAGGGCCCGGCAGGCACTCACTGCGCCTGTTCCTTTGCATCCGGTCCTGCCCCAGACCCTGCCGCCCATCCATTTGGCGGGAGGGATGATCTCGAACGACTCGCCCTGGGCAAGGGGTTCCGAGCCCGTGTATTTCTCTTCGAGCTGCCACGAGGTGACATAGGGTGTGCAGGCATTATCTCAGGTCTCCACCGTAGCGTCTGTATCGCCTTCAACGGGGCAGGTCGGAATCGTACTCACTGCCGGGAAGGGACGGACTGCTTCTAGCTCTGGTGACTTGTCAGTTGTGAGTACGTCGGCCTGAGAAGCGGCGACAGAGATGGGCTCGGGGCATTTGTTGACGACGGTGATCTTGAACGCGGTCGATAGCGAGGTGGAAGCGAGCGCAAGCGACAGCGCATAAGCAAGAAAAGTTAAAGAGTGCATGTTCAGGGCGAGACTGGGATATCGGATGGGGCTTGGCAGAGGAGAGGGCCAGAACGCGAGGAGGAGCTGCGCTGTCCGCGCAGATCGTCCGTGATGAGGCTGGATGGGGCAGTGCCGTCTATCGCTCGGCGGGCGCGAGCATGCCTTTCATGCCGCTCCGGGAGACATGGATCTCAGCCTGAGCGACGTCTAAGGGAGTGGCCCGGCTGAGGGCGCCAACCGGGATGCGTTTGTATCCTGCCTCGTATCGCTTGACGCAGCAAGCGAGGGCTGCGTTGGACTGGGATCCTTAGCAGGGGAGAGAGCGAGACGTGATTCCAGTATGCAGTTGCCTGAGTGAGAGTACGCAGACATCGGGGGCGTTGAGCCTTGCACATGGGAAGCCAGGCCGTTTGAACGTCGACGCGGTGCTGCTCCAGCTGCTATGGACACAACGTCGACGCGGTGCTGCCCCAGCTGCTATGGACCCTGGCTTGTATTCGTGCGTGCATCTGCCAGTGTTCCGAGCTTTGGTGGCGATACATCTATGCGTGGGCGGGACCGCCTTTGAACGCCCTGACGAAGGTACCGGTACTCTAGACGGAAGCCATATGCAGTCGCGGCCAGTCGGTGTCACTCAAGTGTCTCAGTGTGTGTCAGTACATGCGCGACGCGATGATAGCATGGTCGTTTCTGCGGACCACTCCGGCTCGGGAGTCCGGGACAGGGGCGAGACCCCGGCCAGAGATGGGACGAGAGGAGGGGAAACGCCGGGAGGGCTTCCCTTCAGACATCCAGGAGATTTATGCATACATAGGAAGAACTCCATCGACAACACCGTATCGCAATCGCACCCACTCGTTCGCTCATTGTCATTGCAGAAACTGGGTCATCCACCGCCTCCCACTCACTTTCTAGCCGCCGCGCCCGCAAGCAACGCCATGGCGGTCCTCAACGCAACAGCGATAGATTACTCGCTCCTCGCGGGGGCAGAGAGCCTCGACGGCGTACACCAGAGCAGCAGTCTGCGCCACAGAGAGGGCGCAGATGCTGGCACGACAGCAACGTTGAGCAGTGACGAGGACGACACGGCCAGCGAGGAGCTCAGTCCAAGCGCGAGCGGGTCGAGCTCAGAGGACGAAGCCGCGGCCTCGATAACCCAGAGCAGGAGCGTTAAATCAGCTGCGAAGCCTGTGCATGTCGTCCGGCTGCCGCAGAAGGTCTCTCAGGTGCGCTTGCTTGCTCGCGGTGTCCCAGCTTTTCCGGAGCGCGCCTGCATGAACCGGTTCGCAGAGGGCACAGGCACGTTCGGGCTGACCTTTCCACCTTTCCTTCGCGCATTGTCCAGGACCCGAATGACTGGCTGTGGATGCACAATGAGGAGCCCCATCGCTCTCGGCGTCGTGCTATCCTCCAGAGTCATCCCGAGGTGGGTTTGCGGAGCTCCTCTCCTCGTGGAGCCCCGTTGTCGCCGGCATGCGTCCTAACGCGTCTGCTGGGACCGTTCTCACACAGGTCACAAAACTTATGGGCTACGAGCCGTGGACCAAGTATGCAGTGCTACTGGTCGTTTCCATCCAGTTCTTGACCGCCTTCTTCCTGCGGGACACGAGTCCTCTGAGCTGGAAGTTCGTCCTCGCCGCCTACGCCATCGGGGGAACGTGCAATCAGAACCTTTTCCTTGCGGTGAGTGCTGTGAATGCGCGTTGTGCATCGTGCAGCTTGACTCGTGGCTGACTAGTTCGCACGCAGATCCACGAGATCACTCACAACCTGGCCTTCAAGGGCATCAAGGCCAACCGGACCTTTGCCATGTTTGCCAACCTTCCTATCGGCATACCGTATGCCATGATGTTCAAGAAGTACCACATGGAGTGAGTCGTGTCTACCCCCTGAGCGCCGTCAGTCCAGGCAGATCGATGCTGACATACGGCCTTCACAGGCACCACCGTGCTCTTGGGGTTGACGGCGTCGACACGGACCTCCCGACCCGCCTAGAGCTGCTCTGTCTGCGCAACGTAGCCGGCAAGGCCTTCTTCTGGTGAGCCGCCACCCCTCGCAAGCTTCCTTGGCGCTGTACTGACTGACCTCCTCCGCTCCGCTTCGCGCCGCACGCAGCATCTTCCAAATCCTCTTCTACGCGCTCCGGCCAGGTTTTGTGCGGGCACAGACTTTGACGCGGTGGCACGCCTTCAACCTCGCGTCGCAATTTGGGTTCGACGCGCTCCTCGTTTACGCGAGCACGCTCCTCTCGGCGCTCCCTGCAGACGGCAGCTGGAACTTCCGTCCCTTGATCTACTTCATCATGTCGTCGTTCTTTGCGGGCTCGCTGCACCCGTGCGCGGGCCACTTCATCGCCGAGCACTACCTGTTCGACCAGTGGGACCAGGAGACGTGGTCGTACTACGGCTGCCTCAACTACCTTACCTACAACGTGGGCTACCACAACGAGCACCACGACTTCCCGTCCATCCCGTGGACGCGCCTCCCCGCACTCCACAACATTGCCAACGAGTACTACAAGGACCTGCCCCGCCACGACAGCTGGTGCATGGTCACGTACAGGTTCATCTTTGACACCGACGTCGGACTCTTCTCGCGCGTCAAGCGCATGCCAAAGGCGCATGGCGATACCCTCGAGGCTATTGCCCACGCAGGCGGGACCGGCAACCTCGGTGGACTCAAGGACGAGTGAGAAAAGCAACTGGTGTGCTAACAAGCCGGACTGCCAGGAGCAGCCGTGCCGCAGCACGTCCAACATCTTCTGTAGATCGGAGTAGAGGTCAGAGGTGGTATGTGCGGAGACGAAGGAGAGCATGTAGACGGTAGACTTTCATTGTAGCTAGAGCCTGACAGGCGTCTCACAAGGACGATCTTTTCTTGTTGCCCATCGCGGAAGATCGATCAATGCCATCTTGCCTGAATACCACGTACACTGCACAACAACACACGACAGAGCTACTACTTTGAACATATGTGCACTGCGAGCTATTGCTACATCTGGACGGAATTGACGAACTGGTGACGGGCGCCCGCTGATCTAGACAGCACGACGCAGAGATGGCAGATGTATCGGAGGTGGTCGCTGAGGCGCAGGTGCTAGTTGTTGTTGCTCGACCGATTGGTTTGGTGTAGGAGAGGCCGGCACAGACAGCCTAGGCTGAGTGCGCGTGGGTTGGGCAGCCCTTAGACTTTCCTCCTCGCTGTCGCCTTCGCCTAACGAGTCGGTGTAGCTTCCGTCGGACGTCATGCCCGTCATTTGCGTATCGGTGAATGCGCTATTCGTTGCGCCCGTCGCAGCACTTAGCGCCGTGTCTGTCGGGGGTGGTCGCGGTCGACGTGACGAGCCGTCCGGTGCAGCGCGACTTCTGTGCCCCACGTCACAGCTCGCAATGCTCTCGCTGTACAGATTGGCCGTCTTGCCGATTTCAAACTCGGTCGTGGTCAGGCCATTGCCCTCTACAGGCGTCTGTGGCTGCCCGCTGCCGGGTGTCGCTCGGTTGTGCGTTGATGTAGCGTATGTTGTTTTGGGGAGCTCGACTTCTCTGCCGATAGTATAGACAGTGATTGATTTAATGGGACCGGCGTAGTGTGAATTGCCGAAGAGAACCCAAGTGAGGGTGGAAAGTAGGACGACAACCACGATGATGGGGCCGGCGTAGGAGAATGAGGCTGAAGGGGGCGTACTCTGAATCAGCTCATCATTGCGTCACGTCCGCGGAGCATTACAGCAAACTCACTGGCTGTGACAGGGGCCGTATTAGGGCAGCACATGAGCACGATGATCAGGCAGATGTAGGCTGTTCCGACCACAGCGACCCATTTGCTCCATCGCCGCAAAGTCCATTCGTTCCGCCCGTCGACATCCAGCGCGTCGCGAGCGCAGGTGAGGTAGCAGAGGACCGGAATGAGATAGGCGATGACGAGGGATGCCCCGCAGCCAGATAGGATCAGGCTAGTCACGATCTTCCGGCTACCGATGACGAGGAGAAGCGCCGGCGCAACGAAGATGCAGATGACCCAGATGGCGCGCACTGGAATGCGCGTGTCGGCGGAGAGGCGGCGGAGATGTGGGGAGAAGGGCACGGCATCGTCTCTGGCGAGCGCCCAGACGAACCTCGAGGAAGCGAGAAGCTGGGCAATGTCCTGGAACTGCATGAGGAAGACTAGAAGGAGGACCAAGACAAATGCGACTGGGCGTGGCAAGACCTCAGTGAGCATTTGCGCGGGTGCACTATAGCTTTTGACGGGTGCGTCCAAGCTTCGCGTTTCAGGTGAGACCTGCGGAGATCGAGCACGATTTTGAGTGATGCTTCGTTGAGTACGACTAACAGGACTCACAGCCATGATGCTTAGCATGACGACCCAGCCGCTGATGTAGGATATGGCTGTACTCCAGAAGATGGCAAGAGGTACGGTCTTGGTAGGAAACTTGGTCTCTTCAGCCATGTGCGAGCCGACATCTTGCCCTGTCGCTATGCTTGTGAGCACCCATCCGAGCAGGTAGACATATCCTTTTGATGTGAAGCCAGTCCCGTTGGCGTATGATGTAAAGATCGTGGCGGTGGAGCTGCGGGCGTGGTAATCAGTCTCAGATCTAATGGCAATGCTGTTTGACCGACGCACTTTCGATTGGATGTCGATACTAGCAGCGAGACCGCCAGAATCACTACGGTCGACACGCATAGAATGGCTGCGTTGAAGCGCAAGTGGCGTCAGCGGAGTCTCGAGTATGATCGGCATGCGATAGACCTACAGAAGCCCTTCCATAGTATCGGAGAGCGTCCTACATTGGAGGAGGCTACGATTGCGGAGATGACAAGGCCGGCCTGGGACGGTGTAACTGATCAGCCTTGTCCTGGTAGTTGCCCAAGCGTCTTGCTTACCCAGGCAAAGAGCACCGCCTTCCAGGTAGCCGGGTGATAGCCTGGAGCGTAAATGACGATCAAGCCCTGTCATAAGGCAGTCGTTTCAGCCAAATGTACGAGTGTCTTGCTCGTCACGCGCTACTCTCACCTGGAAAATGGTCGCCATTTGCCATTCGAGCAGCATCTAGGAGGAAGGCGTGTCAGTCGCGACGACCAGGGAAGGAGCAAGGAGCAAGCAGCATTGGATTCGCGTACCTGAGCGAGAATGTGTCCACACAGGAGGAAGCTCCCGCATAGCCAAGACAGGAACCTCGCCAGAGGCCGCAGAGTCGGACTCAAGCGGCACAAGCGGAATGTCCATGTGTACCTATGAGCATTGCGGAAGTGTAAGCCGTCTGCCTACGCTTTCTGCGGCGGAGAAGGCGAACGCACATAGCTCCCGCCACCGGATAGCTTGACGACATCCCGGCAAGGACGGCCGTGAAGAGGCACATGAAGAGGCCTGACAGCGGCCAGCCGATAGCTAGCATGCTGTAGCCACCGTACTCTTTCGCCGTGTGGACACCGAAAAAGGCCCCTGAATACCAGAGCGTGTCAGCGCAGCGGATGAAGATCAGAGCCTGTCGCAACCCACCTGATATCGGCCCAATATTGGCGACTCCCAGGCTCGTCAATGACCATGTATCGTAGACGCGCCGCAGTATCCCTTCTGTGCCCTTCCCATCGTTATAGCCCAGTTCGTGGTCCGTGGCGTCAGATGGCGCCTTGAAGAGCGCATCTTTTGGAGACTCGCCGCCGCTTCCTGGAGTGTACACGGACGGTGGTGAGTCGTTCGTGCGCGATGTCTTCGCTCTCGCTAGCGTAGACGTGACTGTGGCGATGGGTTGGCGGAAGAGCAGCCGCCGCCGCCGCTTGCGCTTTCCTGCCTGGATGACGGGTTCGGCGGGTGTGTCGTCTACGGGCTTGCCGTGTGAGATATCGGTGTCTGGTGTGCCGATGTTGTCCCGCACTTGGTCGCTGCTCCCGCTATCGTCACCGTCCTTGATGCTGCTTGCCGTGTATACGGACGAACCAGCCCGGACGAGCGGCGTCCTGCTGTCCGCCAGGCTGACATCGCCAGCAGTCGCTTCTGACAGCGCTCCGTGGGATGCAATTGTGCTGGCTGGTATGGCATCCCCTGCCATCCTCCTGCTGTTCTCCATCGCGCTGCCTGCTCCTTATCGCGCCTGTCCTGCAGGCCGACCCCTAGCTTGCCCCACTTCTCACGGGGTATAGGGGTATGGCTCAGCTCAAAGTGTGGGTCGGTGCGGGTCCAGCTACAGTACTGACGTCCTCCTGCATGCCGCTATTCATTCATTCGCTGGTATCCCTCCGATTGATTAACGAAAAGATTAACGGGGGTTGCAGCTCGCTTCGCTTCCATACGCCGAGGCCTTGGCCCTCGCCTCGCTGTCTTCGGGCCACTGGCAGAAGCTCGTTCGACGTGAATGGGCCATCGCACCGAATACTCCGAAAAGACCGCACGAATACTCTGAAAAGACGATATGCGTTGAAGGAACACGTCATGATAACGGAATATACGAACAGATAACGAAGACCTCTGCGTTGTGTCCTCTGGTATAAGCGACTTGAATCAGATCACCCCGCACCGACCCAACCCTTGCTGGCGAAGATCTGCACCGAACGACATTCTGAGAATACCATATGGGTATACGGATGGTAATCTTAGCCAGATCAGGGCGTCCAGCGACCATGGCTCAGCTGCTGGGGATTAGGAGGAACATTCTGATGACGACCTTTCCTTCCTTCTGGGAGGATCCAAGATCATGAACGCGTAGGAGGGCTGACGATACACACGAGCGAACATTGTAGCGTGCTCCCTTACTGCTTTTTGAGGTTTAGCAACCTGACAGATCGCCAGAAAGTAGCGATGCAGCGGGCGCTTCCTACCGCGGCTACCTTGCGGGGAAAGTGAGACCCGGCTTGTCTGGGCTGAATGAGGATGCTTATAAACAAGTATCTGAGATGTTCTTACTGTTCACCGTAATGACCTGAGTACTCGCTTGCCAGGAAGTTGCCTTGCGACTACTTGTCCGGTGCCTGGCTTCTGGCGGGCTCGCGGAGGCCACTGATTGCACATGAGGTCCAGGATTGAGGCGCAAAGAATAAGACTTGTGCCTCTGAATGTATGAAGCATATCACAGCCAGTATCGTTCAAATAGGTCGCTTTCTGGCCGAGGCTTCCTCAATCCTGTATGTAGGCGTTCGGCTGCTCGAAACGGCTGTAGGACGGACAAGCAAGCTTCGATTTCGCTGAGATTAGAGTATATGGTCGCGATAGAGTGCAGTAACACGCTCTCATGCTCTTTGATATAAAGAGATGGACGCCAGCGTCGGATCAGCGCGAAAGCCGGGAATGTCGCCACCAAGGCCTGCATGGACCAAAAAAGCGCGGGACGTCCAACGACGATACACACGCAAGCTCCACGCGGGACTCGAACCCGCAACCTCGAGATTAGAAGTCTCGCGCGCTACCATTGCGCCAGCAGAGCGTTTGGTTAATCCGCTTGCGAGCGGCATTGAGGTCTACATTCGCCTACTGTGGGGTCTCTCGTAACGTCCCTGCATGCTTCCCATCCCCACTCTGGACATCTCCTGGTTGCGAATGCTCTGCAACGGCATGTTCTGAGCCTCTCCTCTGGCCCGGACTGCCGGACTCTTGCATGTCCGCTGGAGGCGTCAACCTTCCCCGCACCAGATTTCTTCCCGGGTTTCGCCAAATGCCTGCCGCCCTCTGAGGACGCTCTGATGCTCCAGTGCTCGAATTCGCTTTGCGCGAGACTTCTGGGCTCGAGCTTTGCGGGTTCGAGTCCCGCGTGGAGATCGCGTGTGTATCGTTGCTCGATGTCTCGGGGTCCTGCTGTACATATGGCCATTGGTGGCGAGAACTCGCCGGACACATACGAACCTTGTTCTCCACCCGACCAGCGCGTCTGGAGCAGGAGCGCGGAATGCGACTGATTCACACATGTAGAGTGTGCGTGTGATTAGGGCGAGCTCTCCTCCTCAACGGTCTGGTGGCGCGTAAGTGGTGTGACAACCTCTACGGACGCTGCGTTGCACTGCGTTGCGTTCGGGCGCTTTTGTGCCACGGCATCATTTCATATCGAAAGCTGGGCAGGCGAAAAGCCGAAGCGAGGATCCGGCCGCAACCGAGGTTGGGCGTCGAAGGGAACGCCGGAATGTCAGAGGAATACAGCTTGAAGTTTTAGCTCCTTGACGGTTTGTATACCTCAAATCTCCATAAGCGAAGGGCCAGACCGATTCCGTTCCCCCTGCCTACATATACGCGTGGTCCGCATCGAGGTCGATTTCGTTGATCTGGTAGGCGTCTCTTACGGTGTATGGATGCCCCTTTTGGCGCCAGCATGCGACTACCTATACTTCTCAAATGCTGCCGGATCTTCAACGTCTTTCAGGTTGCATATAGTCCGATCAAGCGCAGTGGAAGGTTTTGCGAAGATCGGACATTCAGCACAGTTTTGGTATGCATCTCAGCAGTGACCGTTATGTAGGTGTGGAGCGTAATATGCCTCAAATGTTCTGAGCTTCTGCGGATTGTCCCACACTCTCGCGTGGGAACAGCGCATGCTTTATTCACTTTCTTTGGCCGAGACCGCACGCTGTGAGAGCATACCTGTCAGAATGTATGCTCGTATCTCTGCAAGCGCAATGCAGGCAACATGTACGTTCAGGTTCCGACACCTGCTCCGATGTCGTTTGCGACAGAAGTGCGGCGCAGGTACCAGTGTTCTCATGCCTTCCCGCCATCTCGATATAACCAGTTTGGAAAATGAAGCGCGCGGGAGGACGTGCCGCAGGCGACCTGCGCGAGCTCGGCCTGCAAACGAGCGTCTTGAGTCGCGCTGATGGTTCTGCCAAGTTCTCAAGTGGTGAGTTGTGATCGAGACGTCCGCGCCGCTCGTCAGTTGACGAGATGTAACCCCGCCCATCGTGGCAGGTCCAGTCCAGGTTCTCGCATCCGTGAATGGTCCACTCGAAGTACGCTTGCGAGACGAGATCGTAGACCGAGCTCATCTCGAAGTCAACGTACGACCTGCGAAAGGACTTCCAGGTGAGGCGCCTCGGCTGGCATCCGATGGGCTATACTGATGCAGCTTGAGTGTAGGACCGGCCACGAAATCGCTTTGCGATTCTCTCTCCTCCGTCCTCATTCCTATCCTCCTCCTGAATCGCCATCCCCGCTCGCTCATCCAGCTTTCACTCCAAACACTCTCGCTTCCAACCACCAAATTTTCGAAACCCTTCCGGACTTTCAGCGAAGACCGTGCAGACGACGATGGCAGCAGCGCAATCGAGCGCGAGAGCGTATCTGAGAAGGCAGCCTGCATCAACGCCGCCGTCCTTGCGCTCGTGGACGCAGCAGTCGGAATGAAGGGCATGGTCGCTGCCGTTGCAGTCGCTCTTCTACCGAGTCAAGACGACAGCGACGAAATGGAGACGAGTGCTCATTCAAACGTAGTGCTCGATCCTACAGCCGAAGAGGAGCGCGATTCTCTAGCCACTCTCTGCGTCGCGTTCTCGTTCGGCAAAGGCCAGGGCGAAACGGTCGGCGATGTCTGCTTCCTGGAGCTGAGTAGCGGTAGCTGCGAGGAGGAAGAAGTAAGCTCAAACCGACTTATTCTCAGCCTTGGACCCACTAGCTAAGCCTCGGTCCACGATTGTCCAGCTCATGCGGGCAGTCGAAGCCGCCCGCAGCGCCGCACAATCGATTCTGGCTTTCTTCCGCAAAGCGCAAGAGGCGAAGTATCTGCCTGCTTAGCTGAACATTCTCTTCTATACACCATGTAATGCCTGCCACAACTTGCAGACGACCTTGCAATAACGTTATCTGCCGCCTAAGTGCATGTTCACACATTGGGCAAAGAGGAGGATGCCTTAGGAATGGGCACCGCGGCTCCGTCAGACACTGAACCTTGTCATTCTGTGCGAGTCAGGTAATAACGCGGTGCGGGGAAGGCTGACGTAGCCAGCGGACATGCAAGGGTCCGGCAGTCCGGGCCAGAGGAGAGGCTCAAGACATGCCGATGCAGAGCATTCGCAACCAGGAGATGTCCAGAGTGGGGATGGGAAGCATGCAGGGACGTTACGAGAGACCCCACAGTAGGCGAATGTAGACCTCAATGCCGCTCGCAAGCGGATTAACCAAACGCTCTGCTGGCGCAACAGGAGCGCGCGAGACGGAGATACGGACAGCCAGGGCCAGGCATTGCTATGATCATGGCAGCATCATCGTTGCTAGTCATGAAGGGAGATCTACAGCACTTCGATGGGATAAGGTGCAGCACCGACTCGCGCGTTACGGCAAGTGGGTGCACAGACAGCGCACTTCTGGAAACAGGCGAGCTATTCGTGGTGGAGAGGACAACTGCGGTATGTGCGGGTGAGGGGCTGAGCAAGTAGAGGGTAGAGGCGAAAGGGGCGCCACGAGAAAAGCAGAAGGACATCGCTAGAAGACGAGGACGACATGGCTTGCGGAACGAGTTGCGAAAGACGGATGCGGAGGAAGGTCGGGTCCAGAAAGAGACGAGTCGGAAGGCCAAGCGACGATGCAAGCCTAGACGTAGTCGGCAGTGGGCGCAATGCGGCCCTCCTCCTCCCACTCCTCGAGTCTGCCAGCGTTGTCGAGCTCCGGAAACAGGCTGACTGATCCGGTCGCCTTCTCTGCTCCGCGTCGAACGAGGTATCGTGCCTCTGCCCACTCGCGGACAATCTCTGCTGCTCGGTAGAACTTCTTTGCCGAGTACTTCTTGGTGAAGTGCGGGTGCTCGATGGGATCGCTGGGCGTCTGCGAGCGTCGAAGGACATAGTCAAGCATGAGCTGTGCTGTGGGCAGCAGCTCGAGCTGCGAGTACGTTGAGTAGTGCACAAGGTTGGCGTGCTGTAGAAGCGAGCAGATCATCCATCAGCCAATGACCAACACGCATTTGACAAGCAGAATGCACTCACCCAATCTCCTCGATCCAGAATCTTTCGCGCAAGCCACATGCCTGCAGCCGCGATCAGACTCGGAGTGACCGAAATGAACTTGCGGTCGACGCAGCTCATCTCGAGGAAGTACTTTGCTACCGTCCTCGTCTGGATGTCGTATCCGTCTGCTTTGGAGATGCGGCGGAGGAAATTGATGGGATTCGGGTAAGAAAGGTTGAAGTCGATCTGCTTGAGGATGTAGCGCTCGGCGCTGAGCATCTCGTCGTCCGTGTAGCCGCCGTCCGTCATGTAGAGGAATGAGCTGACGCTCGGGCAGATGACCTCTTCGTACTTGCTCGCGACAAAGAGCGAGACAATCCCGACCAGCTGGAACTTCGTCAGGGAGACGGTCCGAATCGACAGCAGGCGATCGACGATGTTGACGGCGAGGAAGATGGTCTCGGGCAGCAGGCGGAACTTGCCGTGCACCTCGATGAGCCAGTCGACCAGAATGCTGCGCATCTTCCACGTCACTTCGCTCTGGCGCGACATGTAGTGCGGGTCGGCGAGCGTGGTGATCTGCAGGGGGACAGGCTCGTCAGACTGTGCTGATGAGTGACACAGCAGTAACTGAAACCCACCTCCAGCTCCTTCATATAGTCGTGGATCTCCCTGACATACTCCGTCACCATGAGCGGGTCCTCCTCGTCTCCAATGTCGAGATCCTCCCATCCGTAGTCTTTGGCATTCTCGTCAACCTCCTCGTCCTGGTCGACATCAATCCCGACGTCGCTCTCAATGATGCGCGAGACGGTCTCTGCGACGGATCGGTTGGCGGCTGCGACAGCGTCCTCCTCCGCCTTGAGCGCAGACGTGGATGCCTCGGCGTTCTCGAGCGGGTCAGATGGGCGCAAGCGCTTGCTCCGCCTCCGCTGTCCAGCAGGCGGCTCGACATCCTCGTGCAGCGCGACGGCATGGTTCTCGTCGACTTCCGCCTCCTCCTCGACGCGCGATACGTCGACCTCCTGAATCTCTCGCTTGAGGCGGAGCCCGGCATTCTTGGTGGACCGCTTGACGGCCGGCTCCTCCTTCTTGGAGACTGGTGCGGATGCGGACGTGGACTTGCGCAACCCGGCATTCTTGGTTGGCTGCCCCGTCGTGGCTGCCTTGGGGATGTTGGTGGATTTGCCAGCTAGGGCCGTGCTTGCGGTCCGCGAGCCAGAGTTGCGGAGCGACTTGATGGGTCGGTCCTCGGTGGTCTCCATGACGGCGTCTCCGTCATCGTCTTCGGCCTTGGCGCCGGCAGTGCTCTTGCTCGTCGAGGAGCGCAGGCTGCGAGCCGTGCCGGCTGCGACACCGGTAGAGGC
The DNA here is from genome assembly GCA_008802785.1 of Symmetrospora coprosmae. Classification (NCBI taxonomy): domain Eukaryota; kingdom Fungi; phylum Basidiomycota; class Cystobasidiomycetes; family Symmetrosporaceae; genus Symmetrospora; species Symmetrospora coprosmae. The sequence goes on along the minus strand of VUYT01000004.1, from coordinate 782,163 downwards.
GGCCTTGCCAGTGGCACCGGCCTTTTCGACGACTACACCGAGCTTGCCCTTGGTGCCCTTGAAAGGCTGAGCAACCTTGTTGGAGGAGTCGGCGAGGGCAGTCCTCCTCTTTGCGCCTGCGGCCGTTGCGTTCGAAGCGGCGCCCGTGGTGGATGCCTGCACGAGGAGCAATCAAATCAGGTAAAGGCTTTCATGGAGACACCACTGCTGTCGTCCACTCACCTTGCCCTTTGACGCTGCTGCTGCTCCAGTTGCTCTCAGGCCTGCTTTTCCAATGCCCGGGTTGATCTTGTTTTCGTCACTACCGAGGACCGTGACGGTCGAGGCAGCTGCTCTGGTGTTTACGCGTCGGCTCTGCGAGTTGTTGGTATTGCGTGGAGCATTGCGGTTGCGGTACCGGCGACGAGACGCGTTAGTGGCGTTGTTGTTATTGTTGTGGGGCGGAAGGTCGGCCACGGAGGTCGGGAGCGGCGGAGGTAGACCGTCGGCAGGTTCGGGTTTGGCCGAGTTGTATCGCGCAGGTATGCGGATGCGTATTGGATGGCCGACAGCAGCAGCAGGCGGATGGGGCAGAGGCATCAAGGGCAGTGGCAATGCCGGGACGTAGGGGTGGTTGAGGGTGATGTGCGCGTCGGACGGCAGCGGGACAGGCATGGGTGGGAGGAGAGATAGAATTGGGATTGATCAGTACTGATGTGAGGCAGGCAGCAAGGCAGGTGCCGAGTCGGTGCAGATGCAGGTGAGCTGGGGAAGGCCGCGGACTCACCGCCATTCAAACAGAGGGAGCAGCAAGAGGGGCAGACGCGGATGGGCGGCTGGGGCCGGGGGAACTAGCTGGCTGGTTCCGCGGGTGAGGGGACAGCGCGTATGATGACGTGCGAGCACTGTTTGTTGTCGCTCTACTCTGGTTGTCGCTGCTGCTGCTGCTGCTGCTATTGCGGTTGTAGCTGGGGCTGGGGACGGTTGTTGTTTTGATTCTCTCGGTGGTGGTCGGGGCTGGCTGGGACTGGAGGAATGGCCGGCGGGAAGAGGGAAAGAGAACACAGACAGAACAGACAGGGAGGGAGTGTGGGTACGTAGATGTAGATAGAGGAGAGGAAGGGAGTCTGTACTGCTGCGTACGTGCGTGTGGACGAGGATGAGGATGGGAGAGGAGAAGGGAGAAGGAGGCAGCAGTCGCCCACCCTCTGCGCCCGCTGCGCCCGCAACAACACGCTCGCCAGGGGCAAGGCGCAGGCGATCGACCGGGGTCACATCTCAGCAAGCAGCAACAGAGAGAGTCGCGCAAAGAGGGTCGTGCCTGTGTCTAGATCACACCGTGTCGCATACATCTCATGTGCATGTGTTGTATCGCTGTACTCTCCTCTGCAGTGCCCGTCTTCTGCCTGATACTCCACCACTGCCCACTCTACGCGCGCCCCGGGCTGAACCGCCTCGACGCGTTCAGGGGCACGGAAATGACGCGCGTACTTTTCGCAGAAATCGAGCTCCCTTGAGAGAACTGGACAAGACTGAGATGGGAGGACTATCGACATTTGCATTTCAATGAGCCGACATGATGCGATTCTGCTGATCTATCCAAACAGGCAACATACTGAGGCGACTATGAACAGATAGGGGATCAGCAAAGGCGAGGGGACCGGCCTGCTACACAGAGCAGGCTTGAGCGATAGTGGGAGAGAGAGAGAGAGAGATGGCCAACAAAGCCAGCCATGGTGCAACATGCCATCAGTAGCCAGGCTTGCTGGCTCGACGGGGCCCACCTCCAGCCCCATTGCCACTCCTGCCGGACAAAGGCAGTTCGGCAGAGCGAGGGCCGTCGTTGGCTAGAGGCAGACTGCCCCTCCTAAACCCGGCGACGACCACGGGAGCGGCAGAATGCGGTAGTGCCAGCGTGAGATTCCCGCCATAGCCAGCACCAAAGCCGAACCCTCCTCCGACCGGCGAGAGGGGCGAAGGCGGTCCCGGCACAAGGCCAGCAGATCCTAGGAAGACGCCGCCGAACGAGGGCGAAGTCGGCGAGACGGCTGCAGCAAATTGCCCATAGTGCTTGTCGAGGAAGGCCTGCTGAGCGTGTCGCAGGGGCGACTGCAAGTAGCTCATCGGAGAGGGGGACGAGGCCATGTTGAAATTAAAGGTTGGAGTGGTCGGGGTTGCTAGCATCATGCCGGCGCTGGGAGAGAGTGGCAGTGCCCGAACACCGGCAGGGCTCCTGCATTGGCTAGCAAGCGAGGGCAGAGGCGAACGTATCGCAGCCGGCTTAGTCTCCTTATTCTGATCGTCAGCAGCCAGGACATCGTCCTCGCTAGCCACGGTGATGCGGAGAGGATCGCCAGCTTCCGACACCGGTGTACGAACATTGCTGCCCGTGTGCGTCGAAGCTGACAGGGTGAGCGAGCAGGCTGCTGAAGCGAGCAGCGGAAGGCCGGATGTGTCGGCGGTGAGGATGGGCTTGACCTTCTCAGGTGTCGGTTTAGAGATTGTAGGCGGGAACCTGTACGATGTGGGCGCGGAGCCTGTCTCTGCCGAGGCGTCGGCTTCCACTGAAGGAGGCTCGGAGCAAGCACCCTTGAACAGCTCTGCCGATGGTAGCGAGTAGAACTCTTCGCCCGTACCCTGGCCCGATCCGAGCGCCGGCGAGACGAGGGGGGCGTCGGAATTCAGCCAAGACGGCGTCGAGGAGACGAGGGAGGCGGCGCTGACGAGTCCGTTGGTGTTGAGCCACTCTTTGACCGACGAAGACTGGCGACAATCCTGAGAATCGGTATCGATCCAGCTGCTGCAGGCCGTCGTCTCCCTCGTCTTGGCCGGACGGCCCTCGCCACTATTTCCGTCCTCGGTGATACGCCGCTCGTGCTGGTTCAGGTCCGCTGTGACAGTGAATGCCTCAATTTCTGCCACTGCGTCCCTGATCTCCGCAAGCGACATCCTCTCCTCTGGGTTGATGCGCAGAATGCCGCGGAGGAGGGCGTGGCAGTCATCGGTAATGTCGGGGAGGATGTCCTTGAGGAACGTCTCTGGCCGCAGCAGGTACGACGCGAATGCCTCGTCGTTGGTCGGGACGGCATACTGCCATGGGTTGCGCTCGCATGACAGGTTGATGATGACAATCCCGATGGACCAGATGTCACTGGCGAAAGCATCGTAGCGGTACTTGCGCGGGTCGTCGGGCGCGCTGACCGCTCTATCGCCTGCGCCCCCGCGCTGGTCCCGCTGGTCCCGCTGGTCCCGCTGGTCCCGCTGGTACTCCTCAGCAAGGGCGATGTGCTTGAAGTAACCCACTGCCTCCGGCGAGGCGTAGAAGCTCGTCCCGTTGCCAAAATCCGAGGCGAACTGCCCTTCGCATGCTAGGCCGAAATCCCCAATCGTGAGCCTGCGCGCCTCGGCGTCCCAGTACAAATTCTCGGGCTTGATGTCGCGGTGAGCAATGTGCTTGTCCTCGTGGAGGTACCGCACGACGTCGACGAGCTGTATGATGATATCGCGAATTGCGCCCGCGTCGCCAGAGAGCGCAAAGGGCGTCCCAGACGTCTTGACAATCTGGTCGAAAAGATCACCGCACGCACAGAAGGTAGAGACGAGGAAGAGGCACCCGACTGTATCGACGACATTGTGCAGCTTGATGACGCCTGCATGCGACCCGGAGCTTGCGCGCTGCTGCAGCTGGATCTCGGCCTGGAGACCCATGACTGCCTTTGTCTCGAGGCCCAGTTTGGATATGACCTTAACGGCCTGTGGAAAACTCGGATTCGTTAGAGGCGGGCCTACTAGCTGCATTCGTGTGGTCTCTGGCGCACTTACGTAGAAAGGCTCAGTATATAGGACGCAACCTGGCTCGCCTTCTGACACGTTTCTGGCCAGCAGGACCTCTCCCTCTGCTCCATGCCCAATGACGTCTACTATCTCCAGTCGGCCGCCGTCGACTCGTAGGCCAATAAAGTGGGAAGCCTCGTAGTAGTGGATGGCTTTCATGGCTGGTCCAGACCGATGGTGTTGAGGCTAAGTCGCTGGGGATTACCTCAACGCGGCAAGCGTAAGCGATTGATGCAGTGCAAGAACTCCAGCAATGAGAGTGAGGCGATGAAGCAGCGATTGACGCAGAAACGGGCGTGTATGCAAAGCCTGCCGAGAAGTGCGGACAAGAAAAGCCTGCCGAGAAGTGCGGACAAGAAGACGCAATGGGCGTCAAGAGAAGCTTGGAAGCGAAGCGAGGAAGCTGTCGACGAAGAAGAATCAGGCGTGCGAGCAGAGCAGAGCAGCAACCGCCAATGTGTCTGCCTGTTCACCGCCTTCCCGCCGTACCGGACCGGGTCAAGGGAAAGGCCAGACCCGTCCCGGCGTTCTCGCTTACCCTCGCGCGCGCAGGTCCGCAACCATCGCGCTCGTTCTGGTGTTGGACCATCGGAATCTGCTGCTGCATTCTCATCTTGGTCAGGGTCGGCAGATCGCGCTGACTTCGAAGCCGACTCGGACGCCAGGGGTTCACTCGGGAGAGAGCAAAGGGGGTGTCTCGTCGGAGCCGCTTCCGATACATCGGAGATGCCCCGATGGACACCCGCACGCACGCATGCCTCCATCGATCTTTGGTGCATCTCGCAGGGTATCCCGTCTCCTCCGTGTGCAAAGCTACGAGACGTGAGTCGCCAGCGAGCGTGAAGCGTGGCCATGCCCTGGTGCGCGAGCTTTGAGGGCTGAGCGCGCAGGATAGCTGACTGCAATGCAATGATTCATACCTACATGCGCGACGAGATGATGCTACTGTCTACTTCTGACTGCGAACGATGGTGCTGGAGACCACGGTGATGGTAAGGTAGGAAGCTAGCTGGTACCGAAGTAGCGGTTGCCAAAGTTGCCCACTGATCAGGCGCGAAAAGGAGCATCAGCTATGGCGCCCTGGCGAGATTGCTGCCACACTCAGGTCTCGCGTGCTCACCTCCTGGGAGGATAGCCCAGCATTTCTTTGTGAGGTTGCGATGCGCGCCGGTGATGGGGTCCACCTCGCGAATGGGCAGCGCCCGCTCTTCCAGGGTAGGGTCGACCGCAGACGTGACTATCCGCACGCGCGGAAAGGCCGTCGCAACTGCGTGAACACCGCCAGTCTGTGCTACCAAGAAGCAGAGGAAGATGATGCTGCGGGCGGGAGCGGCGTCATTAGCTTCCGTCTTTTCGGTGTAGGCGATAATGCACAACCCACTGATCCTCCTGAACGCCGTGATCTAGCAAGATCCGAATGGCCATGATGCATGCTGCAGCAGTCCCGATCTGCGAGTCGCATAGCAGAACGTAGGCCTCGCTAGCGCTTTGCCGCTTCTTGAGGATGGGTGGCAGCGCAGTGTGGAAGTTGAGCGGCTCGCCAGACTCATCGTCTTGTTGAATAAGCAGTGACCCGAGAATAACGTCCTGGAGAACACGACGCAAGCCCTTTTCGAAGCATTGGCCGGACCTAAGGATAGAGACGCCGCATAGCTGAGTCATAGGGTAGACACAGCATCAGCATGAGCCGAGAGCGGCACGCCAGAGTGCCATACCCACGCTGATCTCCAGCTTCTTCCCATCGTAGTTGCAGCCAGTCGGTGTCTCCACGGATTGCGGCGAGTAGGGCAGCATCTTGAGCGCCTCCTCAACGATGACAGTCGACAGGCGCGTTGAGAAATGGATGAAGTCCTCCCTTGAGCAGTCCTTGTCCCGCAGGATGGTATGGATACCCTGCGCACAGAGCAATCAGGTGTCAGGATAACCGGACGGGAAAAGGCGAGACCGGCAACCCACCTTCAACTGGGCAGTCTGTTCTAGCACCTTGACAGTAGGAGGTAGGTCTTCTAGGGCATGAGTTTGCTTGACGAAGCCAGGCAGAGTATTGCGATGACTCAATTCGCGCTCTTTCAGCTGTCGCCGAATGTGCGTTGCAATGAGGTCTATAGCGACGGTGTTGGCCGCTCCTGGGACTATCTGCGAGCGGAACGCCGATTGTCAGCCAGGCATTAGTGCAGAGAGAGAGCAGACGCTAACTCACCACATCGGCGTGCCGGGAAGTAGGCAAAATGGTGTTGTCGAAGCTAGGTTTCACAACTGTAGACCGTCTCGGTTAGCTTGGCGCACTTTCGAGTCGCGTGTCGCCTGAGAGAAACACTCACACGTCAAGTACTGCGAGATGATACCCTGAACATCACGCCCTCTTTCCACCGTGTCGCGCTGTATCCGACGGGCGAGCATGAGGTCCGTGTCACACTGGACTGAAGGGGTGAAAATATGGTACAGCTGGTCAGGGGCAGAACGCGCGCATCATCACGAGAAATCAATGCCCACGCACCGAAGATCTTCATGTCCATGAGGTCGCGCAGCTCTGGGTCCGACAGGACAAACAGGCCTTCGAGGATGATGACGCTTGCGCCGTAGAGATACTGTGTGTCCTCGGTACGCTGATGTAAGACGAATGAATAGACAGGGATCTCGACAGATCGACATTGCTTGAGGTCCGAGGTGCAGTCGCGCAGTGTCTCCCAGTCAAAGGCTGCCGGGCAATCGAAGTCGTACTCGTTGCGGAAGGCTGATTTGCTCTGCTCGGACGTCAGGGACTTGTAGAAGCTGTCTTGCGAAACGACAAGTACAGAAGGGGCGTCCAGAGCCTTGAGGATCTCGCTGTGGGTTCGCAGACAGGCACAAGCAGCCGATAAGCGGGATGAGCGAGTCCCGCCTGGGCTTGGAAGGACAGCAGACGGGGGAGCGACCTACGAGGCGACTCGTGTCTGCAGTGGGAGACAGCAGGGAGCATAGGGAATGCGCCTGCTCAGCCTCTGCCGTGGCTTCGTGCATGCGCGTCTCCACCCGATCGACCTGGCCTGGCCTTGCACGAGCTCACCTTGCCGCTCGCGCTACCTCCGGCTATCCCGATGACATAGGCGTTGACAGGCTTGCCGTCGATAGTGTACCATGGCGCTCGACTGTGCTCGTGCGCCATGCAGGCGAGCAGGAGGGACGGCGGGGGTACGGGAGTGCCAGTGTCAACGGCCAGCTCTCGCACGGGACCGACGGAGCCCGACCCGACCCAGCTGCAAGTGACGGCAGCAGCGACAATGATGAGTGCGCTCACCCAGGCTGCGCGACAGCGTGCGACTTTGAGCGTGTCGTCCGTTGACCTTCGACCTCTCCCTTGGTCAACATCTTGCTACGACAGCTGGTGGAACGGTCGAAAGCTGCAAAGACGCGTGACACACGAGCAGGCAGGCAGAGGCGGCGAGGCAACGAGGAGCAACAGGCGCAAAAGCAACGAGATTGAGAGCAGGCACGAGGATTGCAGCAGGTAGTAGAGCAGGACACAACAGCAACGAAGGGTACGGGGAAAACCGACTTCAGACAGAGTCGCACCTCTTGTCCGACTGCGCGGCCAACGCCTGCGACCCGCCGGCGCCCGTGAAGGCAACTCCGAGCAGGGCAGACGAGGGCACAACAGAGCACGACGAAGCGTACTCTGGCGCAGATGCGGACCCAAGTCATCGAGGGCATGCGGGCCGTGTAAAGCATCATCGCCTTCCGGAGGGAAGGGTCGACGCAGGCAAGCCGCAGCCAGAGTTTTGGGGTTCTCGTTGGTGAGGAGGCGACCATTCCATCGCATCAAGAGCCGTAGATTGATGTGGCTAAGTTAGATTAGCTAGACATAGCTCGGAAGTTCACTATAAAGTGATCCTAAAGAGTATGTTTCTTGAGAAACGGAAGAAGAGAGGGGTCTGGGGATTCGAGCAGACTTTATACTCCTGGCAGAGAGGATAGGGGGTGGCGGCTGCTCCTCGACAAAGACAGGGGGAAGCTGGCAAATTTGCGTCGAGAGGTGCCCGCGAGCAGGAGGCGTGAAGCAGGAGCTGCAGGCGCGCGTGATACAGCTGAGAGGATGGCAGTCGATGGCACTTTCGCTCATGACCATGTCCTAGCATGCAGTCGTCGAGCTGCATAACGCGTATTGTGGGCACACGCGATCCAGGCACACGAGGGTACTCGGAGCCACAACGCCAGACTGCTAGGCTAGCTTGTACAATGAAAGCGACTGACTGTTCACGACCTGTAGTCTCCATTGATGATGATGTACTCCTGCACATGGAAGACAGATGAGGATCAGCTCTGTCCAGCTTCGCGAAGCGGCGCGTCTTTCCAAACGACCTCACCTTGCTGAAATCGCACGTGTAGCTGTACAAGCAAGGGGAAGGAAGGGTCAGCTACGTGAGTGAACTGCGCGGAGTCAATGTGACTCACTAAGACGCGCTCTCCTGCCCCTGCCCGAGCTCTATCCGCATCTCAACGTCCTCTAGCTGCAGGATCTCCTTCGCCCTCGCCTCGTCCACCGGGAGCGGCTCGCCATTGATGACCAGCCTCAGCGGCTCAGTACCGTCGGTGGGGTAGAATGCTAAGCTGACTTTCGTCGGGTCGACTGCAAAGCCAGGCGTGGAATAGCCGACAGCGCAGAGGATTCGGCCCCAGTTCGCATCTTCGCCGTGCAAGGCCGTCTTGACCAACGGCGAGCGCGCAACTACCGACGCTATGTGATGAGCATCACCATACGACGGAGCTCCCTATCGGACGTTGTGGCAATACGCAGTCAGCCCGACGGCAGCGCCTTCAGCAAGTACGATCGACCCACATTGACGGAAATCTTGACAAACTTGGTCGCACCCTCCCCATCTCGGACAACGAGACCCGCCAGCTCCACCGCAAAGTCTGTGAGCTCGTCCCTGAATGTCTGCCACTCTGAAGACGACTCGGAAGAGATGGTCTTTGCCCCGCTCGCTCCGTTCGCGAAAGCCACGACCGTGTCGTTGGTGCTCATGTCGCCATCGACCGAGATGGAATTGAAGCTTCGGTCGATGGCGTGCGTGAGCGCAGATTGCAGAGCTGCGGGTTTAACGGCAGCATCGGTCGCAATCAAGCCAAGGAGTGTTGCGTGCGGGGGACCAGCAGACGGAGGCCCCATACGAGGGTGGATCATGCCTGCGCCCTTATCGATGCCTACGAATCGCACTTCCTTCCCGCCAATTTGCACGCTGCGGGTTCGCAGTTTTGGGAACGTGTCGGTCGTCATGAACGCCTGCGAGGCGCGGGACCACGCGTCGTATGAATCCGAGAGCTGGCCTGGTAGCTGGGGAAGCGCAGAGAGGATGTTGTCCATCTTGAGGTTCTGTCCAATGACGCCCGTGGACATGACGAGCGTCTCCTCCTTGCCGTGCTGCCCCGATTGCCGGCCCAGCACCTCGTCCGTTCGCCTCGACATGGTCCATGCATCCTCGAGGCCCCGCTTGCCAGTTACGGCGTTCGCGCAGCCAGAGTTGACGATGAGTGACCGCGCATACCCGCCGTTGGACAGCAGGAGTGACCGAGAGACCTGAACCGGAGCTGCCTGGAAGATGTTCTTTGTGAAGCACGCGGCTGCAGAGGCGGGAGCTGCTTCTGTGGACGCGATAAGGCCCAGGTCAAGGGCTCCTGCGACCTTCTTGATGCCGCAGTGGGTGGCCTGAACAGGAGCGCATATTAGTCAGAGGAGACAGGCGGGCGCTCCGAAGGCGACCCTTCTTGCGCACAGCTGCCTTGTAGCCCTTTGGAAAAGCGGCGCCGTCGCTCTTGAGGATGTATTTGGACTTGTCGGGCGAAGCGGCGGACAGGCCGGCGCTCGTGCTGAAGCAGGCGCGAATGGAGCGCGTAGGCGGACGGTGGAGCGCAGATGTAGCTGACGCACGGAGGCTCATCGTGCTCGCAGCTCTCGAGCGCAATGTCAGAGGTCTGAATGAAGAACGGGTCGGATGTGATCCGAGCCGCATTGTCCTCGAGTCACGCGTCTGAAGGACAGTACTCCCTCGCTCACTGATGTACCTAAACGTCCAACATGACTTATGCCTCTGTGTCTCTGATTCACAGCAGACCATCCCAATAGGGTAAACCGCTGCGGAGCCGAAACCGTTCGAGGTCGGCGGGCTTTAGCATCACAGGTCCGCATGGTACCATGTCTGCGATTATCCTTCCTAGAGAGTCGCGAAGACCATGCTTTTGACGAAGCTGAACGATAGCCCGCATCAAACGATACCAGCGGACTACCGGCGGACCTGCAGGCGGACCGACAGTTGCTGGTCGCTCTTTCTGTACAGGCCATCCGAAACCCCCTTTACTTTGGATACATTGCGCGCACGCCACGCTATACACGCGACAACAAGCCGATACATGCCACTGGTTGACTACTCGAGGATTCTTCGCTTTGCTACAGGCTTGGGCCACTTCTCGGTGCGGTCATGCCGCAACTGCCAACGCCTTAGGACGTCGAGCATCGAGGTTGCGGCAGACGGCGACATGAGGCTGGCTGCGCGTCTAGTCCCCTATCTAAGCGATCAGGTTCGAGACGTTCTTGTTCTTCGAGTTCTTCTTCTGGGTCTTGGCAGCACTGGCCGGGGGGAAGAGACGCGGCATAATGCAACAGGCGGGATTATCAACTCGGCTCAGTGTAACCGCACCACCCATGCCGTATCGCAAGACACATTCACTCACGCTTTGGAATTGGCCACAATCTGCTTCTTGAACTGGAAGCAGGCATCCTTGGCTGAGCCGTGCTTCTTGCACAGGTACTCGCCGTTCTTGTTGACGGCTGTTCAGGCGAGCCGGACGGCTATGATCAGCATCTTGTCCTGGCAGGATCCCTATGACTTCGAGCAACTCGAGTGTAGAGACAAGTACTAACTCCAAGCAACCTCGAGCGGGGCCCTGCCCTCGACGTGGTCGATGCCGCTGACGAAGTCGTTGTCCTCAACAGCGTTGATGCCGCAGTCATCGCACCTGTGTGAAGGGAACGACAGGGGTGAGTGATGGATGGCCAACCGAAGCTGCACCGAGTAGCAGCATTCGCCATGACTAACAGCTCCCTTCCGTGAGACGCGCAGAACTCGTAGTCCATAATGGTGACGGAGGCGTTGGATGCGGCTAGGAGAGTACGAGAAGACCGAGCGTAGAGAGGTAAGGCACGGTCAGTGGTTTCATAGGGCACTGCTCTCTTGACAGACTGTCTCCACCCACTCGACCCCTCCGTTCCGGACGAGGTGGTCTGCGTCAGGTCAGAGAATCCAGGTTTATCGCCGGCCATGATGGATGTTGATGCTGTGCTTGCTCAAGGCGTCTGTATGCTAATGTTTACTAAAACTGTCTCTCCCGAGACTGGATGAGGAGGAAGCAGAGGAGAGAGCGAGTGAGCCTCCCGCAGCACCTTCGGGCAGAGTACGGTCGCAAGGCGTCTCCACCTCGCCTAGGCCCGTGGTGGCGGCCGGCTCAGCTGACCCAACGCCCGGGCGTCACGTGTGTGAGCCGAAGCCGTCCGGACAAGTGCACCGACAAGGGAGCTTTTGGAGGGGACGAGACGGTTTCGTGTGCTCCACACCTCTTGCGCAGTCTGTCTATCCACCATTGATATGTAGGGTTCCTCTTGCTGTGTCGGCCTCCACCTGGACCGCGGTCTGCACTGGTCGCACCGGCTCTGACGGGCCTGTCTTTAGGCGAACGCTCACACAACCGAGGGTCCCATATCGATGCTAGCGACCTCGACTGCAGCTATTGCTTGAGGAGCACGCTTCTGATCTGGTCTGCAGTCTCTCGGTCAGTGAATCCCACCCTTCGGGCACGCCGAGGAGTCCTCGACCGCACCGGACCGGCAGGCTCGAGGCAACCAGAGCAAAGACGCAGGAGATCCTAGCCTGCAGCTCCTGCAGGCCCTGCTATCGGCAGCAGACAGCGCCGTAACGCATGCCTGTCGGTCTTGGGCTAGTCCTGTGCATCGCAGCCTTCTGGACCCTCCTGCACGCGTTCGCCTACCGCACTCACACCCGCCAAAGACGTCTTCCAGGTGCCAACGCCGACAAGCTCACCGCTTCGTTCCAGTCCGCACGCTTTCCCGGTCTCGAGAGCACGCTCGGTCCGCCGCTCTGCCTTCGCTTCTCGTATACCCCGCCAGCTGCTCGGAGCCTCGCGGCAAGGCCGAGGCGGCGCCCCCTTGTCCTGGGACGATGGGCCCGGGACTGCTACAGCCTGGGCGCATGGGTCGCTGTGGTCGCATTTCTCTGTCTTCCGATCCTCTTCGTGAACAGCCTCTATCGGAGCATTCACACTCCTGCGCACGCGGCAAGTGGGCCTGTCCTGGATAGCCATGTGCGTCCGCGTTCGCGCTACTGCTGCCCCAGAGCTTGCGGACCTGACGTTTTGCGGCTTGATAGGCGGCAGATAGGACGCTTCTCGTGCCCGGTATCACTCTACCTCTATCGGAAGCCCCGGTCATGCTCTTGGCGGGCTTCATCAGCATGGTCTGGCATGAAGCTGGTCACGCTCTAGCTGCCTCGTTGTAAGTGCGCAAAGCCGCGTGCATCTTGGCTGCAGTACCGCGCTTAACCGCTCGCTCGGTGAATCCACAGGGAGGGGACGGCTGTGGCATCTTACGGCGCCTTCATCTTTGTCATTCTTCCGGGAGCCTATGTTTCGCTGCCAGCGCTCGACACCTTGACACCAGACAAGCGCTTGCGCATCATCGCCGGGGGCATCTGGCACAACGCCATCCTTGCCGGCCTGGCGTATGCGCTTCTGGCGAGCGGGTTCGGCGGGGTGAGCAGCCCGCTGCTCCAGCTAGCCGGCTTTTCGGACTGGAACGAGCAGGGCGTCATCGTGCAGCGCGTCGAGGAGGTATGCTAGACTATCTGGCTTGATAGCAAATGGAATGTAACTGACGCCTGCGTCTCTCCAGGCCTCCTCGCTCTCCGGTCTGCTCCACCCGGGCACACTCATCACGCATCTAGACGACTTGGAGCTGCACGATTCGCGCACGCATGGTCACTGGGATGAGTACCTTCGTCTGCTGCACTCGCCCGATAGCATCAGCGCGAAGAACTACGATCAACTGGGCTGGTGCATTGCTGCTGTGCAGTGGGAGGCAGCCCCAAGCGAGTGCTGCCGCAATACTACCGCGGACGGCATACCCCAGAAATCCGCAGGATCAAGCCAGGCGAGAACGGTCTGTCTCGAAGCTGCTCATCATCGCAAGTCTGGGGCCTGCCTGGACCCCTCTGCAATACTCTCCTCGCCCCGGTGCATAGATAGATGCTCATCAAGCGACCAGGTCTGCGTCCGTCCATCGGCACAGTCGCAGCTGCTCAGAATCACGGCTCTTCATCCGGGCCAGCCCGCCTCAAGATCAAATGTCATTTTCTACCAGGGCGACAAGTCGCTTCTCTGGGAGCAGGTCAAGGTCGGCAGCATGCTTGCGCCTGTCTGGGCAAGCCAGCAACTACCGCTGGCATTGGTAGTACTATGGCGGTGAGTATCAGGTTCGCGATGGGGATGTGCGGGCTGTGGAGAGGTCTGACCAGAGTGATGCCATGGCCACAGATACGTATACACGACCAGCACGAGCCTGGCGATCTTCAATCTGCTACCTCTGCCACGCCTGGACGGGAACGAGATCCTCGAACTCATCCTGGACCTGCAGGATGGTGCCGAAACGCTACCGGTTGTGCGAGTCTCACGGACGTCCTCGCGATTGAGCCTTGCTGGCGGGCTGGCTTGCCTAGCCGTCAGTCGACCATGGCGGTGGACGCGGTGCAGAATGAGACGAGCTACCCTGATTCGCTCCGTCCATGCCGTGACGGCTCTCGGTCTCCTCGCTACTCTTACTAGGTCAGTGTATGGGGAGTCTCGGTAGAGACGGGCAAGTAAGGCATTGGCTTCTCCGGATTGGGATCTACGGCAGAGTCATGGCAATATCGTCGGAGACATCATCGGAGGCTTCGTATATGCTAGCAGAAGGAGTACAGGGCGGGTCATCGAGCTCGGAGGCTGTGTGTTAGAGAGGCATCTACTCCTTGTTGAGCTCCTGCAGGCAGACGAGACCGAGGTCAGCTGGCTGGCTTGACGAGGACGGCGATGCAAATGCTACGCAGGCCTCACCTCGGCACGCTTGCGCAGCTCGTCGCGACTGAGCGGCTCCTCGAGCGAGTTAGCAATCTCGTTCGAGACGATGTGGGGACCGGCCTGAGTGGCGACGGGCTCCTCTCGACTGCCCATGAGGCCCGGAGTGCTTTCGACGTTGGAGGACGGGTCGTTGTCCTTTGCCGGGTGAGGCTGGATGCTGAACTCCTGTTCCTGCTGCTCGCTGCCCTTCTTGCTGCTAGTGAGGAGGTGATGCGATGCAGCTCAGCGTGCGCGTCATGCCGGGGCGGCTTCACGAAGCGAAGAGGCTGCAGGCTCGCATACTCACTCTGATCCGGATGACATGATGCTGCAAGTGTAACTAGGCTGATGTTGGAATGTTCGGCTACAGTACTATGTAGTTGGTGCGGGATGAACCCATTGCAGGTCCTCGAGGAGCTCGCCAGCTTCTGGTCATGCAGCAGCGGCCCGCCACCCAGGCTTGAGCAGTGCGTCATCCGTCAGTTACCCAAGCGCATTCTGACAGTGAAGCACACTACTCTCGCCCGAACTGACTGGAGAGGAGTAGACGAACCAGGGCAGACCACACACTCTTGAGCTCGAACGCAGTTACAAGCTTGCCGCCTGTGCTGCTGTTCCCCTCTGCCGGGCCTGACTGACGCAGGGAGCCGATTGACCCGTCTCCGTCCTGACAACAGAAGGCAGCAGCAGCCCGTCTCCGCCACAGTACTGACTGACCTCACTCACTATGTCTCCACTTACCTTCCTCGTCGGGAGCTTCCACGACCGAGCACAGCTGCTGCACTTCGATACCCAGGCACGGTCTCTGACTCTCGTGCAGCTCCCGGAGCCGGCGTTCAAGAACTACACCTGGGTAACCCGCTCGCCGACCTACGAGAGCATATTCTACGCGTCGCATACCGCTCTCGGCGAGGACGAAGGAACTGTATCCGTTGTCCGTCTCCAGGCGGATCCTGGGCTGCTCGAAAGGTACAGGCTCGAGGTCCTCCAGCACGTCTCTTCGGGCGGCGTCGACCCATGCCACTGTACCGTCTCGCCGTCTGGTCACGAGCTTGCCATTGCGAATGTAAGTGGCACGAGGTCGAGATGTCGAGCGTCCGCCGCTAAGCTCAGTCGCAACCGCTACTTAGTACTCAAGCAGTACTGTCCTGATCTACGATATTGGACGTGATGGACTCCTTGGCCAGTCGCGGCACATCAGTACCGTCCACGAGGCTCCCGGACCCAATGCAGACAGGCAGGACGCGTCCCACCCGCATGGCTGTTTCTACCTCCCTGCAAGCGGGGATTGGCTCGTCCCGGATCTTGGCTGCGACAAGCTTCGTATCTTGGGCAAAGACGGCCAGTCGACACTGGCTAGTCATCCAGGCGCTGGCCCGCGCCATGTTGCGATGCACAGCAATGGTTCGTCAGGCTCTCGCCTTATGCGATTGCAGGCCAGCACTGACTCCCTACCGTGCATTTCCACCGATATCACAGGACGCTACGTATATGCAATCAACGAGCTCGACAACACAATCTCGGTGCACGATCTCACAAAGTCCGACGAGCTCCCCAAAGTCAAGCTGTCCGTCCTCCCGTTGGACGCTTCAAGCGCCACTGCGAAAGGCATGAATGCGGCGGCCATCCTGCTCAGCCCAGACGACGCTTTCATCTACGTCACAAACCGACTCGAGGGCAACGAGCATGGGGATGCGATAGTGTGGTTTTCAGTCTCGCAAGATGGCAGTCAGCTTACGCGAGAAGGGGAGCTGCGCACGGCATTGGACCACCCGCGTTGCGCAGAGCTGTTCGCGCACGAGGAAAGGCACTATGTCATTGTGGGATCCAAAACGCAGACAGGTGTCGTCGTATACGAGCGTGCCATGCAGACGGGGGCGCTGAGCGAGGTAGCCAGGAATGATGAGATCGTCCATCCAAGCGCTTTTGCCTTGGTGTAACGTAGGCCTTTGAGGCGGCACAGATTCCCGCTGTGTATTTCGGGGAGTACGAACGAGAACTACTAGTCGGCTACAGACGCGTGGGTTACACTGGCAATGCAAAGGGAACGACGCTACTACTAGTATGGGGCGGATGAATGCACGAGAGAGCACGTTGAAGGAATGGAAGCATGAGTGAGGTGAAACAACGATGCTAGCGGTGGCGGAAGTGCAGGTATGCGAATGTGGTGTCACCGGGGTCAGGTGAGGGACCATATGAAAGAAAGCAAGAACGGCTTTAGTCAAGGCCGACAGCGACGCGCTCGGCCTTGGTGTGCGTGCGCAGGTGCCTAACAAAACGCTTGCTCTTGTCAGTATTGGCCTTGCGTAAGCCATATTCGAGCGCCGCGACTCACCTCTTGAGATTAGAGTTGACGGAGAAGCTTCGACGGCACACGGCACAGGGGAAAGGCCTGGCGCCCGTGTGCATGTGATAGTGTACAGCGAGTGCGGACGGCCTCGTAAAGCGCTTGAGGCAGACATCACATTCCTACGGCACAAGAATCATAGGCGTCAGCGGCGCAGCGGGTGACTTGGATAAGCGGAACAGCTGAGCCGGAAGAGAGCGCAGGCGGACTTACGTATCTTCCGTGGCCAGCCCCGCCCTCTGTGCGGGATGCGCTCTGCTGCTCATCGTTCTCATGCTGTGTCCCGTCACCCAACAGCGAGGTAGTGGGTGTGGACGACGGATCGTTTACGAGTTGCAGCTGCGGGACTGTGCCCGGGAAGGAAGTGCCGGCATGACTCTGCGATACGGCAGATGCTTGCGAGCCATGGCGCGACGACTGAGCAACCGGAGAAAGGTCTGCACGGCCTTCCTGAGGAGGAACCCGCGACGGCCGAGAGCCGAGCCCGCTGGATTTGTCGGCCGCAGTTGCCGCCCGGGCCAGGAGAGCCAATCGCAGGGCAGCATCGCGTTCCTCCTCTTCGATGTTTGCAGAAGGGCGAGCACCGGAGTCCTGCTGCACATGTAGGATACTTCGTGATTCGCTTCTTGTCTCGACCTGATGGGCATCTGATGAGGCCGTTGAAACAGGATGCTCCCAACGTGAAGCTGAGGCATCGGTGTGGCGCTCAGTGCCCGCGTATGCAAGCTGCGCTCGCTGTGCAGGCCGAGAGCCGTGTGGGAGAGGAGCGTGAAGCGAGCCTGAGCTGCTCCCACCATTTCCAGCCATCGACTGCTCGCGATGTGTAGAAGAGGAGCGGGGTAGCGCCCGATACGACCATGACGTACCGTCTGACGCAGGCGCGGCGTGGAGCCCGGCGTCCAAGGGCCGAAGAGTGGCGAATTGGCTATGTCTGTGAGAGGCAGATGGGTGACTTGATGCAATTGAGCCGAGACCGGAATACGGTCCCCTCAAAGCGAGTGCCGTGCCGTTCTCGGCCGGGTGTCGACCTGCATCGTCTACCGGCTCATCCTCCTCCAACGACCTCTTCCTGCTGGACGCAGCTGGCAAGACCGGCATGGAGCTCGGACCTGCCATTCGCTCCGGCGAGAAGGTGGGCAGTTGGCGGGTACCGGAGAGAGGTGACAGGGTGTGCTGGTTGGCGATTGATAAGCGGCGATGAGCGGATGGCGCGTTCGCGTACGGTATGTCCTCGCTCTCATAACCCTCGGCCAAAGCAAGTCCCCTCTGCTGGCCCATGGACTCATGCGTGTGATGCCTGTGCGCTGGCCGTGTGACAGGATCTGCAAATTCGAGCGCAGGCCGGTCGCTACCCAGCATAACCTGTGGCGCCGAATGCGTCTCGCGTCTGGATATCCCAGACGATTGTCGACCGTATTGAAGCGCGGTGCTATACGGGACTGCTGGCGCGTCTGCGTCGCGAGGGGCTGGCGGAGACCTCTCTCGAGGATCGGCACGAGAATTGCGATGCGCTCGTGGTGCTCCCGGCTGGTGCTGGGAGAACAGGTGATTACTCGAGGCAGATGGGAGAAGATGCCTGTGCAGAGGATCCGAGAGCGGAGGGTTCGATGATACTCGCATAGAAGACATGCCGGGGGCGAGAGGCGGTAGCGAGTGCACGGCTTCGATTGGTGGTACCGGCTCCATCTCGACATCGTCCGAGAGTCGGGCCGCCGAAAGCGACTGATCCGTCATCCCAGGCTCTGGACCGAGGTGGGCTGACTCGACGCGACCGCGAGAGTAGGCAGGGTGCTCCGCGACGACCTCCGTATCCTCTGTGCTGGCATGGTATGTCAGAGACGCGTGCTGAATCTGTGTATCGCGGAGCACCGGAAAGGGCTGCCCAAGGTGCGCCAAATGCTCGAACGAGGATGGGAAGGAGTATCGCCTCGTCCGTTGCAGGAGGAGTGTGTTGCTTGCGAGGTCCAACGCGAGTTCCCAACTCTTCTGCTGCGGTGTCGCGTGAGGCAGTATATGCCCAGGCGCGAGCATCTGCAGACCCAGGGGTAAGCCACCATCGGGTCCGTACGATAAGCTGCTCTCTCCATCCTGCGTTGGGTGACGCTGGTGGAAAGGTGCCACAAGGCTGCCCTTGTCGTGCGCGTTTCCGCTTCGTGGAGCGGCTGGCTCTTGGAGCAAGATATGTCGGAGCGATGGCAATCGCGGGCGCGAGATTGCCAAAGTGTTTTGCTGTGTCTGGAAGAAGCGCGATGGGCCTGCAGCACGGGCTTGTCGATCCGGATATGCCGGATGTTCCTGCATTGCTGCTGCAGAAGCGGACATTTGGCGGTGCTCGGCCGAGCGCTTCCGTCCCAAGGTCGATCCTGATTCTCGGACTGAAGGTTGCAGGGGCCACCCGTGAGTGACAGTTGCTTCTGCAGCGCGATGGCCGACGGCTGACGGGTCTAGCACTGGACTAGAGCGGTATGAGGATGCTGGATGTGTCGTGCTGCTATTGCTGCTCGTGCTTCCCTAGCTACAGCAGCTTTGTCGTGTGAGGTGCGACCGTGAGCTGCTGTCTTCTGCAGGCCATGCGCGAGCTCTGGCAGCTGCTCGGTGCTGCAGCTGCAGTGAGTGCGATATCGACCAGTTCTGCAGTGTTGTTCGCTTGCAGTAAGGACGAGTAGAGCTGGAGCAGAGGCTAGTACCACCGTGAAGTGACACATTCATGCAGGCACCCGATAATCAGCAACTTGAAGATCTGCTCGCAGCTCGTCTCCCTCCCTCCCGCCCCAGCCGGCCGATCGTGGCGTGTTCTGTCACTGTCTGCTCCCGCCGCGCAGAGTGCAGGGGCTGGGCTCTCTCTCGGTCGGGAGCACGCGAGTGAGCACTCACCAGGCACGCTGGACGTCTTACAAGTCAGAGCAGGGCAGCGACAATGCAAGGGGAGGGAAGAGAGGAGCTACTTCTTGCATATAGGTGGATTGATCATGAAGTGTGCTGCGACCGCTCGGACGATCCTACGGGAATGTGGGCCGCAGATCCGCGCGACGAAGAATGACCAGCCCGCAGATCCCTCTCTTTGCTCCACTTTGGTCCGCCTCAATGGATCTCCAGAGAAGGGGGGCCGTGCAAGCGAGTCTCCAAGGGTTCGAGACTATGACTGCCAGTGACGGCCGCGGCCGGATCCCTGCCAGCCGGACGGGCTTTGTAGAGATTGGGCTGACGATCCGGCCAATTGAAATTGCAGGCAGAGGGCGGATAACAGGCACAGGGACTCGCAGTCGGAGGATCTTCCGCGGGCTCGTCGTCTTCAGCTCTCGACAAGCATTTGGCTACAGCGCAAAGTAGTAGAGTATGCACAGGCGATGGCAAGACAGATGCTGTAGGCGTGCCACGCCGCGCAGGATGCTCGCAAATATTCCTGTGGTACCACTGGCTTGGGCTCCTTGGACAAAGCCGTTCGGGGCAGGGTCTGTGGCTCAGGGGAAGGATCCCCGGGCCGCGGCGGACCTGGGTGACCAATCACGCCGCAATCTGACTGCGGTCGATCGCGTGCGACGGCGCTTTGTGCATCAAATCTCAATTCACGCGAAAAACACCGCGAACTTGGCATCGCGAATTGACTTGGAGGCGTGGCCAACCGCACAAAGCTGCATCACTCTGGATCGCTGGCTCGATACACTCGGTGCCCGATGATGCCTCCATTTGATATCGCTTGCGTTTCCCCTTTCTGAACTAAGGGTGCGATGAGCAGATATCATCGAAATGGACCTCCCATGAGTGGATGACGCGTCTATTCATTAACAGGTCTAGACCGACTGTCTCTCGATGCGCCTATGGGACTGCACTCAACTGGCACACCGTTGCATGAGACGCTCCGTACGACGGATCGTCGCTCTAGATCTTTCAAAGGACCTGGGCAAACGGCAAAACGGCGCATGGGCCTGGTCATTCAACGGTCGCATGGCGTCGATGCATCCGTAGCATCAGCAACCGTCTGCAATCTGCATCGGCAGCCCCAGACTCTACGTCGACGCCCACTGAATGCAGGATCATTGTTAGGGTCTCCGCTGTTTCTCAGGAGGAAAGCGTGCTGCGCCGATGCCATGTGTTGCGCATCGACCTACGATGAAGCGCATCGCCAAGAGGACTCGCGCCCCTCAAATGCTTGATTATCTCATCCGCCATCATCGCGCTCAGTGCCAAAGGGCGTGCACAAGCCCGGAAGCATGGCGGTGCAGAGAGACGCATGGTAGTCCGAGGCGACTAGCCCAGCTCATGGGCGATGGTGCGGAAGGCGGACACAGAGTCAATGGCAACCGCGTTTCAGATCGGACGGGACGACTTCTGGTGCAGTGGTCTCGAGATCAGGAGGAACGATCTTCGATGTCTGGCTAGCGAGATGTCTGTATGGTAGAGGCATGTGCTTTGCAACGCGGGCTCGGCGCGTGAGGTACATCGGACATCGTTGTGTTGCACTTACTCACTGCTTCGTACTCCTCAAGAGCCTTGTGCGCTCAGAATACTCGTCAGCGCACGCGACGCAGCAGCAGTACTCACCTCACATCTGGTCAGGCAATGTGCGATTGTCCGATGTAGCCACGCATGGGGTACAGACCGAAGCATCCGATGGCCTTGAGATGCTGTGGAGTGGCTGCTCGGCATAGGATTGGCTCTGGATCAAGGGAGGCCGACAGCGGCAGGCTGTACAGGTCGAGCTGCGGTAAGTAGTTGTGAACGACCATGGAGGCTTACTATCGATGCTCGCTAGTAACGACGATGTCGAACAGGAACATCCAACCTGAGCTTCGTCATGCGCCGCCGCCGAGGAGAGAGGGGATTTCGTACGCATTGATCTCCACATCCTTCGAGTCGTTGTGAAGCCGGCATCAGGCCCGCCGGCAGGGAACGGCCTCCACAAGCCAGATCCACACTTTCATGCGATGGGAGTTCGTTCGCTCATACTCATGGCCTTTGTTCACGCCGCTTTGAGCGAAGGTTCCCAGATGCATCTTTGTGTCCTTCCGCGCGTCCTCGATGGTCTTGCTCCTCTCTTACAGTACCGTTAACATTGCATCCCGCAGAAACGTCACAATCGACGCCTGGCGTCATGCAGGGCAGCGACGGGGTCACGCATGTCTTCAAGTCGAGCTTCCTGCCGTCCAGCTTCGGCAACGCCATTGCCTCGTATCCCGCAGCATCATCTGCGTCCAGCGAGGGTGATGGCCGCAAGGGGGGCAAGGGCAAGGCTGTAGCAGGGAAAGCGGGCAGCAAGGGCAAAGGAGCCAGTGCGGGCGGCTCGGAGATCACATTTGCCGACTTTGACGTGTTGTCGAAAGGCAGGAGAGAGGTGCGTCAGGCGCGTTGTTGCCCACCACGGGGCCGCTCGGGGAGGCGGAGCGTGGCTTCGGTCGGGCCTACATATGAGGACAGCTCAACTGACACATCCTGCACATTTTATACGTGCTCGTCCTGCTGCTCTTGCCGGTCTGCCCATGCAGTTCACGGCGGAGAGCTACACTATCTATGGCAGCCTGCAGAACATCGCGGACGGCTTCGCGACAGGCGAGCTGCAGGGGCCCGAGGACGAGATGGATGGCTATGCTGGAGCTGCCTCCATGGCATTACGACGTGACAGGTAAAGCTCCTGCGCTGCCGTGGCTGGCGTAGCTGACTGCCGCCAGGGCTGACAAGCTCTCGCCTGCTGTCCGCGCATGCGCTTGCTTCAGACACGCTCAAGTCGTCCCGCAAGCTAGCCAGATAGCCTACTACTCCCGTTTCATGCAGCTCTACCGGGACTGCCTCAGCCGCTACCTGCTTCAGCTCAGCGTGAGTGTTCAGACTCCTCCGTCAAGGCCATGGCAGGGCTCCTTAGTTGATGTGCATACGCCCCGTGACAGTCCGAGGAGGAGATCGACACCACCGAGCTCAGCTCCATCTCTGCCTTCAGAGACATCTTTCACCTGGCGCAGATTCTCTACGTCCCCGCGGATGGACGAGGGGACGGCATCGTGTCTGAAGAGCTCGTCGACTATCTCAACACGACCAGCCCGTGGCCGAGTGCGGGACGGAGAGAGGCGTTGACAGGCATGGCTGCGCCGTACCAGCACGCCGACTTCTGGGGCTTCATATA
Source organism: Symmetrospora coprosmae (assembly GCA_008802785.1). NCBI lineage: Eukaryota > Fungi > Basidiomycota > Cystobasidiomycetes > Symmetrosporaceae > Symmetrospora > Symmetrospora coprosmae. The sequence goes on along the minus strand of VUYT01000004.1, from coordinate 759,751 downwards.
CTCGTAAGGAGCATGCCGCTCGGGCCTGGCAAGGCGGCATGATCCGCTGACGGCCTCTCTGACACCATCACAGATGCGTCCTGCGCGGTCACACTGGACTGGCCTTGACTGTGCTCGAAACGCTGCTCGCGCACCCGTCGAAGGTACTGCAGCGACTTACCCAGTCCTGCCTTGACACGCTCTCCACCCTTCCTCGAAGCAACTCGTCAAGCTTCGCTTACGAGTCGTCGTTCGCGAGTGCATTGCGGCAGTGGCGCGGGCGTCTGGCTGCACTTCTAGCGCGACTCGATATCGAGATGGACGAGTTCCAAGAAGAGATCGAGGCACTTGAGCGGGAGGCGGATGATGGGGAGGACGGGGACGCGTCGTTGGAGGCGTGTGCAGATGAGCGGTTCGACTGGCAGGCAGGCTTCAAGTGCCTGCTGCTGCTGCTGAGCGGGGACACGCAGACGGTACTCGACGCGAGCGAGGACGGGTGGAAGTCGGGCCTCGCGGCGTGGTGCCTGTTGGTGCGGCCTGCTCTAAAGCGCGATGATTTGCCGTGAGTGGGACAGCTGGGGCCAATACATGCCGTAAAGCGAGTTCATATTCCCTCCTCCTCGTTCACCAGGGAAACGATACAAGCCGTCACTTCCTCCCTTCCGCCCGATGCCACCCTGTTCAAGGAGAGCATGAGCGTGGCCCTTCTATCTGGCGACATTGCACGAGCGCTCCGCTTAGCGAGCGAAGCCGATACCTGGCTCGTCACGCACTTGTGCGACATGTTTGCCAAAGTGGGGCTGCTCGACGACACGGCTCAGATACTGCCGTCCCGCGACATGGGCGACGATGCGCCTGCTCAGGGTCAGAAATCTTTCCGGGACTACTTCATCGTCCTCTACTGCGACCTGCTGCAGTCTGATCCTGGGCTGTGGCGCGTCACCGTGGATTACCTCGCCAGCTTGGATGATGCCGACATTGGCAGGGGTCGGATGAGAGAGCTTCTCGTCAACCTCGGCAGCACGGCAAGTCCAGCAATCGAGACACCGCCCCCGCAAGATACCGCCGCTGCAAATGGCGGGAAGGTGGAGGGCGCGGTGGGAGACCAGAGCAAGACTTCAAGTACTGCCATTACGGTGGAGGATGTGCTGGCCGTGTGCGCGCAGTACGGTCTCGAGGACGCAACGAAGCGTATATGCTTGGTGGGTCGCCAGACGAGATTCTACATAGCTGTACAAGCTAGTCGCTAATCATATCGTTCCCGGCCTGCAGACTACGGCAGAGAACCTCATCTCGCAGCAGCAGTATGGTGCAGCAGTTGCATACTGCATGCAGGGAGGCGACTCGCGCAAAATAAACCGCATATGCGACCTCATTCTCGATTCATACATCACGACCGGGGTCAAGGCTCTGTCATTCATCGACGACCTGCCCACGTCGCTCCTACATCCGGGCTCTCTCGACGAAGACGATGGCGAGGGCTTTGGTATCAGCAGTCGCGCAGCCACGCTCGCAGCATCGACGAGCTTGTCCTTCCTGGCGCGGTACCGAGACTTCCAAGCTCTGTATGCGTCAGGCGAGCGGGCGGAAGCAGCTGCGCTCTTGGTGCTCCTGATGAGCTCGAACGCCGCGCCTAAGCGCTTCTGGTGCATCATGCTGGTAGACGCTGTTGCTCTCCTGACAAGTGAGTGGATCACAGGCTGTCTCGGCTGCTGCTCGCCTACAGTCGACTGATTGTGCGTGTGTCTTATCTTCAAAGGTCCAGAGCTGCTCGTTAGCGAACAGGACACTTTCGAGCTTATGCGCTGCCTGAGCGAGATCGTCCTTCCCGTTCAGAAGAGTGGAATGGATCTGTACGGCCATCTCGAAGGGCTGTCCCGCATCGCAGGCATTGCGGAACCTGACAGCAAGACTGGCAGCGGCGGCGGCAAGGAGGCGCAGAAGGCAGAGGAGCGGGAGAGGGAGAGGGAGAAGACGCAGGCTGCATTGAGGCAACTGGAGGTTGTCAGGCATGCGCTGGTGCAGAACCTTGCCAGATGCTTTAGCTACCAGTGAGTCTATAGGTTTTGTCGTCACAGAGTGAAGGGCCGCGAAGCATAATGGAGAGCGAAGCGTAATGGAGAAGAAACAAGCGCAAAGGGAGTTCTTCGCTTGCACATCCCCAACTAAACGACAACAGCGAGAAGGAGCACACATGGGAAGCATGTATGCGACATGGTTTTTCACGAGGCCAATGGTCGGACTAAGCGACTGTCCCTCTCCCTTGCGAGAAAGGAGGAGACCAAGTGACACAGAATATGCCGCGCCTGAGGCATGATGGCCCCAATAATTCTCTACAGAGCGTCGTCACGGACGATGTACGCAAGCGATGGGAGGTGCAGCCGCCAGAGCATGATGTCCTGGGGCTCGCTCCCGAACGCCATCCAAGCTGACGATGAAATGGACAAGGCCAAGTATCAAAAGGTTGCCCCTGAGGAACTCGTCCTTGCACGCTCTGTGCAACGGAGAGCAAGCAGCATTGACCACCTCCTTGCGAAGGTATCTATGCTGTTTGATCCGTTGGAGCAGAGGAAAGAGGGGGTCCCGGGGTCCCGTCACGAATTTGTAGGCTCAGCCCGGCCAGACGATCGCCTGCATGCTGGGTGCAGAGAGGCGTGCCTCGAAATTTCGGCTGCCCACCTCGAACGACCAAGTCCTTTCTTTAGTCTCCATACACACGAGCACCTCCACAGCTTGGAGAGAGACGTAGTACTTTGCCCATCATGGCCAACATCGATGTGAGCTGGATCCAGTCGCTGCTGCTGCTGCTGCTGTCGCTGTACTTCGGGCGCCCCAGGACGATAGCGGGCGGACGCGTGCTGACGTTCATGCACATGCATTCGGCACACAGATGCAGTACGTGCAGCAGCTCAATGCCGCCCTCGAAGGGACTCTCGCACCAAACACCGAGACCATCAAGCAGGTGCGCACTCGCCTTTCTCCCGCTATCGCCGCTCTGCTGCACACGAGGGCAGATGCTGAGCCCCTCCATGCTCCACTATCGCGCGTCCTCCCCTCTGCCGCTCACAAATTTTGTTGTCGACGCGCACTGTCTACGTACGACATGACTACCGCACACAGGCGACTAAGGTCCTCAACGAGCAATTCTACAAGTCGCCAAAATGCGTGCCCGCCCTCTTCCAGATCCTCCAGACCAGCCAGAACACGACCGTGAGCGACGGACGATGCTAGACAAAGGGGAAAAGGGAGCAGCAATGTTGACGCATCTACATCTCGCGCTGGTGGGTCCCCAGATCCAGCAGCTCGCGGCTGTCGAGATGCGGAAGCGCGTCGGGTCTGGAAAGGCAAAGCTCTGGGCCAAACAGACTCCGACCATGAGGAGCCAGATCAAGGCCGGTCTGCTTCAGGGCCTCGCATCCGGAGCCGCAACGTGCGTGTCGATCGGTGTCTTGGTTGTCCATGTTCCTGTCTGACAGTTCTGCTTGTCTCGAACAGCGCTCCCCTCGTCAGGCACGCCACCTCGCGGCTCGTCGCTGCCATTGCAAAGATTGAAATCCCAGAGAAGTGAGGCCCGTTCCTCGCTGAGGCCTTCGCTGCCTCCATCGTCGTACCTGTCTAACGTGTCTCCGCGGACCACAACAGGCAATGGAACGAGCTTCTCGGCTGGCTCTGGGCGGCTTCGTCCGATAACGACGCGGCCGTAAGAGAGGTGAGTAGCCATCTCCTTCGCCCTATGCAGCGCAAGCTGTGCTAACGCTACCTGGAATATACATCAGATCGGTCTCTACACTCTCTTCTGCATCCTCGACACTATCGTGCTGGAGGACTTCACCTCTCAGCTGCCTCATCTGCTCACCCTCTTCCAGAAGACGCTGAACGACCCGGAGAATCTCGGCATCCGAATCATTACGCTGCGATCGCTGGGCAAGATTGCGGGATACATCGAGGCAGAGGACAAGGAGCAGGTCGCTGCGGTCCAGTCGTTGGTTCCCAACATGGTCGCAGTCCTCGGTCAGGCACTCGAGGCGGGCGACCAGGACGGCGTCAAGCACGGCTTCGACGTGCTCGAGACACTTCTTTACATTGTGCATCTTCGCGACCTATAGCGCATGCTCAGAGAACGCTTGCTGATAGCCACTTACTCTCTAATCTGCAGGACGTCCCTTACCTCGCGCCTCACCTTGGCGAGCTCGTCAAGTTCCAGCTGATGGCCGCTGCCAACGCCTCGTACGGTGATGATGCACGAGTCATGGCGCTCAACTCGCTCGTCTGGCTTATCAAATTCAAGAAGTCGCGTGTGCAGTCGCTCAACCTGTCGCAGACCATCATCGAGGGTCTGCTCCCCATCGGCGCTGAGGCCGAAGATGTCGACGACGACGACGAGGGCGACTCGCCCAGCAAGGTCTCTTTCAAGTGCCTCGACGCACTCGCGACAAACCTGCCGCCCTCGCACGTCTTCCCGCCTCTCTTCCAGCTGTTCCAGCAGTACTGCGCCTCGAGCGACCCCAACATGCGCAAGTCGGCCATCATGGCATTCGGTGTCACTGTCGAGGGCGTATCCTTCTACATTCAGCCTCACCTCGAGCAGCTCTGGCCATACCTCGAGAAGGCACTGCAGGACCCGGAGCTCATCGTCAGGAACGCGGCATGCAAGGCGCTGATGTGCCTCACCGACATGCTCGCCGACGACTGTGCCAAGAAGCACGAGACGCTCCTGCCAGTAGGTGGCGAAGTGCGCGTACCCAACTGACCTTGCGTCACTGACACACCCGCTTGCTCGCCTTCTCAGCTCATTTCGAACCTTATCAACGATGTCGGCACGCAGCGCTACGCGATGATCGCTCTCGATGCCTACCTCGAATGCCTTGGCGAGACCATCGTGCAGTACCTCCCTACCCTCATGGAGCGACTCATCTCTATGCTCGACTCGGCGCCGATCAAGCTCAAGTCGATTGCCGTCGGTGCCATTGGCTCGTCCGCCCACGCCGCCAAGGAGGAGTTTGTCCCATATTTTGAGGCAACCATGCAGCGCATCACTCCCTTCCTCGAGCTCCAGCCTGAGGAAGGCGAGACTGGCGAGCAGGGCACAAAGACGGACCTGCGGGGCGTTACCCAGGACACCGTCGGCACTCTCGCCGAAGCTGTCGGCAAGGAGGTCTTCCGTCCGTACTACCAGACCACGATGGAGCTCGCCTTCAAGGCCACCGCTCTCAACAACCCGCGCCTGAAAGAGTGCTCATTTATCTACTTTGCCGTCATGACGAAGGTCTACGGCGAGGAGTTCGCCCCGCTTCTTCCCACTGTCATGCCCCTCCTCATTGCGTCTCTGGCTCAGTCTGAGGTGCCCGAGACGGACGAGGAGAAGACTCTTGCTCTGACTGGTGAGCCACGCCAGCAACTCGCATGTCCGGCGGCGTCGTGGAAGCTGACTAGGCACGATGTCGCAGAGAATGGCTTCACCTCCAAGCCAGAGGGCGAGTCCGAGGACAACGACGAGGACGACGATTATGTCGACATGGAGGATCTGGACGAGGACGACCTTGACTTCAGCACCGGTTCGGCCATTGCCATCGAGAAGGAGGTTGCCACCGACTCGCTCCTTGAGATCTTCCGGTCGACGAAGCAGCACTTCTTGCCGTACGTCGAGTCGGTCGTGAAGGAGCTTCTCATTCTTCTCGAGCACTTCTGGGACGGTATCCGCAAGGCGGCGGCCACGACCCTGCTCAGCTTCATCGCGACCTACCATGACATGGCGGGACTGCCCAAGTGGACGCCAGGCATCAAGCCTGAAGCGTTCCCGAGCGAGCTCAACCAACTCATCGAAGCCATCATGCCCAAGGTGATCGAGATGTGGGAGGAGGAGGACGACCGGGATGTTGTGAACTCGCTCTGTGAGGACTTCCAGGTCCTTGTCGAAAAGCTCGGCCCTGGCATCGTCGTGCCGAACTGTGAGTATCCACGCGATACGCCCGTTCAGGGATGAGACTGATCATTGGACCATCAGACCTCGACACCATCTGCCACTTCGTTCTGCAAATCCTGGAAAAGAAGGCGCCTTGCCAGCTCGACACCGATGCTGACGAGGATGACGAGCCAACGCCGGAGGAGCAGCCAACAGAGCAGTCCGAGTACGATGCTCTGCTCATCTGCTCTGCATGCGATCTCGTTGCTGCCCTTGCAAAGGCGCTGGGAGGCGAATTCGGCCAGGCTTTCGGATCCTTCTACCCGGAGATGGCAAAGTACTACGTGAGTTCTGCGAACGCCCGCTGCGTGTAAGTCCGTGGCTGACCGTAGCCTCCACCACTCAAAGCACCCATCGAGGACCTCCACCGAGCGTTCGACCGCTATCGGCGCCCTCGCCGAGGTGACTGAGGCCATGGGCCCTGCCATCACTTCGTACACCCCGCAGCTGCTCGAGCTTGCCGTGCGAGGTCTGGCCGACGAAGACTCCGAGGTCAAGAGCAACGCTGCCTTCCTTGCTGGCTGCCTTGTTCAGGCATCATCGACCGACCTCTCGCCGCAATTCGGCCAGATCTTCGGCTCGCTGCAGGGTCTCTTCACCGTTGCGGACGACAAGAAGGAGACACTCCGAGCGCGAGACAACGCCTGTGGTGCTATCGCCCGGCTGATGCTCAAGAACCAGGGCGCGGTCCCTGTCGACCAGGTGCTCCCGCCTGTCATCTCGGCTCTGCCCCTTCAGCAGGACTACGAGCCGTACAGCGTGCTGTTCGAGCTCTTCTTCCAGCTCGCGTCGTCAGGCAACCAGACGTTCATCAATAACCTGGACCACCTCCTCGTTGTGTTTGCGCAAGTGCTCAACACGCAGACTACCGCAAAGACCGAGGCCGGCCAGCCGCTTGCTGCCTCCACGCACGCAAAGCTGCTCGAGCTCGTCCGCGCTCTGCCGCAGGATCGCATTCAGGCCGCTGGTCTCGCGCAGTACATCTAGAGGCAGTCCTAGTCCATCATCTGCCATGCTGCGTCCTTGCATACCCTGCGTAGCCTTCTCATCGTTCTCCGTCCTCGCGCAGTCATCCACATTGTTGACAATAGATCAAAGCCTGCCATGCTGCTAGAGCAACATCAATTCGACCATCTTAATATCTGCACACTCTACGCTGCTTTCCCCACGTACGGTGCTGCGGATGTGACATTGAGAGCTGGTCCGACGCAGACGTTTGCGGCTGAGCTCCGGACCGCCGCGCCACTTTTCGCAGTGCGCGAAATAGGCCATCTCGCGCGTCCAGCTGCAGCCTGGTCTCATTCTGCTATGACAAGATGGTGAAGAAGCTCGAGATACGGATGTGAGCGACTGTGCTTTCCACTTCTGCCGAGCGACATCTCTTTCGCTGACAGGCCCGGGCCGTTTCTGCGCCGAGCCAGTGGCGCGCATCGCGATGACGCAGTTCTTGCGCACGTCAACGACTCGAGCCGACCGACCATCATTGACACGCCGCTCTTTGTCGGCCGCATACTCGTCAAGATTCGCGATTTCGACGGGGTCACAGCAGATGGAGGGCCGCCTACTCGGGACCATGTGTACTTTGACAAGAGAAACCGTCGCTTCGACATGCAGATTGAAGGGAGATTCAAGGCTCGGCCAGGCGTGGCACCGTACAGAGGCGACGAGGTCGAATTTGGGACCGACTTTGATCATCTCGTCTCCTTCCCCATGACGCCGTTCAAGCTGGTGCGGTCGCGACCCTTCGCTTTCCATGGCGTTTCCCCCTTTCTCTGACACGGCCGCACACCACCTCTCCTCGACAGGGCATGCGCGTCGCAAAGAGCATTGATCCAAATACGCACTACGACTCTTCGCCTCCGTCTGGCAGGCCTTTCATCATGTGCGCTCTCTCTCCGATAGAGCGGGTGTTTGACGAGAGCTGACGCTTCTTCCGCCAGGTCACCGTATGCGGCTTGCATGAACACCTTGAGTGCCTGGCCATCGCCTGCTCGGTACGGAGACGCTCTTGTGGCATTGCACGACCCGCAAGGAGCGGCATCGGGCAGCCGAGACCGAAGCGACAGTCTGCAGGATATCGTTCCAGTCGAGGCCTCCCGAACACCGAGGAAGGTATGGCATTTCTTGGGCCTGAAGGGCGATCCGAAGGTGGATGCTCTCATCGCAAAGAACCGGCACCTCATGCCGGAGCCGGTCACAGCAGCTTCACCAGCTCCTGCCCGCCGACCGCTTCCCCGGCATCAGTCAAGTTTCGGTCTGCGGGTGGACAGAGACGACACGGTCGAGCTCGCGAACAGGCAGAAGCACGCTGAGCTTGTCAAGAAGGCAGACAAGCCAGAGAAGCGTAAGTCAGATTGATCTTGTTCAGGATTGTGAGCCGTGCTGATTCCGTCTCCCTGTTCCGCCCAGCTGCCGGCCGCTTCTCGTCCTTGACGAGCAAATTCTCGAATCTGACAACTTCGGGTCAGAAAGGCGCTTCTACCACGCGGCCAGCTATGCCCACCATCTCCAGCGATGAGAATTCGCCTATTACGTCAGAAGCCGAGGACGACGTAGCGCCGCTCTCTGCTCCAGGTTCCGTTCCTCCGAGCGCAGTTCCGGAAATTAAGGGCGTGGCGAAAGGCGACCTCACCTTCGCTAGCTCCCTTCGACTGGCCGATGTCAACGCGACAGATCCGGTAGAGGCCGCGCTGGGAGCATGGCGCTTCTCCGATCCAGCAGCCGAACCGATGGAAGACAACCTGTTCGTCTTCCAAGATGAGAGTGTGCCCGTGGCAAAGCGGAGAAAGCACTTTTCGAAAGCCGAGGCACTGCGCAACTTCACCTATGACCCTGATGTGTGGGTGAGACCAGTCCATAGCCGACCAAGCGGATGTCCTGCTGACAACGATGTTCCCCTCCCAGTGTCTACGGCACCTCCTTCTTCTCGCCGTTCATGGATTTCAACAAGTTCAATCTATCGATAGGGCCTGTCAACATGAACGTATCCTCTTACTTCTCGGACATGCCTGTGCGCTACACGCTACGCTCCACAAGACTTGTGATTGGCACAAAGGAGGAGGAGGTGTTTGCTACCATCTCGTTTCAGCTTGTAGACCATCCTTAGAGCCGTGCAGGTTACCTGATTTACGGGGAGGCACAAGCCCGCTGTACTGCATGGAACTCCTTGCGACGAGCCATGTCGCATGTACCAGACCCAGGAAGGAAGCATGTAAACCATTGGCAGGGTGGAAAACCGTCTGTCAATACGTCAATCTGGATGTTTCATCTGGGGCCGGCCCTGCGGTGGCGAAGTCGCGGGTTGACTCCGCCGCGCGTACGTCACACCCTGCTTCCGCTCCCACCAAAGCACCTTGCATCTGTAGCCAGCGCATCTCACATTCAGGACTCGCCATGTCTACCGCATCCAATCTCATCCTCATCTTGGTGTGTTCCGTGCACTTCGCTGGGCGGCGAGACCCGTGACTGAACCGCCTCCATCCACTTCGGGTCGCCAGGTGGCCATCCTGCTGCCGCCTGCTTCAGTCATCATCATGAGCGGCTGCTGCACGTGTGATCTGATCATCAACATCGCGCTTACCATTCTGGGTGCGCACGCTGTCGCACCCGGCACTCGGCATGTCTCATGCACTGACCCACCGAAGCATCGACCGTCTCACAGGCTACATTCCCGGCCACGTACGGCTGTTTCCACTGAATGCCTGCAGTACACGCATGCTGATGGTCCCCGTCCTTCTCCCCACCTCTTACCTCCCCGCTAACGTCAGATCCACGCATTCTACGTAGGTCCCTGACAGGTACACGAGCTTTCCTGACCTTGCTGAAGCTGTTCACTGGACGTTTCCCTGATGTTCAGCTCATCTACAAGAAGGTGGGTCGCTCTCTCGGCCTGCTTTCGGATGATCGCCTTTTGCTGACCTTCTGACGTCTGATTCTGGCAGAGCAAGGCGGAGGAGCAATACGGCCTCGACAACGTCGAATACCTCGGCAACGTGAGTCATCTTGTATTGAAGCACGTTTGCAAGACAGTCGGAGATTCCGGTTGACCTCAAGACTTACTCGCTTGCTTGTAGGGCGATTACCGGCCAAAGTACGGAGGTGGACAAGCACAGCCTCCTCTCGGTACGCACACCTACGGCACGATCAACAACGCCTAGTGCGCTCCATACGTGCTTGATGCCCGCCATAGCCATCATGCTCCAGAGCCTGTCGCCCGGATCAGATCCTGCAGTCACCTGCCCTTCATGTAGCCAGCCAATATCCCAGATGTCCGGCAATTCAGCATCGTCTCGCCCATCTGGCAGAGCCCTGACCCACGGCTTCTCTTGTCTTGTCAATCGCATACGATTACGCCCCGGCCAGGTTGCAGTTGCACAGCTCCGGCTTGAGGAGTCCGACGGAGTCCGACGACTCCAACGCCCGCTCACGTGACCCTTAGTTGCGTACGTCATCAAGCGGGCTTGGTGCACCGCAAAGACCCAAAGCGACGGCCCTCTCCTCCGCTCCAGGACAGCAACGATAGCATCACAGAGTCACCCCAGTAACAGCAATGGCAGACATCAACGCCTCCGATGTACGTTGACTGCCCGCTCCCGCGAGGGTCGTTCTACCAGGTCCAGCTGGCGGAGGGCTGATCCCAGACATGGTCGGACCTGGCAGCTTCTGCTCATCATCATAGCATTCTTCCTGCCGCCCGTCACAGCCCTTCTAACAGATAATTGCGGTGCGCAATTCTGCTTGAACGTCCTGCTCACTATCCTAGGTATTTGAGCGTTCCGAGCTCATGTCGTTCTAACGGACTTGACTGACGCTTCTTCACCCTGGCCATGGTCTACAGGCTTCATTCCTGGTCTCATCCACGCGATATGGCTCGTCTATCGACAAGCAAAGGCTCGAGACCTCAGCAATGCCAGGAATGGTCACAGCGTGGGTGCAGCTACGTGGCGGATGGTGCCGAGACCATGCACTGACGAGACGCCTTCTCCCCTTGACTGTCTCACATACAGCATGGCAAGCCTAATCACTACGTCGTCGTCAATCAGCCAGGCCAGCCTCATGGCCACGGCCATGTCCAGCCGCAGCAGGGCTACGCTCCTCCGCCTGAAGCGGCCTTCCCTGCGCAGCCGGTCCAGCACCAGCCGCACTACCAGCAACAGCCTCAGGGTTACGCAACTGGTGCAAAGATCTAAGAGGAGTTGTATCAGAGAGATCGCATTCTGGCAGACCTGTGATGCCTGCGCATACGGTGCGCCACCGCCCCTAATGGATGCATGAGTGACTGTAACAAACCCGCTTCTGCTTGGGACGAGCTCTGTACACACACACGAGCAACGAGAGCTCCGAATCAATCAATATGTGCAATGGCCGTATCTGGATCTCGCCAAACGGGCTGTGATTGGTGACTGTATATCGGTGACGAAAGTGACTCCGAAGGGATGACGAGCGTCAGACGAAGGTTTCTATTCTCAGAGAGGTGTTCCGTGGCTTTGCTACCTCTTTTGTGTTCTTTCCAAAACCACTGTTGCATGCGCTTCGTTCGACGCACACGTCTCGCAGATCTAACTTCAACCGAACCTGTGAAACGCCACCATGGACTACAGCCACATGGATGGAACACGCTCACGTCCTACTTGGATGCTGACGCTCGTAAATATATTGCACATTGCTCAACCGATACATAGACCCTGCTGATCTAGCTTGTGCATCGACAGCTGTGCTTTGTGTTCCCGCCTGCCGTGGCAGTGATGACGGACGGGTGGGGAGTAGAGGCAGCGCTCTGCCTGCTTCTTCTGATGTTCGGTGAGTGCGCGCGCTGTATCGGCCTTGACTGACGCGGTCGCTAACGCAGCAACATACAGGCTATTTCGGCGGAGTCATCTACGCCTTCTTCTTGCTGTTCCGCAGCCGCAAGAAGCAGAGGGATGCCGAGCTCGGTGTGAAGGTGAGGCAGCCAGAGTGATGCATCAGAGATGCGTGAGCTGAGTGTCTTCTCAGACCGAGCTCTCCAAGAACGTCAGACCATTCTCGGAGGTCGCCCCACCTGCAGCGCCTACGCCGACGGATGCTCAATGGCATGTTCCGGCAGCGGAAGACCACGCACGCAGCCCTTTGGCTTTCTACACGCCTCCACTTCCGAGTGGAGAGGAGGAGATTGATCCGTTGCAAGGCTCAATGGCCGGGACTGCAGAATGGGCCAATGTGGACCGTCGAGTAAGCGCGCCGCCCGTGTACGCGGAGACATCGAATGCTGGACCATCGCAGCCGGAGGTCCATGAGGTCAGCACTGTGAAGGAGAAGGAGAAGGCTCAGTAGATGGAAGGTTAGGTGATTGGACCAACACGCAGTGCTGCGCGGGCCGATGGACACTTCGTTGGGTTTAGCGGTTCAGAGGGAGAAGTCCCTGCCCGCCCAGTGACAGCTCTGAGCCGCTGTAGATATGCGTGTGCGTGCATAACGCGATGAGGCTGGCCTCGTCGCAATCAGTGTGGTAGTGTGCGGAAGAGCCGCAACGCCGTCGACCTGTCACTCATTGCCTTCGCCCAACCCTGTCCAGTTCAATCAGCGAAGAGGGCACATGGTGCTGAGAGAGTGAAGGATGGTGTCGTTGCTCGCGGATGTCGTCATCTGCGCCGTCCTGCTCGGGACTGGCTACTACCTCTTCTTCTCGTCGGCGTCATCATCGTCCACGGCAGCGAGCGGGGGCAAGAAGAGGAAGAAGGCAAAGGGAAAGAAGGCAGCAGGGGTTGGCACTGCAGGAGGGGAGATAAGGCTGCAGGATGCGAGTCCATCGCTGGCAAAGGGCGTCGCTGCCCTTGCTGCCGACATCAAGGGGGATGCTGCTGGGGGAAAGGCCAAGCGACAGGCCTCGACCTTGACCTCGACCTCGACCTCGACCTCGGCAAGAACAGCTGCGGGTTCTGCGAAGGGCAAAGCGAGCCTTACAGTCGGCTCTGCCTCATCTTCGAGCAATGGTGATGCTTCCGACTTCCCTCCTCTTGGCGCGCCTGCTCCACCCTCAGCGTCATCGCACCCTCGCCCGCTCGCTGAGCGTAAGGCCCAGAACACGCGTCGCAAGACCGCTGTCGACGACATGATTGATCCGGATGACGAGGAGCTACGCGCAAAGACCTTCAAGCGTACCATGAGGATCGTCAAGCCTGGCCAGGCCACTCCGACCATCTTGGACGGCGGAGATGACGGGGACAGCGAAAGCGGAGCGGGAAGAGGCGACGCGCTGTTCGGACGCGAGGATGACGCTGCAGAGAGAGCCGAGCGAGAGTCGGCCTGGCAGACTGTTGCCGTGCCAAAGAGTGAGCATATGAGCACCTCTGCGCGACTTCCTGCGCGCCCAGCGCTGAATTCAACACGGTGAACCGCAACCGCAGAGCCGGCCTCATCTACTATCCGGATATCTGGCTCGTCTACGCCTACAGCTTCATCTCCCGCCTCTGCAAGTCGTAACATCCCGGGCTTGACGGAGGTTTCCAAAAAGCAGAGGCAGAACGCCGCACGAGCAGCTGCGGAGAAGGCGTCGAAGGAGGCTGCCGAGCAGGAAAGGCTGGCCCGCCTGGCTGCGCACAAGCGGGCTCTTGAGAATGAGCGCTCGAAGGCACAGCAGAAGGAGCGCGATAAGGCAAAAGCGCGTGAAGCCGCAAAGACCAAGCGCGAGACCCTCTCTGGTGGCATGACTGCCAAAGTGTCTGAAACGGGCGCTCTGATCTGGGAGTAGATACGGCCGGCTGTCTGTATCGTGTAGACATACACACGGCAAGCGAAGTACATGGCAAGCCTAGTCGACTTGTAGTCTTGGTCCATATCATCAGTGGCAACCCCGGTCGGGATGTACCGTCACTGTGGGCCTCGTGCTCCGCCGTTGCTGTCTTTGCCCTTTCGTGTCAGGACAACCGTTCGAGCAGGCTGCTGACCGCTTCCAAGATGGAGTGCTAGCAGTCGACTATCGCACACGTACAATCACGCTCTCATCTACTCGACGCGAAGCCTCAGCTCCCCATCCAGCTCTGCCGAAGCTAGCGGGCCCGCGATAGGGACTTGGGAGTCCAGGCTCGACGTCAAAGGCAGTCATCAAGGCGAAAAGCGAAGCGACAGCCAGAAAGGGCAGCGATAGGCAGACATGGAGAATGATGGCACATCCGCCGGGAGCTCGTCGGCAGCGCCGGTGATGCCGCGTGGCGTCCTGAAGCACCGGGCACAAGCAGAAACCGACACGGTCGGCGAGATGGACGAGGAGCAGGCCGACTTCTTCCCAGAGGAGGATGTCGACGCAAAGGAAGCAGAGGCGCTGCTCGAGACGCAGAAGGCAGAGGAGGAAGCTGCATACTCGTCCGATGAGCACCGTGACCTGTACGAAGACCCGGCTGGGTCCATGTACGCTGGCCCGCTCGCGACGTCCGTCCCAACTTCGATGACGACGATGCGACGACGCTCGAGAAGCAAGTCCGCCGTAGACAAGAGCGACGTCGAGTCTGACGCGGGAAGCGCAGTCTACCTGGCATCGTCTGCCAGGAGCAACGGCCGTCTTTCATCATCGCGCAAGCGCAGCAGCCGGCGCCCGTCAACGCGCCGCTCTGCCTCGGGTCGCTCAAGCAGGAGAGGGAGCGTCAGCAGCGCAGCTTCAAAGTCTCGCGAGGACGTCGTCCAGATGGGCTCGTCCAAGCGCAAGGTGCCAGTGACAGCTGTAGAGTCCGCCTCCGACACCGAGGCCGAGGAGGATGAAGAAGGGGGAAAAAAGCCAAAGCGCAAGGGGATGCTGTCCGCCTTCTTTAGCTCGCATGGCACGCCAAAGCGTCCATCCATGGAGCGAGCATCGAGCTCGGCTTCGTTCATGAGCAAGTCGACACGGCGGTCGGCCAAGTCTGGCACAGAGCCAAAGAAGCGCAAGGGGCACAGGAGGCGGACATCCTCCATCTCTGGCCTACGAGGCGAGAGGGACAGGGAGGAGCGCGAGCAGTCGCAGCGCGAGCTCGAAGAGGCTTCCGACGATGAAGTCGATGAGAACGACCCCTACGGGCTGTACGGCTCTTCGTCATCGTCCATCAGCACCTCGACGACATCCGCCTCGTCCAACTCGTCTGCGTCGACGGACGATGGGCGTAGTCGGCGATACAAGCGCCGCTCAAAGGCTGGAGGTAGCATGTTCTTGGGCTCGATGAGCGGAGGAGATCCGCTGTTCGGCGATGGCCGGTCCGAAGTCGACGAGACCGGCTCACCGCGTGGCTCGGAAGGAGAGCTCTCGGAGGATGAAGAGCCTTTCTTCCTTGACGAGGTCACCGCCACGCGTCAGACGATCTACATCCCTGACGAAGATCTTCAGATCCTCTTCGAGGGCTGGGGCGAGAAGACGTACAAAACCATCCTGTGGACGATCGGATGCATCCTGTCGCTGGGCGCTCTAAGCTTGCTGGGCAAGTGGATTCCTGGATGGTGGTTGAGCGGACGAGGGAAGACACGCGAGTTCGGTAGAGCCAGCAAGGTTGTGGTGAAGGTTTGAATCATTTCATACTTCATCCTAACAGATGGCTTGTGCGTCGAAATTGCGGCTGACTCAGCCTCGCCCTATTGCAGACATCGCACGGCACCATCTATGTTGTCAATATGGAGAAGCTGGTATTCTCAAATCCGGTAGCCATATCTACTATCTTCCCGCCGACCTCGTTGCCACCACCTACCAGCCGGAACGAGTCACTCGAGGATTCTGATGACGAGACAGGTGCCAATACAGAGAGTAATGGGGCCGTCACTGCTCTTGCGTCTTCGACGAACTCAAATCAACAGGCTGTGGTGACTTCCGGTCCCGGCTCGGCAGTGCCTGCAGTCAATGGCACCGCCAATGGCTCAGCTCATCCGGTGGCCAAGAGCAACGGCTCTGCGACTCCGGCGGATCAAGGCTCTCTGCGAAGCGGAAAGGAGGCCCGGCTGAAGGAGTTCAAGTACGTAGATTTCAGATACTACCGGTTCCTCCTTCATCCCGTCACTGGCAACTTCTACATGTCCCGGTGGGTGCTCAGATTCGCGGCAGCAGACCCCGAGTGGAAGCCTGGCTTACCATGCCACTGCATGACAGTGATTGGCGAGACCCGAACTGGACGACCCTGAAGTCGCTACGAGGCGGCATCACGGACGCCGTCAGGGAGGACCGCAAGACCATGTTCGACCACAACACTATCGAGATCGAAGCACGATCCATCGGTCAGCTGCTCATTGACGAGGTCCTACATCCGTTCTACATCTTCCAGATTGCCTCCATTATCCTATGGTCGCTCGACGATTACTACTTCTACGCAGTCACCATCGCACTCATTAGCGTGCTGAGCATCTCAACCACTCTCATCGAGACTCGAAATGTAAGCTTGACAGTCGGCGGAGAGTTGCCGCAAGTCGATCGTCCTAACTCTCTTTCCCATCTGCCCAGAATGTGGAGCGCATGCGGGAAATGTCCCGCTTCGTCTGCACAGTCCGAGTCTGGCGGAAGTCGGTCTGGGAGCTAGTCGACTCTTCGGAGCTCGTCCCGGGAGATCTGGTCGACTTGTCCGAAGAATCGATGCACACCTTCCCTGCCGACCTCGTCCTGCTCTCCGGTGACGCCATCGTCAACGAGTCGATGCTTACGGGAGAATCTGTTCCCGTCTCGAAGATTCCGATAGACGATGCAGGCGTACAGAGCATGACGTCGGTCGGAGGGGACGTCTCTCCCGACCTTGGCAAGCACTTCCTCTTCTGCGGTACGCGAATCGTTCGAATCAGGAAGACCGAGAGTGCACATAGCACCGTCAAGGGCGGAGAAGCCATCGGCATGGTCGTTAGGACAGGCTTCAACACCACAAAGGGTGCCCTCGTGCGATCCATGCTCTTCCCGAAGCCGATGGGCTTCAAGTTCTACAGAGATTCATTCCGCTTCATTGGTGTTCTGGCCGGTATTGCTGGACTGGGCTTCCTCGGAAGTGCCTTCAAATTCGTTGAGCTCGGGGTAAGCGTGTCTTGTATTTGCACGTCGCTCTCGCTGCCTCGCTGACTGATCTTCCTGCAGATCAAATGGCAAACGATCTTGATTCGAGCTCTAGATCTCGTCACCATCGTCGTCCCGCCAGCCTTGCCAGCAACCATGTCCATTGGTACCTCATTCGCGATCACGCGTCTGCGCAAGAAGGACATCTTCTGCATCTCCCCCAATCGCGTCAACATTGGAGGCAAGATCAATCTCGTCTGTTTCGACAAAACGGGAACGCTCACGGAGGAAGGGCTCGACGTGCTTGGCATTCGGAGCGTGGACCGCACAAACAAGCGGTTCTCTGAACTGTACGAGGACGTCGAAAACGTTCCCATTGTCGGGGCGGCCGACGCCAAGACGCCTCTCACCCATGCTTTAGCTACCTGCCACGGCTTGAAGCTCGTCAATGGCGAGGTCATCGGAGACCCGCTGGATTTACGCATGTTCGAATTCACCAGGTGGACACTGGAAGAAGGCAAAGAAAGCAGCCGTCCTAGCCAGGATCGAGAGCGCAGGGAAGGCCGAGCCAAGAAACCCAAAACTGATCGTGTTCCGGACCGACCGGCGACACTGGTTCAGAGCGTGGTCCGCCCACCTGGCGGAGAGTCTTTCAAGCTGGAGGATGCCCTGCGTGCCGGCAAGAAGCACGCACACTTCCTCGAGCTCGGCGTCATTCGAACATTCGACTTTGTCTCTTCGCTAAGGAGGATGTCGGTGCTCGTTAAGAAGCTCAAGTCGCAGACCATCGAGGCTTACGTCAAGGGAGCGCCCGAGGTTATGCTCGACATCTGTACGAAGGAATCGCGTACGTCACTGCCTAGGTTGCTGTCGTGGCAAGTGACATGGCTGAGACCGAGACCGCCCGTCACAGTACCAGAAGATTACGCCGAGATCCTCGAGAACTACACACGACATGGTTACCGAGTCATAGCCATTGCCGCCAAGAGCATTCCCGCATTGACTTGGGTCAAAGCTCAGCGATTAAAGCGGTGAGCAAGTGGGATCTACCCCATGGCCTGACTGGCATTCAACTGACTTTCGACTCTACTCGCACTCGCAGTGAGGAGGTCGAATCCGATCTCCGCTTCCTTGGCCTAATCGTTTTCGAGAACAAGCTCAAGCCTGGTACAGGCGCGGCTATCCGTAACCTCCTGAACGCCCATATCCCATGCCGCATGGTCACCGGAGACAACATCAGAACGGCCGTGAGCGTCGCGCGCGAGTGTGGCATGGTCAACTACCACGACCATGTCTACATGCCGACGTTCAAGGAGGGCGACATGAGCACGCCGAAATCGATTATCGAATGGAATCACGTTGAAGATGAGCGATTGAAGCTGGATCCGTACAGCCTGAAGGTGAGCGCCTTACCGAAGCCAGAAAGACATCTGATTCGCATAAGCTGAGTTTCTGACACGTATCCCTGATGCAGCCGACTGTACCGGTCACCGATGACGGCTCCCTCTTGAGCTTTGACATGGCTGACCGAGCCTATCACCTGGCCGTAAGCGGTGACGTCTTCCGCTGGATGATCGACTATGCGTCAAGCGATACTTTGCATCGGGTGAGTCGAGATTCACCAGTCCTTGAACACGCCTGGGCTAACGTCTCCGACGCTAGCTTTTGATCCGCTGCGTGATATATGCGCGGATGTCGCCGGATGAGAAGCACGAGATTGTTGAGCGTCTGCAGCACCTCGGCTACACTGTCGGCTTCTGTGGAGACGGCGCCAATGACTGTGGTGCTCTCAAAGCCGCAGACGTTGGCCTGTCTCTCTCAGAAGCGGAAGCGTCAGTTGCGGCACCATTCACCAGTAGATCGACCGACATCGGTTGCTTCCTCGAGGTGATCAGAGAGGGTCGTGCAGCACTCGTCACCAGCTTCAGCTGTTTCAAATTCATGGCCCTCTACTCGCTCATCCAGTTCACGACCGTCACGCTGCTCTACTCTCTGGCTTCCTCTCTGGGGGACTTTCAATTCCTGTACATCGACCTGGCGATCATCATCCCGATTGCCATCACGATGGGGCGGACCGAGCCTTTCCAGCGCATTGTGCCGAAGAGGCCCACAGCCAACCTCGTCAGCAAGAAGGTCCTCACGTCGCTACTCGGGCAGATTATCCTTACGTCCGGCCTCCAGCTCTTTGTCTTCCTCTATGTCCGAACTCAGCCTTGGTGAGCGAATCTGGCTCCCGTTGTCCTCGGAACCCAGCTGACGCAACCTGACATCTCCAGGTACGAGGCGCCTGTCATTGACCCCGACCAGCTCGACACCGTCAGCTACGAGAATTCAGCCCTCTTCCTGATTTCGTCTTTCCAATACATCATTGTCGCTGTCGTCTTCTGCGTCGGTCCACCATACCGCAAGCCGATCCACTCAAATATCCTTCTTCTCCTCGCGCTCGTGATCTTGGCTGGATTTTCAACGTACACAGTCTTCGTGCACTATGGTGTCGTCTTCAACATGCTTGGGCTGGTCGACCTTCCGAGGGAGTTCCAGCTCGAGCTGTTCCTCCTCGCCCTGGCCAATACTGGGGTCTCCTGGATTTGGGAAAAGGTAGGGAACCCTAAATGCGTCGCTAGTCATCGCAACTGGCGGTACTGACAGGAAATCTCCCTGCAGCACCTTTCGTTGCCGGTCGCAAGCCAGTTTGGGCAGCTGAAGCGCCGTTGGAGACGATGGAGAGGAAGCAGGCGTGTGCAGGAGGGGAAGCTCTATAAGCTCATTGAGCGCGATATGGAGGATTGAAGCGACTTCGACTTGTAGACGAAGTAGTCATGCCGCTGTGCGCAACGAATCGAAGTGATGCCGAGATGCGCATGTCACGACAGCTTACCTGGGCGCTCGAGCAAAGGGCTCGCCTGCTTCCGCCACTTCACTCGGAGCTCATTTGACCCTTTGCTCTTCGCGACCGCTCAATCGGGACAGCATTTGTCAATCTACGCAACATCTCTTCGGCAATCGTCTCTGCCAGTCGAGCCTGCCATAGCCGCTCGTGTCTCTCGCTGCGAGGCCACTCGACCAGGCTGGCCCGAAGCCTGCTCGGAGGCGCGGGCTTCGCTGCCTCCTCGACTGCGCCATGGCAGCGTCGGCAGCCAACACTGCGCCATTGATGCGCACCACAACTGCAGAAACGGCTGCGCAGAGTGACGTCGCAGCTTTCGGTCGCCTGAAGGACCCCTTGCAAGCGTCGCAGCTCGGGCAAGAGTTGGGCGGCGACAATGCATCTACGGCGGACTCGACGGGCGCTCACGGAACAGCAGCAGAAGCAGTAGCGCTAGGTCATGACGACCTGTCAAATAGCATGCCGCCTTCCTTTGTGTCGGTACCTGCTGCACCGGTGCCACAAGCGCCGGCTGCCACCAACGACGACGTCTCCATTGAGCTTGTGAGGCTCACGAAGCTCCAGGAGTGGCAGACTGGACTTGCACATCATCGATGTGCTGATGTACCTTCTTCACCCTGCGCTATACACCCTTTTCCCATCACAGCTTATTCAGTCCGGTGGCCGCCAACGCCTGAACCTGCCCCACAATGCGCTGGTCGAAGACGTGACGGCGCGGATATACGCGGACTGGCCAGGAGGTGCGTGCGCAGCGCAAGAGTATCTATCGCACTACTGACTGTCCCCTCACCGGTTATACCTGCCAGCTTGGGCGGAAGAACGTCCTGACAGCGTAACGCGTTTGCGATTGTGGGTTTAGCGAATTGTGGAATACGGCCCAGACGATCCTGCAGGCGATCAAAGAGCTCTAACGTTCCCTTGGTGTGCTCCACAGATTGTGCAGGGGCAAGATCCTGGAACCGGGCACGACTCTGCAGTGTGAGCCAGACTCGACACCTTGTCTCTTATCGCTCTACACTCGCAAAGCTGATGTACAGGATACGACAGACAATAACATCCGGCAAGGCGAGGTGACGGTAGTTCACTTGAATATTCGGCCAAGCGATGCGGTTGCAGCAGGTGCGTGTCATTCCCCGTTACCCTGCGAGCCAGATCCACCAACGCTGCTGACTGCGCAGGAATACGTATCTGGCGATTCTGCCAGAACCAGTAAAGCCAAAGAAGGCGGCTGCCAAGCGGTCAAGGGATGGGCACACCGGTGGATGCCGGTGCATTGTTAGTTGAAGGCGACCAAGCGAGCTATGGACAAAATCCCCATCACGATCAGCAGTATGTGTAGCCAGGTTGCGATATTCCGACATCGTTGTTGTGCAAAAGCTCTGTATGAAGCTTTGTGAATGCATGAGACGCTCACGAAGGTCGCTCGCGAACTGCAGGTCGCGAATCTGCCATGCAGTCCACAGCTGACTCAGCCGGCACGTGCAATGTGGCCAGCCGTTCTGGGTTCCTGGTCTGCTGCAGTCCCTCGCTCGCCATGTCGAGATACGGTACCGTGCGCCGAAAATCAAGTCGTAGGCGATCACCATGTCCCGCTGTCAAGGATGCACTGCAGTGTGCCGAACTATCTGTATGGCCGAACAACCGCAGGAGATCGAAAGGCTAGCGCGCGCGGAGAGCCCTGATGGCGAGCTGAGATTACGGGGGCGCCATCGGATCTGGGCCGCGATGCTTCCGCTCGCCTGACAAGACGCGAATGGCAGGACGCACTCTCGGACCTGTCAGGGTCCTGCCACTCATAAACGACGAGTTCTAGAGCTGGAGGCTGGTCGATATCCCTGCAGATGCATGTATGCAAGGCAGAACTGTACATACGCTGCGGCGCCTGCTTGATGGCCTCACAATCTCGACATCAGCCCAACTCGCGCGCATACAGCTCAGCTGTGCCTGATCGCGCAGTTGTGCTCGGCGGCCCTGCATCCGAAAGAACTGCTCGATTTATTCTGAACCCTAGGCGTTTAGCATGATGCAGGGCTGTACGACTAGCTCGTGCAGCAGTCGACGACGTCCCTGCACTTGAGCATTTGCGTCTTTCCAGCCGTGCTACCCTCGACTTTGGCAAGCGACCACTTCAGTCGCATCTGGAAATGAAGACTGCATCTGGGCTCCAGCGGACACTCAGTCCCACGCAGGCTGCTCTACGGTGCGTCCGCCCCTGTTGCATGTCTCCTCTGCACTATTCACTCACAAAACTCGCTATGTTCGGTCGACGCGCCAGCTCCGTGACGTCGATGCGCAAGACCCGGTCTCTCGCCGGTGGTCTTGCCCTCATCGTTTTCACCATCGGAGTACTGGGGGTTCTCAGCTTGCGAGAGGTACCAGGTCTTCCTGAAAGCATTGAAGCCGTGTCTAGCGTGCGTACATGTCTATGCGGTCGTTCGCTAGCTTCCACGCTGATATCCTGGCTTTTTTGCCACTTCACGGCTCATGCAGCCAGCGGTCCCGGCAGCACAGAGACTAGTGCAGGTGGTCAGGGCCAAGGTGCCCTCGCGCGTACTCGGCAGGAGCCAGATAGTGCTGGGATTGCGAATAGCCAGCCCCGAGGATCCGTACAGGCAACCAGGCTGTGAGCTACGTCTCTCAATGCGAAAGCGTCCTCAACGATCCACTGACTTGGCTCTACCCCTCCAATAGACGTCTGGTGGTCCAAGAAGGTCAAGGAAACGCGCTTCATTCCATACGACGTCGACAATTTGTACGAGAATGTCGAGCTCGACTCGACCTCTGGCCCGCCTTCATCAGCTCTCGCCCGGGCGGCACCTCCTTACCTGCGCTGGGTAGGCGAGCCAGACGCCGAGAAGCGAACGGAACTCGCCTTTATGCGCGACAAGCACGTCGTGCTCAGCTGTGACTCGCACTGCAGCGGAATTGTCGCAGGCTTTTGCGCCTTTCAAGCACCTGGTGCAGCTACCTTCGAGTTCTCGCTGCACAACCACACCATCTGCAAGATACCGGCTCTCAACTTCACCATGTCCACTTGGTTTCACTTTGGCATCGTTAAGGAAGAAGAGGCTGAAATGGCTCCCCAAATCGGCAAGCAAGAGCCGCCGTACCAATTCGAGAAGCGCTTGGACGAGCTGCACTCCCGCCGAGCCGAGATCGACGGGACACCGGGTCTCTTCGTCTTCGACTCAAATTACTGGGACACCGTGCTCCTGGGATATAGGTGGGCGACTCCGAGATGCGCGTCGGCAGATGTATAGGGACTGAGCCGATAATTATCTGTCTGCTCTCGCTGAACAGGGCAGGAAAGTACGACCATAACCCAGTCCTGCCGTATGACCGGGAAGGCTACAGCTACTCCGAGCTGGCCTACCATCGCAAGCGGGTGTCAGAGATGGTTCAGCACCTCCGCAAGCGCTACCCACAAACGCAGATCATGTGGAAGCCGGCCCATCTGCGTTCCATGAACGCCCATACGGGCAAGGCAGGCGAGGGCATGACGGGTTCCAGCGATGTTGAGCAGATCAACCAATCGACCCGTATTCTGATGCACAAGCTGGGCGTTCCTGTATTGGAATGTAAGTCGAGGCCCAGTACTCAACTCGTACGTCAGCTGACATCGTCGATGATGGTTGCTCAGGGGCACCCAAGATCCACGGCTACACCGACTATCTTGATGCGATCCACTGGAAAGCTGAGAGCGGCGCCAACTTCTTGGCGGCAGACATGCTGCTGCATTACCTTCACGAGTCTCTCCAGCCGGCAATGGCATGACGCCTCTCTATTTGCCCATACGTTAAAGTTCGACCGCTTATGATGTTGATGTTGTAGTCACCAACCCACCGCATGTCGTCGCATGGTCGCATAGACCGGAAACCAAGGAATGCTAAAGTTGCAGCAAGCAGTCTCTTGACTGCTGTACAACAAGGCGCCTCGAGCACACTGGCTATGGCCCAGACAGCGACTTGCCCATGAACCGCCGTTTCTGCGCGGGAGCTGCCTTGATTAGCGCGAAGCCCAGCATGAAAGGGTAGCAATAGCCAAAGCGGACCCACTTGAAAAGCCATCCACCACTTGCTCGGCTTGCCGTCTTCCCCATACACCTTTTCAACCAATCTGGGTGCCATCTCTTGTCTGCACTGACTGAGGTACTGCCTGAGCGTATCGGCCTCACTCCTGCTCTTTGGCGCCTGGAAAGCCGTATTGAGGGGGAACCCGGCGTCACCGGGCAAGGAGAAGTTCTCGAGGGCAAGTGTGGTGAGCTGCTTGACTGCCTCATTAGGCGTCCAGTTCCGCGCTGCGGGCGAGGCAATCTTGTTTAGGCAATCCGAAATGTAGAGGATGAGGTAGATGAGCGTCCTGTCGGCAGCGCCCTTGATTTCGAAGTTGCGGAAGAGGGAGTTGGCGCGGAACAGGGTGATGGCTTCATCGATGATATCCGGCTGCGATGGGTCCTCTGTGCAAGCAAGACGTACAGCCGTGCACGCATTAGCTGCAAGCACTGGCTGGTCTTGACGGCTCGAGACCCGTGACGTGCGTGACGGACGCACCCATGCTAGGTGCCGGCCCGCGGATCCTCGTCTTCAGCGGCAGGATGGCGGTGTTGCCAGAAATACTGTACTCTGCTGCGTCATTGTAGCTCGAGTGGTATGCCTGCGGGGGTATAGTGTTGGCCACAGTAGATCTCGGTCGGTATCAGCGCGTGCGTGCGAGCGACCCGTTTCCCCCACTGGCGGCGGCTCGCTGCAGCGGGCATGACCACTGACAGGCATGATCAGATGGCTGCTATGTGATGCGATGCGTATCTCTTGGCAGGGTGAATTGACGCTGACGCCTTTCGAGGGAGGACGTGTGTTGGCTGCTCAATGGAGGCTGGCTGCGTTGCGCTGCGCTCGTCCGGGCTCGGTCCTCGGCGGCAGCCTCCTCCCGAGAGCCAGCTCGGCCTCGTCTCCGCACACCAGACTTTTTGCTTTCGCCAACAGCAGCGAGGTCGCAAGATCCGGATGAGATTGATTCGCACATAGGATCATCTCCGAATACCCAATTCTCCTTGAACTTCGCCTCACCACCCATTATTCTTGGATCCGGCAGAGGATATGGCTGTTGTGGAGACCTGCCCAACCTCCGGGCAGTACAGGACCATCCCGAATGACATCATCTGCGAGATTCTCTCGCACTGCGGTGGCCCTCTCTGGTCTCTCCGCGACATGGCAAAGCTATGCAGAATCAATAGCTGCGACTGGTCTCAGGTGGGCCTGCGGTTCGCCACCCTGATCCAGCTCGCGGCCAGCGATCTGAACTGCCCAGACCTGCACACATACAGCCCGCTCGCCAGAACCTCTTTCGACACGTCCGTGTCAGTTACAGGCACGAGGTCGGTCTCCTGGCGCGGGCCCTCGGCGAGAATCCATCGGGCGCGCTGCTGGTTACATCACTTTTCCTCAACTGCGACGCTGCCCACTCCTTCCCTATCTGCGACGTGCTATCCAGCCTGCACAATCTGCAACGCCTCACCCTGTTCGATTTCGAGCTGCCGTCGCTCAGAGAGGAGGCCAAGCTGGTCGCGGCCATCCCGCTAGCCAACCTGACGTCGCTTGAGCTTGCTATCGTCCCGGTGGACTTCGTCCAGCAGGCGTTGCACCAGTGCAAGGACCGTCTCAGGGTCCTGGCCATCTACAGGGTCAGTCTGGCATCATCGCATGGGTGGACGCAGGCCGAGGATTGGCACATGTCCAAGCTAGAAAGCCTGTCCATCACGCCGGTCGGGCCCATCAGCCAAGACGTCCTCTCTGTGCTGGTTCTCCAGCACGCACGCCAGTTGCGGTCACTATCACTGTGCGCCGATGGCTCGAGCTCACTGAGCGCCACCGTTGAGCAATGGGGTACCTACCAGTTCTCAACGCTGGAGCGGCTCGCCTTGCGCCAATTCAGCGATGCTGCAGTTGTACAGATACTCAAAGGCTGCCCGAGGGTGTGGAGGCTGAGCCTCGAGCCTGCTCATCCCCAAAGGAAGGCACCTCTCGCGTTCTCGGAGGACAACTTGGCGAGCGAGGTGTCCAAGAGTGAAGCACCGCTGAACGGCCGAGATCTCGCCTACGCCATCCCCGACACCGTTCAATATCTAGACATTGACGACATTCGAGACGAACTCGTATGCTGGTCGTTGATAGCCAGTCTCGGCGAACCAGAAGGGCTGCCGGGCCTGAAGAGGATGCCGCGATTCACCGCAGCCCCGAGAGTCCTGACTCCGGAGGCAGCGCAACGATGGAAACAGGACGGCTTGCAGGCTTGCGAGCGTCGAAAGCTGCGAGCAACGGCAGCGGAGATCGCAGTAGCGTTCTCAGCGCGTCAAGCCTGAATTCGTATAGCTAGCCTGCAATGGCAAAAATCCATCGTGCATTAGAGCAAAAGCAATGCCATGGCATGATGTAGATATGGATGACGGACTCGGTTACGTGTGATGTACAGTACAGTTAGGGAAGGTGTGAATCATCGCAGTACTGCTCTAGACTGTTCTATATACAAACACGATCTATCCCACGATCCACTGCAAAAGCTTCCGTAAATGACGAACTATAAACAAGTGGGGAGTCATAACTTCAGTCCCACGCGCAGAAGGGTGCACATTCATGGTAGTGGCCGGCCAAGCGGGCGGCACTGTAGATTGCGGAGTAGAGTCTTCCGATGCAGAACATGGCACGGTCGTCGCGATCCATGTGCGGATTTCTCGCCGTGCTGTTTAGGCGAGACACGGTGACGATCCAAGTCTGGCTCCTCGACGAGTGCTCGAGGTCCACGTAAAAGCAGCTTCGCTTGAGCAAGGCAGCGATGTGGGCCTGCCGCAGCGTAATACGCTCCGCGGAAAGGGCCCCTCGGTGCAGAGCTGCGAGGTTTTCGATGCGTTCTGCCCAGCCGTCATGGTACGCAAGGCTCCCCCAAAGTCGCTGCACCTCGATACCGGGCACGCCCTCGATGACGACAGTGTCCTCGTTGTCGCCCATGTCGATGTTCGAAGGAGACGGCCTGTCATCACTGACGCTCGCCACGTCGGCGCACGCCTTGTCGCCGGCCAGGTTGACCTCTCGCGGGCCATAGATGAAGCAGTCAGGGGACCATCTCTGCTTCCTTGCGGCAGTGCTCCGGTAATGGGTGGTGACTGTTCCATCGTCCTTTGTGGAAGACGTCCCGGGGAGGAGCGGCTCGGCTATGACGAAATTGGTGCGAAGGTCTAGGTCGCGGCGCTCGTACGCCCCACGGCAGTCGCGGAAGACACAGAGCTCAAAGGTAGGCATGGGCGTGGTCGACGGGGCTGCAGCTGGCAAGCTTTTCGGCGAGCATGGGCCAGACGCCGAGGGAGCGATCCAGGCGGGCGTGGTGGGGACGCGAGAAGTCTCTACCACCCTACCGAGTTGAATCGGGCCCATAAGCGGAGGGTTCTTCAGGAAGGAGATGGGTTCCAGGCAGTCCTCCTGACATGGGCCCAAGTCTCCAAATCGCACAGACTTTCGCTTCGGGCTCGACGTGGGCGAGCCGTTGTGCGTGGTGGCGGATGTCGATGCCGTACTGTGCGACGATCTCGACGATTTGGCCAGGCACGAGGTGAGCGAAGTGGCTGAGGAAGATGCTGAGGAGCTTGGAGGCGATCGTGCCGGGGTGGTCGGCGACCGTGCAGCGGGAGAGCCGGTCGAGGCTTGCTGAACGACACGCCGCTTTCGCCGCCATCCTAGGATCGTGTACTCCTCCGTGCGCACTTTTGAAGACGTGCTTCTGGCGGCCGGTGGGGAGGCGGTCGACATGTTCGGGGAAGACCCGCCCGAGGAGGCGAGCGAAGGCGAGCGGGAGATGGCCATGGCTTCGAAGCAGCCAAACTCCTCGTCCTCGATCTGAGCACGCGTGTGCGCGCGCGCGATACGCTTGGCCTTGTCTTGCCTTTGCGTCTCTACCTTCCCCATAATGGCGTTGTAGTCATCAAACGTATATGGAGGAGGCCCGACAACATACTGCGAGTGGCGTTGAACGATGGAAAGTGAGCATCAGGGTCGGTGTATGATAGCGAGCTGAAGCTACGATAGAAGGTACTCACCGGCTCGGGTTTAAGGATGTGACAAGCAGTGGCGATGCTTCTGCAGAACTTAGGAATATAAGGCATGGTGAATTCGAAAGTGGAGCGTATCGAGTGTGTGGTAGTGCCTTGTCGAAAGGTGGAGACGTCCTGATGTAAGGGGTCGTCCGTGCGCAGTCGGAGGTGTAAGAGGCTGATAGCGGATTGCCAAAGAGCCAGGACACAAGGGTAGAGTGCAGCGGGAGAAGAGCTGATGAGTGGAGAGAGGAAAGAGCAGCCATGCGAGCGCCTTTCCTTTTACCAGCGTTGCGGTACGGCCGACGGAGACCTCCTGGCTCTCTCCGCCCACATTCCCGGGCTGAGGAGGGGAAAAGGGGGTCGGCATTCCGCCCGATAGGACCGTCGGAGACTCGGGAACGTCGGTCAGAACGCCCATGCGGCACGGGATTGCAATATCACTGGCAAGATAAAGGGGCTATCCGAGTCTGGGTCCAGCTTCTTCATGCATTAGCAGCTTTTCGCCACAGAAGCCTCTGGCTAGCCCGGTCTGCCAGCGCCAGAGTTGGCGACTCCAGACGTCTCGGCGGTGCTGCAAGGCGATGACGAGCGGAGCCAGTACGGGAACGCTCATGGTACTTGCGTTGGGCCAGTGTGACTGGAAATCGGGCGTCAGTACCAGTGGTGCGAGAAGAGACCAGCAGACCCAGACGGTGAGAGGGCTCATCGAGTTGAGCAAGAGGCTGCAAAGCTCAGCGAGTGTGACAACAACAAGATTTCGAGCCGCCCACTGATCCATAGGAGCTCTTGCTGAACCCCGTCGATCTCTTCAAGCCGACACGCTAAGACCAGAAACGTCTTTCTCCGTGAGTTCGGCTGCGGCGGCCGGCTGCTTGCGCTCCGCATCAACAGCGACGTGGATGCCTTCCGCGATGTCGGCCAGAATCTTGCTACTCTGCGTCTGAAGGTAGCGCTCCAGCAAGCCGAGCCCCTGTTCGCCAGGACCATCGACGACCTTGACAAAGTCGGGATCGACTGGGACCCTCCCAAGGAACCTGAGTCGCTTTGCAGGAGCTTCCGTGCCGCTGGCTGCTGGCACCACAGCCGCACTTGCAGCAGCTTGCTCGGCCCTGTCGACCTTCTCGCTCTCGAGGCGGCAGAACTCCTCTCCGCCGCCTTTGCCAAAGATGTTGGTGATGTCACCACAGTGTGGGCAGACGTAGCCCGACATGTTCTCTATGAGTCCAAGGACGGGTAGACCGACGCGGCGGGTGAAGGAGAGCTCCTTGGAGACGTCCGAGAGCGAGACGGCTTGCGGGGTCGTCACGAGCACAGAGTTGAGTGTGGTGGTGGACGACGTAGCCTGCAACGCGGGGAGGAGATTCTCCAGGAGCGATATGTGCTCGTCCGATGTCCCTGTCGTGGGAGGTGCAAAACAGAACAGTATGAGCGCTGGTCTTTCAGCAGGCATGCTCGACCTGTGCCCGCACGCACCTGGAGGAGTGTCGATGACGAGCCAGTCGAGCTCGCCCCAGCGGACATCGGCAAGGAACTGGCGGATCATGGCTGACTTCTTGGGCCCTCGCCATACGACGGCTTGGCGCGAGTCTTTGAGGAGGAAGCCGATGGACATGACCTTGAATTCGTCCTTGGTGTTGTTGCGCCGCCGACGCTGCCGGTTCGTGGAAGACCTCGCACCATCTTCGACCTCGGAGCTAGCACTATGGCCATTGGCACCTTCTACAGCCCCCGCTCCTTGCCCATCCTGCTGCTGCTGCTGCTCCGGCCCGCCTTTGGTGGCGAAAGTTGCATCACTCTGCGGCGGGACGCTCGCCTTTAGGTGCTGAATGGGCAGGTAGACGGGGACCCAGCCATCGTTGGACTGATGCACGCTCTGGCCATCGAGACCCAGCATGCGCGGTATGCTGGGGCCAGTGAGGTCGATATCGAGCAGCCCAATCCGGAGTGGCTTTCCTCCTCCGTCGTCGTCGTCGTCGTCGGGCGTCATGCCAGCTCCTGCAAGCAGCGAGAGAGCCAGCTGCACCGACATGGACGACTTGCCGACCCCGCCCTTGCCAGAGAGGACGAGGAGGATGTTCTTGACGCTGCTCAGACGCCGTGCTAGCTTTTGTGGATCCACTGTCGACATTGCGCTGAGATGCCAGCTGGTTGCTCGGAGAAAGAGGGTCTGCTGAGCAAGCCCATTGCGCGCCGGGAGACATGCATGGCGGCGAGAGGGGAGGGCAGACCTAATACGCTCAACATGGACGCACGCAAGACGGACAATGCACAAGAGCGGAAGGGCAGAAGAGCCACCGGGCAGAAGCGCAGCACTTTGCGAAAGTGTCATCACCGCAGACCGAAAAAAGCCGAAGAGAAATGGATGTGGTGAGGAAATGTGCCTCTGCTGTAATTCCCAACCACTGCGACTCGTCTACGCATGACAGGTCTGCGAGCAGCCAAGTTTTATCCTGATCCAGACCGTACTCCTTCCTGTCGTTCGGACGCGCCTGGTACAAGACTAGCCCCGTCCAGAGCCCTTCCGAAAGTCATCCCGCATAGATGGCTTACGCCTCAGTGCTCGAGGACTTGACCTTGCGGGTGGCGACCTGTCCCTCGCGGAAGCCGTTCTTGAAGCGGCGGGAGACGTGCTGCGGGTAAGAGAAAAAACGAAGACATGCTTAGCGTTGTATGACGCATTGTCGTGGCTGCTGCTGCTTCTGCGAAGTCCTGTGTCTGGTGCTGGGTGTGGGGTTGTGACGTTGTCAAGCAGGCTGTAGCGCCCGTTGCAGCAAAGGGTGCGCGGCGGGAGGAGGGGCGGCTGTGAGGCGCGCTGAATGCGGTGTGGCGCGGCGAGCCTGAAGCGGACGAGGCGGCACGCGTCCACCATAGTGGCATGCCTATCCTGCTCCTGGCATCGCGGAAGTGTCCTTCTCAAGTCCCGGGCGGGTTCCCAGGACGCTCGCTATGCAGCGCTCGCAGGCCAGCCTATCCGCCAAATCCTTTGTTTGTTCCCCTGAGCTTCGACGTCCGCGTCTGCCACGCGCTGCCTGTCCTGCTAGCGCGTGTATCACTTGCGCGTGTATCACTTGACCCCTTGCGATGTCGTCTCTCGCAGCGCCGCGTAGGCCATGTCGGGGCAGGCTTCGGAAAAGTCGGTGGTCGTAAAAGATGTCGATCCGGGCGTCGCTTCGTCGTCGCTCGTCCAGACACAGGCGCGGGTGCAGCAGCAGCGTAGCACACGTAGAGATTCCTCACCTTGAGGTAGGACATCTTTCCGGTACCGGTGGTCTTTCTTCTCTTTGCCTTGGATCCCCAGTTGTATGAGCGGATCTTTGCCGAAGGGTAGCCGCACGATGCGCACTCTGCGTGTGCGGTGGAGGCGTACAGCACCAGTATCAGAGCCTGGTGTCTTTCGTGCTTCCGCATGTCGAGTCCTCTACGTCGGCGTTGCTGCTCCTACTCACCCTTCTTCTGCTTGTGCAGCGACCTCTTGCCGCAGCGACGGCACAGCTGTGGGATGGACGGAAGCGTATAAGCATGCGCGCGGTCGTGAGGGATGCAGCAATGTGCCGGAGCAGAGTATGCCGCAGCTAAACTCACAGTGTGCGTCTTGGTCTGGCACTTTCCGCTGCAGGACAGCAAGGACAACGAGACAGCAACGGCGACGAGGATGGACGAGGGTCAGCTCGAACTGCGACAATTGCCCGTCCAACGTGCATGCAAAAAGTAGCAGCCTCTGCAAGTATACGCACAACGACTGGGTACCCTTTGTCATCTTGAAGTGTCGGACGTGGTGGTTGGTGTTCTTCCTGCCTCCGAGTCCGCTTCAGCAGTGGCCTGTTCCTCTCCCTGCCCCTGCCCCTGCGTCGCCCTCTGCCCTCTGCCTCTGCCTCTGCAGCTGCGCGCCCCGTCCCCTCAAATTTGCCACCGCGAGTTCGCCTGGCCTGGCTGAAAATTGGAGGGAAGCCGATCGAAGCACACGCAGGATTGG
Organism: Symmetrospora coprosmae; assembly: GCA_008802785.1. Classification (NCBI taxonomy): domain Eukaryota; kingdom Fungi; phylum Basidiomycota; class Cystobasidiomycetes; family Symmetrosporaceae; genus Symmetrospora; species Symmetrospora coprosmae. The sequence continues at coordinate 727,907 of VUYT01000004.1, read as the reverse complement.
GACGGTTGAACTCGACGCTCGCTGGAGTGACGCTTTTCCGCATCCATCGTCTAGGATACGAAGCATTCGTTAGAAGAAGGATCAACCATGCAGATGTGGGTGGTCTCGCCGTGCTGCCGCTGGCGTCTCCTGCTGTTCTCATGCTGAATTGGGCTCCTTGCCTCTCTCGACCCATAGCTTCGTCAAGACCCTCACGGGTGCGCATGCACTAGCACAGCAGCAGCAGCACGAATAGCGACAGCAAGAGCTGAGACGAGCACCCTTTGCAAATCCCACAGGCAAGACTATCACCCTCGAGGTGGAGTCGTCCGACACCATCGACAATGTCAAGTCCAAGATCCAGGACAAGGAGGGCATTCCCCCTGACCAGCAGCGACTCATCTTCGCCGGCAAGCAGCTCGAGGATGGCAGGACCCTCTCGGACTACAACATCCAGAAGGAGTCCACCCTCCACCTCGTCCTGAGGCTGCGTGGTGGTGCCAAGAAGCGCAAAAAGAAGGTCAGGAAGGGCAGGGGCCGACGAGCGGATGCAGGCCTTCAGCTAAAGCATCATGAATCGTGCATTGAACAGACGTACACCACCCCCAAGAAGGTCAAGCACGTCCGCAAAAAGGTCAAATTGAGCATCCTCAAGTACTACAAGGTCGACTCTGACGGCAAGATCAAGCGATTGCGCCGAGAGTGCCCCCAGGAGACGTGCGGCGCCGGTGTCTTCATGGCATGGCACTCGGACAGGCAGTACTGCGGAAAGTGCGGCCTCACCTACAAGTTCGAGGCGGGAACCCAGCCTCCCAAGGCATAAGCTGGTCGCTATCTGGCGGTCCAGCCTAGGCGGGAAGAAGGCGGAGCAGGCCGCATCTAGGGAGACAGTCCTGTACGACTACGCAGTCTGCTTTGATGTGATCCGCAATACCTTCCACCCAGGTTTTCGTCATGAGCGTCATTGCCGACAGCTCTCCTCGTCGCTCCCCGAAAGGGCGGTCTAGCCGTCGTACCCGTTTCAGTGCCCGGCGAGTCGAACTAATGCACGTCAAGCTCAGACAGATTATGCATGCGGATCGGGATATGAAGATGCTAGCTACAGGATGTTGCGATTCCGCCATGCTACCTGATCTCTTCCTGCCGCCCAGGGCGAGTCAGGGACGACCAGCCCGGGCTCCATGTACCGACGAGGGGCGGCTGATCTGCGCTCTCAGTCCGGACACTGCCCTTGTGCCCGCTGACCTCCTCACCCATCTGGTGCGGCGCGATGTAGTGCCGCTGCGGCAGATGCTGGCTTTGGCTGCCCGGGCGCGAGTGGGGCTGCGAAGGCGCGTTCTCGCTTGGTGCTCCGTTCTCCGAAGCTGTCAAAAATTGATGCGCCGAGAACTGAAAGGGAGAGGAGATGCTGCCAGAAGTTCCAGGTCTGGATGTCTGTTGCTGAGTGATCTCTGGTGCATGCTGCGGATAGCTGTTGGCTGCCGACGGAGGTGCATTAGAGTTGTACGCGTGGTGTGCAGGCTGCTCATATCCCCCAGACCGATACTGCGGGTCGCCTGTCCGCGGCGGATTGTATCCGAACTGCTGCTCCTCCTCTGCCGCCTCATTGGCCGGCTCCTCCTGGATGCTCGCAAACGCCGGCGGGAACGACGTGATGCTCTGCTTTCGCAACGCGGGATTGTAGCCCTGGGACAAGCCAGAGTGAAGGAGCAGCGTAGGCGATGCACTGCCGCTGCCGCTGCCGTTGCCGCTGGCCATAAAGTGACCGCCGGGAAAGACCGGGCTCGATGCTGCCGCGCCAAAGCCAGTCTGTGAGTAGTGCCCGGGGGCAGTCGATGGACGACCGCCGTAGCTCGAGCCTGGCGAGATCTCGGAGTGAGGCGCACTGTAGGCGTATGCCTCCGGGCCGCTGCTGGCCTGTGCGTATGGTTGAGCGCGACTTGCGCCCAAGTATCTGTCGGTACTGACGCCTACCGCGCCGGGGTAGCCGGCAAAATGGGCAAAGGTAGCTGTCGCGGGGAATTGGGTGGATGTTGGGGGTGTGACGTCGTCTGGATGGCGGACCTGATGCCTGAGATCATCTGGCAGGGATGCTATCTGCGCCTGAGAAGCAGGTCGAGGCGGTGGTGAAGCGAATGAGACCGCTGGGGCGGGCTTCGATAGCATGTCCGACATTCCGTTCGGTAGATGATGCGATGCAGATGCACGCCGGGAATCGTTGAGACCGGAGCCGCCTCCTCCCTCGTCCTCCTCGCCCGAGTCATCGTTCCCATCTGGTTCCGCTCCCGCCTGTGCTCCCGCATCTGGCTTTTCGCCCCGCGCAACTGCCGCCTCGTTATCCTTCTTCCTCTGCCGCCATGCCTTCCTGATCTCCTTGAACTCTGACGGTATCCGCTTCGGCCCATGCTTTTGCATACTGACGTGCGCGTTCAGGTGATTCAATGTGCCATATGCCTTCTTGCATCCAGGGTAGTTGCAGTTGTACAGGCGCTCGATCTCTTCGAAACGCCGGCGAGGCCGCTTCTTGGGTTGTGAGGGCAAGGGGATGAACGAGTATTTCTGCTGTTGCTGATGCGATTGCATATGCGCAGCGTTGGCCTCGGCAATAGGGTCGAACTGCTGTCGCGGTAGGTGCTGGGCGTGGTGATGCTGCAGCTGCTGCTGATGCAAGTGAGCGAGGACGGACGGATGCTGACAGTCGGGGTATGGCGGGGGATGCGACCCGCCGTTCGAGGCTGCCGCAGCCGCCGCCGCTGCCTGATAATACGCCGGATGGACCTGCGGTAGACCCATGCTGACTCCGGCAGAGCCCAGGTTCGCTGCATGTAGAGCCATTGCAGCTTGCTGTGCGTTGAGGGCAGGGTGCGGATACGGTCCGCCTAGATCCGAAAAGACCGAGACGGCGGTATCTGGGCGCAGAGTATCTGATGTCCCCGGTCTATACCGGCCCTCCAGATCATCGTAGATAGAGTGTCCCGTATCTGGGCGTGTGTAGGCAAACTGTCCTGCCTGGTGGAGATGCTGGCTTTGCGGGGCATGAGGCAACGGAGGGGCCCCCGAGAGACTTCCTGCCGTGCCTGGAGGAGCGTAACCGAAGATGTCTGACCCAGAAGTGTCGGGAGGGATGCCGTTCGAACTGCCCGGCACAGCGTCCCGGCCAGATGGGTAGTGGCTCGGCCCCGCACGCATCGAGTGATGCAGTCCGGACCCGGATGCAGACGCCTGCTGAGCCTGTGCTTGCGCCTGTAGTTGCGCCGCTTGCATGAAGCTTGGAGGAAAGCCAGCGGTGCTGTAGGTCGCCGGCGAGAACATGGGCCCGTGGTTGTAGCCTGCTCCGCCGTTGAGCAAGCTGTGCGTAGGAGCCGTCATGGGGCGTCTGCAGGGACGAGATGGACGAGAGCACTACTGGGTCAGCATCTGACACACTTCCCTATCGTCCTGCTTGGCCTGCACATCCGCGTCGAGCAGACGCTATGCTCCGCGGCAGCGTTGTCCGAACCGGGATGTCCGCTAACGGCGGGTCGCCCTCGACAGGAGGGGGCTCTACAGCACTCGACGGGGACTCACGTATTGCTAGAGTTGTAGCCGTAGCCGTACATGTATGGCTGCTGCTGTGCGAGAGCTAGGGCTGCAGCCTGCTGCTCGTGGAGTCTGTTGCTGCTGGTCGAATGCGCATTGCCACCGTTGACAGGTTGCTGCTGCTGCTGCTGCTGGAGAGCGGCCTCCGCACCGGACTGCCCTCCCGTGAGCAGTTCGCTCGTTGCTAACGGGTCAGGGTATACCCTGTCGAAGCGCTGCTGCTGCTCGCCAGAGCTGGTCCCCGGACGGCTGCTGGCGACGCCGCTTCCTGCGGTTTGCTGCTGCTGATGCGACCGAGCGCCGCTTGAGGTGGGCGGCCTGAAGGATTCCGTCAGCGGCGCAGACGGAGACGTCGCGGGACCGTACGAGAAGCCAAGCTGCTGCTGTTGCTGCTGCTGAGTGGTTGTCGAGGAGCCATCGGACGCCATGACCGAGGCCTATCGTATCTCCTCTTTCCGGCCCCGAGTGTGACGACCACCGACCGGGCTTCCGAAGCGCCCGCCTGTCTGCCTTCCAAGGCTCGGGCTGCGAATACTCCACACCCGTTTCCTCCGCTGATGGTCCTATGTACGTCTCCTGCTATTCTCTCCTCCTGAGCGTCTGAGTGTTCCTCCCTCCGCCCTTGCTCTCTCTCTGCGCTGGCTCAGCAACCGCCTTCTTCAGGCGCCGGGGGATCAGCACGCAGAGCAGAGGAGCCGGTAATGGAGCTCGTAAAGGCCGGCAGACTGCTTGACGACCAGATGAACTCGAGATACAGTCGCAGGTCAAAGCGACCACCAGCCACCGTCCGGGCGATTCCTCCAGGTCGTGTTATCGATGAACCTGGTCCGCGCGCGCTAGCGTGCTCGGAAGTGTCGGGGGTTCCCACACGGCCCTCCGGGGTTTGGGGCACAGCGACGTAAGAGGAGAGACGGCGCGGTGACACCTCGATCGAGCTCGACGTTCAAAGCAATGGAAGGAGCAGGTCAGACGAGCGCAAGTACAGGCAAATGTCCTGCGAAAGCACCTCGTATTGGTCTGCGGAGCGTGTCTCAGAGCCCTCGACGCACGTCTCCGCTCCCACTGGCAGTTGAACTGCCCGCCGGGCCTCGCCGCCGCCGCCACCACTGCTCGGCCCGCTTTCTCCGAGCGACACTTCAGATACGGTAGCTTTGCGCTGGCTGTCTCAGACATGTCCGCTTCTTTCCATACACGTCCGCACACGTCGCACAGACAATCACGTGTCGAAAAGCTGGTTAAGACAAACTGAAGCAACACCATGATGAAGAAGTCCGCTCTTGCGCGAATCGCCGGAGCTGTCGCGGGTTTCGCTGGACTCCGTCATGCACGTCAGACGCCGTCTTCAGGTCGCAGACGAGCTGTCTGTGTCTCCTCATTTCACATTTCACCATAATCAACCACCCTCGCACAAGCCATGACAGGCTTCCTCACGCGGGCGCGAAGCAACATCCCAGATGAACACCTCGGCGCCGCACTCTTCAAGATGGGCTCGTGTTGCTTCGCTGTCATGGACATGTTCGCCAAGCTGCTGGGCGACGTCAAAGGCATACAGGTGGTGAGCGGACTGACTTCTCTTCACGCCTTCAATCTGGAAGACGGCTCTAGCGATTCCTAACAGCACGGTCTTCCAATGCCGTATCCTCCTCCGCCACGCCGCCACGCTCATCAGGCTTTCATCGTATTGGTCAGAATGATCGTCACTGCTGCTCTGTCCATTCTGTGCATGCGACACACTGGAGTCGACAGTCCAGTCCTGGGTCCTCCTGGCATGCGCGCTTGGCTGGTCGTGCGGGGCCTACTCGGTTCTGTCGCCATCTTTGCCCTCTACTCGAGCTTGAACACTTTGCAGCTGGGGGAAATGCTCAGCGTGTATTTCTCTTGTCCCATCCTCGGTGTGCTGCTTTCGAAGGAGGACTCCCGGGTTCACGACTGACAGCTTGGCCTCCGCTCCCGCAGTGAGCGTCTTAGCTGCCATCCTCCTTCGCGAGCCCTACACCCTCCTGAAAGGTATCTGCGGTGGAATCTCGGTTGTCGGCGTGCTACTGGTGACCCAGCCATGCTTCCTCTTCGGGGCGAGCGACGTTGGCGACCCCGACACCGTACCAGTCGATCGGGCACTCGGCTTTATACAAGTTGGCATTGCTACCTTCCTCGCAGCGCTCATCTTCGTCTTGCTCCGCTTCCTGAGAGGACGGACGAACCCCCTTTTCTTCGTCTCGTATTCTGGCATGGTCGGCGCGCCAGTCATGCTCGTTTTCATGGTATATGACGAGGGCCAGAGGCTAGACGGCAGCAAGATCGACATAGCAGCGTGTTTCTATCTTGTTGGGGTGAGTCCACTATCTATCAAGACTTTGCTCGGAACAGATCAGCTGACCTGATTCTGCTCGCGGGCGCGCTCAGCTCTCCACCACAGCCTTCCTGGCAACCTACATTCAGAACCTCGCTCTCGAGCTTGCGAAAGCCGGCAGGGTCACCCTGCTGCTATATGTCACGCTCCCTCTGGTGGTCTTTCTGTCCTGGATCGTGTTCGGCGACGTCATGTCACTCTCCGCTGGGGTAGGCTGCGCTCTCATTGTTGCGAGCGCTATCGCAATTGTCCACAGCAAGGAGACCAAGACAGAGGAGCCGACGTGTGGCCGAGACGAGACGAGGAGGATTGATGGGGATGCGGAGGCTGCATATCGACCGGTGGAGCAGGAGGAGCATGAAATGGAGAAGCCTGGGAGTCGCGGCTGATAACGAGGAGTGAGGCGGTCAGATGTACAGCAAAGCAGGGCTGTCATTGGCGAAAGGCTAGTGCAAGCACCCGAACTTCGCTCCGCTTGCCACGCGCATCGAGGCTCTGGCTTCCGGCGACGTGCTTGCGATAATTCGCTCGTAGAGTCGGACGGCCCCGTAGCGTCGTTTTTCAACTCGTACAAAGCATTGCAGTTTCCGTTCGAGCGGTCCTCTGCACCGGACGTCCGCCCACCTCCGCTCGGCTGGAGCCCGGACGTCATGCGCGTCAGACCACCGAACCGCAGTGTCACCTCGCGTAGCCAGCAAGCTCAGCGTCCCCCTCAGCACGCACTGAAGACAGAAGAAACGTCATGAATGAGCTACTCGAACGCGGGCGTGCAGCCCTTCCAGCGCAGTACCTGGCAGCTGTGCTGATGGCGCTCGGCGGATGCTGCTTCACCACTATGGACACTTTTGCGAAACTGCTGTCTGATGTGCACGGCGTTCCGGTGGTGTGTATTCGAATGCAATTGTGCGGATCGCTGGTCATGCTATGGTCAATGGTTGACTAATTGGTCTCTGCCGCCTCCGTCCTCAACAGGCCTTCATCATCTTCTGCCGGATGTCTGTCACCACTGTCCTCGCCTGCCTGTACATGCGTCATACGGGCGTCGAGCATTCCATCCTGGGTCCGCCTGATATGCGATCCTGGCTGCTTCTTCGAGGCGCTCTCGGAGCAGTCAACGTTTTCTTCTTCTACACGAGTCTGCGGGTCCTGCAGCTGGGCGATGCAATCAGCATCTGGTTCACATGCCCTATCATCGGTACGTCGTGTTTACCTTGCGATGTAGCGCAGGAAACCCCGGCTGACCTGCTGCTCTTTGCTCTGCGCAGTCAGCGTCCTGGCTGCTTGCCTCATCGGCGAGCCTTACACGCCAACGGAGGGCATCTGCGGCGGCGTATCGATCATCGGCGTGCTCTTTGTCATTCGACCGCCTCTTCTGTTCGGCGGCAGTCAACTCGACCCACCCGACACGGAAGCTGCTACCCAGGCGCTCGGATTTCTTCAAGCTGGGATAGGAACTCTCCTCGGCGCAGTTGTCTTTGTCATACTCCGGCACTGCAGGGGTCGAGTGAATGCACTCTTCTTCGTCTCGTACTTTGGCATCGTCACCACGCCACTAATGGCGGTTCTCATGTGGTACGATGAGGAGCAACGGCCAGATTGGCGAAAGTTTGACCTGCCGGTCCCCCTCTACCTCATCGGGGTAAGTGTTCTCGTTTCCATGTTTGGTGACACTTCAGGTAACGCGCTCACTGATCGACATCATGTTGCATCCTGGCATCAGCTATCCTCCACTGGCTTCTTGGCCACCTTCGTCATGAACAAGGCCGTGGAGCTTTCAAAACTCGGGAGGACCACCCTGCTTCTCTACGTGCAGCTTCCTCTCACGGTCTTCCTCTCCTGGCTCGCCTTCGGTGACATTATGTCCATATGGAGCGGCGTCGGATGCATCATCATCGTCGCGAGCGCCATCGCCATCACCCTCAGCAAGGAGGCACAGCCGCCAGCGCCCCACGTGGCACCTAGCGACGCTGAGCGAGGGACATCCTACGATGGAGCCGCATACAGCTCGGTGGGACAGGAAGAGGAGGAGCACGAAATGGAGAAGCCCGTCGCCGGCCAAGGAAGGAAAGGGCAAGAGTATTCAGCTTGAGCGCACACGGAATGGCTTGCTTTCGCACTATGTACTACAGAAGAAACTACCAACGCGGTCTTGCCTCGCCAGCTGTTGTGAAGGATCTGTCTGGCACGACGCGTCTCGACGCGTCTAGAAAAGGGGGGTCCAGTCGAGCTTGTTTGGTAGACGGAGAATGGGTCGGAGAGGTGCGTGCACGGTGACCTCGGCCCTGGACACACCGTGCTCTGCTCCTTCTCCCTCCTTCCCTCCTTCCTTCCCTTCCCTTCCCTTCCCTTCCTCCCATCCCATCCCTCCCTTTCCCTTCCCTTCCATTCTCCTTCTTCCATTCGCTCTCTCCGCACTTTCAGATCCTCATCTTACACAGTCGACAAGCTCACGCGGGTGAGTGTCTCACAATGCACACTGCTGGAATTGTACTGATCCCTCGATCCATCACTACCTCCTGACTCCCCTCCTCCCCTGTCCCTGGAGCGTCTGTCACGTTCTCCACACTCCCCTTGCATCCATTCATCTCGCCTTCAGCACAAGCCCTCCTGACCAAACCACGAAATGACGCGACCTAAATCCAACACGAACAAGCGCAAAGGTTCTTCCCGATCCGACCGAGCAAATACGACGCGGGACAGCGGCAACGGCGACGGTTCCGATCTGGGAAGCGAAATTGTCGTCGACGATGATGAGGATGAGGTGGAGGTATTGGACGTGCGCTACCTGCCCGACCGAATATACGAAGCACCCCGGCATACGGCTGACTTCGCGACATGCTGCCTCTGTGACTACAGATCGGATTGGCAGAGTCCCTTGCCGATGTTGGCGTGACCACAGACAACTTTGCCGACACAGTCTCGCTCAACGCAAGCATAAATTGCACGGTCGCTGGCAAGAAGACCAAGTTCTCCCGTGGAGACAAGATCTGGTACCTTTCGCGCATTACAGCAACTGCGCTGGGCGACAAAGCCGTTGCGCGGATGGAAGACATTCCGGACGAGTGCTTCGACGTCGCAGAGATCCTTGATGCCTGCGTCGTCACACCCCCGGGAGGGAACGAGCGCATCGGCTACCTTCGCGTTCAGCACTACTATACGAAAAAGCAAGCACTAGCTCTCCCCACGCTCCACTCCGAAGTCAAGGCGAAACTGAAGCAGTACCAGCTCTGGTTCGACGAGCGGATCTGCTCGGATCACATCGACTTTATCAGCCCGTCAGTACCACACATGTGCTTCGATTCATATCCGCTTACTCGACTGAAGCGCTGAGACGATCGGTCCCTTCCGTAGCGACTCGTATGCCGGTCCTGCAGGTCAGTATAGGCGGATGTGCCGTTGCACGACTTTATACTATTTGCTTATTCTGACACCGTCACTTCTGATGCAAACTTGTAGGCATCTGGTGTGCTCTCGTCATAAGCGGCCTCGAGATTCCTGACGTGCAGCAGCTTCTACCACCGCACGAGCGACCCCGCAGCTCGCGCAAGGTCGAACTCAAGGGCTTCACTACACGCGAGAAGATGCTCAGGGAGGAAGCGCGCGAGGAGGAGGAGCGCGAGAGCACTGGAGCTGAGCAGGCCAGGAACGACGCCAGGACCCGGAAGCGAGCCAACAAGAGCTCACACAGGCGCAATGCTGACGAGAGCGAGAGTCAGCAGATCTGGTGAGGATGAACCCGCACATCTGCTGTCCCGCACAGACGTGCTGACGCACGTCTAGCGTACCTCGTCCCGCCGCAGAGATATCCGCGGAAATGCATCTGCCGCTGTCGTGAACATGTCAAGAGCGAGCCGACTGTGCCATCGCAGGAAGAATGTCGGTCACTGCTTCGGAGCTTGTGCAGCACAAGAAGGACTACTACCTTTGCTTATACGATAGAGAAGGTCGCAGCAGCAGCCATACCAGCCAGTAATACATCTTCAGGTCCTGGTGATGAGCTACAACACTCAGAACGCAAGCGAGCGGGTCGTGCTGAGGGTATCGATAGCGTGGGAATGAAACGATGGGTAGTAAGGGCGCGAGAACATTCGGTCTGACGTATTAGGCTTCCAGCGCTTCTATGGCCTTCTGGCTTGCGAGGATCTGCTTTTGCGTGCTTTCCGAGACTGGCGCTGCTGGCGGTGGACAAGCGGACGCGGGTGTCAGATTGAAGTACCATCAAGTCTGTGCCTGGCGCCGCTACGATCACACACCCGGATCAGGCGACTCCAATGCCAGAATGACCTGTCTATCGTAGCGGATGGCGGCCTGCTGGGTCTTGCGGATGGTGCCTGATTGTGGCAGAAGGTCCCGGCATGAGTGCGGGCAGCAGAGACGATTCGCAGAGCGTGTCAGAGACTCACCCCCGACGTGAATCACCCTAGCGCACAGCTCGACATTCTTGATAGCTCGGATGAGGGTGATGGCGGCCCAGACGGTCGATAGTGTCGGGCGGGATGTCCGGATGATGGCGATGTTGGTAGTTTGCGATAGATACTTGACTGCAGCGAATGGATGAGTTAGACTGCGCCCAGGAGTGCGCTTGTGCAGGATGTAGATTCGGTGCGTGACTGACTGTTCAGGGTGCCTCCGACCTGGGCCCATCCGACTTCGCCGAAATTGGCAGCGATGGAGTCTCGGATGATGCTGTGCAGCAGTCCTTCGGTGATGTTGGGCTTGGAGACGTCCTCCGGGAAGAGGAGCTCGACCAGCAGATACCGGTTCTGCGTGCCATTCAGAGCAATGCCATCGCATCACGTCGACGCCTCCCGAGTGTCAGCCGGGGGCCAGGCAGGCGGGCAGAGCACGATCTCAGCCAGGCAGTCAGCCTCACCTTGAAGCGGACCATTGTCCCACAATGTCGGAGTTATGCTGACTCTGAGCGTGGCGAGCCTGATGAGATGCAAACCAGCGGGCTGCCAGGTCTCTGTCTCGTCGCGGTCAACCCCTCTTTTCGCGCGTCTCTGCCTGAAGCCAGCTCTTGCAGCTGCCTACGGTGGAGCAACGGCAGCCCTGACGACGCCAAGACAGAAGAAGGATGGCAATGGCATCCACTTCAGCTGCACCCGTCCCCATCGGTGTCCGAGCCACCAAGACGCAGAATGTCATCAACCGGGCGAGCGAGAGGGTCGTCGAGCGCATCACGCTGGAGACCATGGAGCAGTCCTTCCCGGATCTGCTCGAGAACGACAGCGACAGGGACTTCATCAAGCTGTTAACGGAGCGAACAGCTGAACACCTCAGAGCTGGCTTCCAGGTGCGCAATCTTTGCATTGCAAGGAGGCTACCCGACGCCATGTTGTTGTGGCGCAAGCGACGCGTCTGGACGCTGACAGCCGCTTTACCGGGACCCTCCAACAGGAAGCCTGGACTGACCTCTTCACGAACAGCCACTACAATACCTTTATCGCAAAGTCGAACGAGGTTGACGACATAGTGGCTGACGCGAGCCAGCGAGCTCAGAGAGGCGAGGCTCCGCTCGATGCTTGGAAGTGCGTCAAACGTCTCTATGCCACAATAACCGCAGTACGGCACTAACGTGCACCCCGTACGCTCTAAACCCACAGACGAGGCAGGGACCCGGACTTGGCCATCGCAGCTGCAATGATCCCGAAGCTGCAGGCACACCTCGACACCGTCAGGGACGCGCGCGAGAGCGTAAGTGCCCACGAACCCTTCAATGCACCACCAAGCAATGCTGATGCGTTCTGGTCTGCCCAGCTGCAAGAGCAGGTAGGTGCAAAGCTCAGACGCGCCCAGACCGCGACGGCGGAAGCGGATGCCCTCGAGGGCGAGATACAGACCCTTCTCTCATCGATTCAGGAGGTCAGTAAAATGCGTTGTGCTTTGAGGGGCCCTGGCCCATGTTTACGGCATCTGACACTTCTGCCTGGTCACGGTTCTCCCAGGGCTCGGCGCAGATGGAATCTATCGACGCAAAAGCCCTGCAACAACAGCTGGACGCTCTCGTACCGCTGATCGGCATGGATAAGCTTTGAGCACGGTGGGCTCCAGATGAGGCGCATGGGTGGATCTGACCTAGCAGTAATGTTGTTGTAGCGAGCGCCCAGAGAGGCAGATCCTCAGGCTGCAGGTCTAGATGCCCAGGGTTGGTGTCAATGCATTTCTAGCCCAGGGTATCGATAGCGGGAGACACAACAATTAGGCCGCATATGCGGCATAGCGCAGCGGATCAAATCGTGCACAAAGTCTAGATTCTGACCTGGCACTCCTGCTGATCTATGAAAGAACAGATGCTGCTGCTGAGGGTATGAACGAGGTCGGGTTGTTCACGATTGACGAGCTTAGCTTCCGACGCTACCTCGCATAGCCAGCAAATTGGTCCCCTTCTCCGTCTGAATATGGTTCGCTCGTCGCCGTGGCGAACGAGGCCGTGCTGCCTTCTCTCCGCATCCCTGCGCGTGACCCGGCCGGAGACTCGGGCGGGCTGGCGTATAGACTCGGCGACAGTGGTGTCCCGCTGTGCTGCCTGTCCCGGTGCACATTGAGGTGTCGCGCAGAAGTAGGCGACGCAAGTGCCTCCTCGCCGACTTCAGCATACGTGTCATCGGCAACTCGATGCCGGCTAGCCTTGGATGGGCTGTGCTGTGCGATCGGGATGGCAGAAAAGGCTGGAGGTCGCTGAGCGTGCTGGCTGAACTCCGCCATTTCGACCTGCTGGCCGTCCTTCATCTGGAGGCCCGGCATCGGTGAGGGCGTCCTTCGCATGCCCATGACTGGACTTTCGGAGATGGGCACATTGATGCGCGGTGCCGGTGTCTGACCTCGCTTCGAGTCACCGTTCGAATGCGGAGGCGCGTTGAAGTCGCCATGCTCGGCATCGGCCAGCTTGTCGGCCAGTCGATGCACCACCGCTGCCTCGCGAATGATGTTGTTGTCGATGGGCCAGTAATTCGACTGGACATACTTGTAGATGTAGCGGGGGCCCAAGGCGACAATCTGGACGATGACGATGAGCGCCCAGAAGTCGAAGGTGCTGAAGAGGATGACCACGAGGTTGTTGAAGCTGTACGGAAAGGCCGAGTAGATGGCGACCCAGATCTGCGGTTAGGAGAGCGAGCTATGATCAGTTGAAATCGGGAGCATACACACCAGAAAACACTCACGTAGAGGAGCAGGGCTGAAATCACAAGGACTGCGATCATGAGCGAGGTGTGGTAGCTGTTGTTGAGGCCCACGAATAGCGTGACCGTGATGACAGCTGCTGCTGCGACGGTCGTGCCGAATTCGACCTGCCCGTCCATTCCGTAACCTTGGCCTGTGGCCGTGATACCGAATTGGTAGACGATAAACGGCAGGAAGAAGCATACGGCCGACTGGTAGAGGCCGTCCAGCATGTATGTCCAAAAGACGGTGCGCGAGTACTCTAGCCCCTTGATCCCGCGCTTGTACAGCTGCGGATAGGCTAGAGAGACCTTTGCATCAATGTCCTGGTCAAACGCGCCCATGACGATGACTGGCAAGGAAGTGAAGGCGAGATTGTAGAGGAGAACGAGCGTCTGCGGTAGATGTTGCCTGCATCAGCGTTTGAAGAGCTCGGACAACGGCACGCTTTGACTCACGTAGTCGAAGAGATAGCCGCCGTCAAAGCTGGTAGTGCGAAGCCGGTGACCGGCAAATCAGCTTGATGACATCTATCTTCCGGATAAGCGTATCGGCCAACGTACTTGCAGAATAGCTGATACCAGAACATGGCAAAGACCCAGACGATGTTCTTGTAGAAGAAGTTTGCGTGCTGAGGACGGCAAAAACGTTAGCTTGTGTGAAGGTCTCGTACAGCGCACCAACCTACCATCTCTGCAACACGGATGTAGCACCACCGGCCGTGCACCAGCAGTAGTCGCTGCAGAAAGCGGAACTGTCCAATGGCATAGTCGGCCGACATCGAGGCCTGAGCACCTTCGAGACCGGCGATACCGACACCAATGTGCGCCTCCTGAATCATGGCCACATCATTGGCTCCATCGCCGATGGCCAATGTCATGGCGTTCCTTCCGTCCTTGACCTAACAAAGAGGGCCAACGCTTCAGCTCGGGCGGAAGCTGACTGAACGACATGATTCAGTCACCACTCACGAGCTTGACCGTCAGAGCCTTCTGAGATGGCGAGACACGGCAGCAGACAACAGCGCTGCACTGGGTGGTGAAGTCCAGGAAGAGACCTTTGAGGGATGGGTCGAGTGCGAAGCGAAGAGTCTCGCCATCGATGACCACCGCGAAACCGTCCTTGGGCGCCAGAGACGGATCTGCCCGTGCCTGGTTGATCTTGTCTAGACCGCTCTCAATCTGAGTACGCGCACCAGATTCGCTCTCGGACGAGATGATCATGATCTCCATGTCCGATGTGAGGAGATTGCAACTGAAGCCAATCTCGATGGCGGTTTGGACCTTGTCACCTGCAGCATAGGCGGAGGCGTCAGTCAGGCACAATCTTGGCTTTAGCGAAGCATTGACAGCGGCGACTTACCCGTGAGAATCCAAAGCTTGATGCCGGCCTTGTGCAGCTGGGCGATGGCATCGGGGACGCCCACTTGTAGCTTGTCTTCAAGAGCAGTGGCTCCGAGAATAGTCAGGCCGTGTTCGATGAACTCGCACGCTTTCTCTATCTCGTCCTCCCTGTCCGTCACAGCTGCGCAAGCTGCATCGTAGATGGTGGCCCAGCTGGCAAACTCCTCTTCGCTGAGGTACTTGTATGCGATGCAGAGCGTACGAAGACCAGAATTGGCGAACTCTTCCATATCACGGTTCGTGGCGTCCTTCAGCTCGGTGCTGTGATCTGGGCGTAGGCGTTGGTAGATGACGCTGTCTGCTCCTTTGCAGATCATGAGGATCCTCCCATCCGGCTGCCGGACAATGACGCTCATGCGCTTGCGGGATGAGTTGAATTCAAGAACGCGTAGAGGCTTGTACCTTTCGGGCTGACCCATAACTTCGATTTCGATCTCGTTTGTCTGACGCTGGACGAACGCGAAGCCGACGTCTCGGGCAGCTGCGACAAGGGCGGCCTCATCCGGCGATTCTGCCTTGTATTCGATAAGGTTCTGGTTGTCTGGGTCAAAGCGGTCGCCAAGGACGGTGTGGCAGACGGCCAGCGCGCGGAAGAAGGTGATGATGTTCTGGCGCTGAATGCTCTCCTGCTTGTTTCCGAGATCTTCGACAATCTTGGGCGAAATAAAGGTGAGCTTGTCCTCTCGTAGATAGCGATTCTTGAACATGGTGTTCATCATCTGGACCATCTGGGTCTTGGAGCGCTCCAAGGCAGCAGCGTCTGCCGCAGGATCGAAAGCCGATGTATCGCGCCCTTCCCGCTTGGCTGCCCCGAGCATGGCCTCGGTGACTCCCTCGCCATAGGAGATGCCGTTGATGCTGCACTTCTTGAATTCCATAATGTTCTGCGTCAAGGTGCCCGTCTTGTCGGAGAAGATGTACTCGATCTGGCCCAAATCATCCGAAATGTTCCAGGTCTTGGGCACACATGGATGATCCAGGGGCTCATACCACATCTCGATATCTTGATAGATGAAGATGGCCTGAATGGTCTTGACCAGCTCGACTGTGATGATGAGCGAGATGGGCACAATGTTCTGGAAGACGATGAGGCAGGCGCTACAGGCGGGCAGCGAGCCAACTTGGTCAGCTACTGCGAGCTCCAATGTTCCGGTCAGAGGCCACTCACCCAAACGTAATGATGGCGTTGACAACATTGCTGCTGGACGCTGCTACTCCGCGCTCGTAGAAGTAGGCTGAAGTATCGGTCTCCGCAAGGAAGAGGCCGTTGGCAATGGCACAGGCGATGCAGATGGCGAGGAGGATGAGGAAATTGGCAATGACGTTGAAATTGGTCTCCTTCTCAATCTTGCTCCGCTTGGAGGGCGTCTCTCCCTGATTCAGCATGATCTTCGTATCTGCGCCCGTATAGACGATCAGGCCAATGATCCACGTCGTGTTCCTGATGGCACATCCACGCAGCAGAAGCTCGTTGATGGTGATGGCCTCCTGCTTCTCCTGTCTGCCCTGCATCTGCGCGTGCTCGACCACCGGGTGTTCTCGCCCAGGCAAGTCACCCTTGATGAAGTAGCGAAGCACGCCGTTGTACGAGTATAGGTTGGCGTGCGGCGGTTCCGAGTCGACAAGGAACTGAGCATGCTCGACATCCTCTTCGTGCTGGATGCCCATCGTTGCCTTCAGCGCTCGACGGGGCTTCAGGTTGGTCTCCCCGTCCAGATTCTTTGTCTCGACAAAGCACTGGCCGTCGGCGTCCGACGTTGACAGGACCACAATGTCCGCTGGGATCTGGTCATTCTCCCGCAGCAACACCACGTCACCCACTTCCAGCTTCTTCCAGAGCGTCCGCTCCCACTTCGCTGTGCCCGGCGACGCACGCTGGTAGTCCACAACTCCCTTCTGTGGCATCGATCGAGCTGTCGTTGCGAGACTCATTGCGAACGAGTTGGAGCGGTGTCGGCCCATGGGACCCGCTGACGGTCGGGCAGCATGGCTTGCCGATGATATCTGGTCCTCGTCTGAGTGGCTGTCGAGCGTTTCGAGAACATTCCCGTTGGCGTCCATGTGCTGTTCTGGCCCAGAGAGGCTGTTGATGTGTCGGCCGGCGCCGGGCGCAGACCCGTTCGAGCGTGTTGGTTCCAGGTCAACCGAGGATGAATGCGCTCCTCCCTCGTACAAGAAGTCGGCTGAGAAGCTTCCTTCCTTCTCGCGTAGTTTACGAACACCTTTGCTGACCTTTGCTGACCGGTTCACGGCTCGCTGACCGCCTGACAGGCCCAAGAGCCTTGCGAAGAAGCCGCGCGTGTAGGATGGAAGATTGACGTTACGCCAGTCGCCTAAGCGTGTTACTGCAGAGTTATTGACCGCCTCGTCGAGCTGTTGCCGCCGGTAGTCCTCAACTCCGTCCTTCACGCCCGTAATCACCAAGATGGCGAGTAGTGGCAGCATGGCCAAAACAGGCGAAGCTCCACCAAAGATGGGGAAGACTGGAGAGCGGATCGATGCAGCCTCAGTCATGCAAAGACAACCTCGATGGAGAGGTGTCTAGACTCACCCTGCAGGACAATAAGACCCAGAAAGTAGAGATTGGCCACCCTCCGAAACTGTTCTCCCAGGTTCTTTGGCAGAAACGTCCATAGCGTGTACTTTGACGTGCGGACCTTGTTCCTAGCGTATGTTGTTGGCTGACCGTACTTGTCCAACTCGGTCATTGGAAGCTCCATGTTCAGATAGACGTTTCTCCTCCGCCGCAGCTCTGCGGCTCGCTTGTTCTTCTTTGACGCGCTCTTTCCTGCTTCCGTGTCGAATCCTTCTTCCACGGGAGTGTGAAACTGTTCTGCCTTTGCATCCTGCTCCTGGTCGGCCGTGCGCGTGTTCGGTCCTACTGGCTCTCCGGCTGGCCCACCCGCGTTCGCAGCAGCGACGCGTCCGAGCTCGCCAAAGCCGCCCATGGCGAGTCCAGCCTGAGCGATGCCACTGCCGGCGCGTCCAGGTGGCATTGGGTCGTGGTCGTGGCCATGGTGGCTAGTCCCGATTGTCGACACGCTCAACCCGCGTTTCAGCTTGCTGCCGCTCGCTGCCCACCGCTTGAAGGTCCCCTTGCGCTTGCGCTTGCCGACTCTGCGCCGCTCGTCCTCGCGATCTGCCTCGAGGATGGATGCTGTGGGCGTCCGCACTATCCGCAGGCGGTGGTCCTCGTCCTCGATTCCGGGCACGTTCAGGTACGTGACCCTTGGCATCCCGCTGCTGTCGACGCTGGATGTGCTCGGCTCCTCGATGTGCGTGGCCAGTCTGTGCTGCTGGCCATATGCATATGCATCGTGCTGTCCTGCTGGAGGCGGCATCTCTGTCCAGGAGACAGGAGTCTCAGGCGCGGCGCGTCGTCGCTTCCGTCCGAAGGGGCTGCTGCTGACCGAGCTGGATGTCGAGGGTGGATAGATGGATGGGTCTCCTCTCCTACTGGCTGTCGACCTGCATCCGGCGACCTGGACTGCTGTACACTTCTACCTGCGATTTCCTGCAGTTGACTGTCCTGGCAGTGCTTCTTGTCGGTCGCAAAGTCAAAGGGGGGCAGCAGCCGACTCCGAAGACGCGCGCGTCCTCAGTCGGCGGCAGGACTCCGGCGCAAAGCCACCACCACCACCACAGAAAGAGGCCCGTGCGTCGCCGAGTCTTAGTCATGCTGCAGATTCATGTGCAACACATCACACTGACGAGCAGCGTGCACAACTCAGAAATACGCTGAGGACGCGAGCCTTTCTTTGCGCGAACGCGGCCATCTGGCAGACGCGTCTGCACGAGCTCGAGCGAGCAGCACGGGGTTTGTGCAAGCAAGGCAGTCGGCTTTAAGGAAGCGGCGCATCCAAGCATGTGCATCCACGCATACACGTCGCTACAGCATCTTGTCTTTGCCCATATCCCAAGCCCGCTCTCCTCCCTGTCTGACATACTCGAACCCGTCAACATTGACAGTTCCGACCACCTTCGGCTTGGATCTGGACCGGCCGCTAGAATGACGGTGTTGTCCTCGGCTGCTCGAGCTGGTGTCACTGTCGCTTCTGCTCTCGGAATCGCTCCCACGTCTCCGCTTCTTCCGCCGCTTCTTCTCTCGGCGCTCGGCGCGCCGTAGCTCTCGCTCCTCCCTCCGATGCCTTCGCTCGAGCTTGCGAATCTGCCGCTCCCGCTCCTCCTCCTGTGCTTTACTGACGCCAGACACCTTATCCTCCTTGCGCTGCTTGAGCACGCTCAGCATCGCGTCCCAGCCTTCAAAGTTCCCCTCCGCGATGAGGCCCGTTCGCGGGTCCGTTAGGTCGGTCACGGATACATCTAGCGCCGGGTCGTACATCGAAGAGAAGTACTTGTCCATCTTGGACCCGCCTCCGTTTGCGATAGCCGCACCTTCAGTGGTGTCGATAAACGTGTCGGACGAACCGTAGTCGGATTGAGCCGTGGATGGCGACCTTCGCCTCCTTCGCTCGCGCCGCTTGCTGTGATCGTCAGAAGGTGGGATTGGGCTGTGCTGTGACTGAACATGTTTGTTGACGTCCCGCGTGTCCCTTTTGCGATCTTCATCGCGGCCGCGGCGATGCCGCGCAGAACCTCCCACCTCAGACGTAGACCTCGGCGGTGAACGTGACCAACGGCGTCCACGGAAGTCATCTCTGCCCTCCCTGTCCTCGCTAGTCGGCCTATCCTGCGGTGCGATTTCTCGAGATGTACGAGAGTGTCGATCGCTGGTCGATCTTGCCTTGTCATCGCGCCTCGACGTCCGGGGCGGAGACTCCTCCCGCAGGTCTGCAGAGTCACCTCGGTATCGCTTCGAGCGGCTACGCGAAGGCTCAGCCGCCTCTTCCCTATCTGCTGCCCTCTCCTTTCCTTTGCCCTTGTCTGTGTAATGGTTGTCGCCACTGCGACTGCGGTCTCGAGAGCGAGAACGGCCTTTGTCGTGGCGATAGTCTGAGGTGGGTACAGCCGCTTCCGCAGCTCTCGACGAACTGCCGTTGGATCGCAAACCGCTGCCTCGTGCCTGCCCACCGATACTTTGCGCTAGAGCCTTTGCAGCGAAGCCGGAAGGCGCCACTCGCGACCGTGATGAGCTGCCCTCGGTGGCGCGCACAGGCTCCGAGGCGTCTCTGCTGCTGCTGACGCGGGCGACATCGGCGCTCCCACTGCGACTCGAGCTTCTCTGGGCTTCTGCCTGACTGGCGCCGGCGGCCTCCTTGCCAGCACGTCGTGCTTCTCGCTCGGCGCGGTCTCGAGCACGGATGGCGTCGAGTTGCTCCTTGCGCGACTCTGGGCGGATCAGAGGCTTGTTGTGGTCCTCAAGATTGCGGAGCATGCTCTTGAGGAAGCGCTTGTTTGTCTTTGACTGATACTGCTGCTCCCTTCGTCGTTGTGAGGTTCCCGGAAGGTAGGTGCGTGTCAGCTGGCTTGCCCGCACACGCTAACCACAGCAGACGAGCGGCCCACCCTTCATCGTCGCTCAGTCGCCAGTACGACGCCTTCTCGCGCGCTGCGCGCTCCTCTCGCGCTTTGGCGTCCTTGAGCAGCAGGTCGGCGACATGGCGGTCCAGGTCTGTCTCACTCTCCAGGCCTTCGCGGGCAGTCAGGCCATGCTGGGCGCGCACAAGAGAGGAAACGACGTTCGACAGAGAGGCGGAAGTGGATGCGGATGATCCCGCTGGCTTGCTCGAGCCGCTCCGCGACATTGACCAGGTCGCAAACTGCCCAAGATGTTGGTTGGGAAGAGAGCACTTGCAGACCGACGATGTTGAGCTGCACAGGTTGGGCAAGAGGAACGGAACAGGGAGCAATGAAGCTCTGCGCATCGCCCACAAAGCTCTGAACATATCGCAGGTAAAAGCGTGAATTGCTAGACAAAGAAGCGAGCGCGACAGGAGATACAACACCGGGAGAAAAGCAAAGAGAGTGGAGGAGGATCGGGTACACCTCTAGAGCAGCCGCCCGCGAGCACGCGAGGCAGCTACAAGGTCGTGCCCATGAGGACGTCCCAGGACTTGGACGTGACGCCGTGGCCAAGCTCGTAGTTCTGTCGATGTTCCAGATGTCAGAAGCACGTGAGGCAGCTACAAGGTCGTGCCCATGATGACGTCCCAGAACTTGGACGTGACGCCGTAGCCAAGCTCGTAGTTCTGTCGATGTTCCAGATGTCAGAATCGCTCATAGCAACACAGTCCGGTAGCCGGCTCTGGCATGGACGCTCACCTTCCAGTGGTGCTGCAGGTGGTACACCTTCATCTGCTTCATGTACTGTGGCATCTTGCTGTGGTGCATGGCCTGTGTCAGAGTGGATACGAGGGGTATGGGCGAAGTCAGCGCCGAACCTCGCTGGGAGGTATGTAGAGCGGCCGGCAGTGCGACTCACGTAGTGCATGCAGTCGTACACAATGTACATTGTGTAGCTCCCTGCGATGATGCCGTTCGCGTAGTTTGTCGGGAAGAGAGCATGCGCCAGCTTGAGGAAGGGACCGGAGAGGGCGGCGAAGAGGATGGGCGGCATGACGAGGCGCAGCCTGTCCATCGGTAGGTAGTGGTGGATGCCGTGCAGCAGAAAGTGGAGGAGGAGGGCGAACTGGTGGTCCGGGAGATAATCGTCGACGTGGAAGAGGAAGCGGTGCATGAAGTACTCGATGAACGTCCAGAAGAAGACGCCAAAGGCAAAGCACGCAAATGTAGCTGCTGTGGTGGTGGTTGTGCTGACGCCCTCTGCGAGTTGTCCAACTACGGAGCGGTAGAGGAACCCAAGCGCAATGGGTCCCCAGATGAGAGGGACGATGTACCACTGTGTC
This sequence comes from Symmetrospora coprosmae, assembly GCA_008802785.1. Taxonomy (NCBI): domain Eukaryota; kingdom Fungi; phylum Basidiomycota; class Cystobasidiomycetes; family Symmetrosporaceae; genus Symmetrospora; species Symmetrospora coprosmae. The sequence continues at coordinate 706,626 of VUYT01000004.1, read as the reverse complement.
CTCGTGAACATCTCCAAGTACCATGGCCCAAACAGCCTCGCTGGCTGGGGCAGGTGACGCGGCTGGTGAACCTGCTGGAGGTAGTAGTCCTTGCTCCAGTTGCTATACCAGACCTGCATGATGAGCGGTCGGCTGAGGTCGAGGAAGGCGTTCTTGGAGAAGTCGCGCTGTTCGTCGGTGGCCTCTGGCTCAAAGTTCTCGTCGATCTCGACATTGTCGTCGACGATGGCCTCGCCCGTCATGAGCACGCCGATAGCGTACTCGGTGAGCAGGTCGTATGCCGACTCCGAGTGCGTGTGCTCTGCCGGGTCCTCCATCACTCCGTCGATGTCCTTGCCTGCCCAATCCAGGATGAGATCGTCTCCTCCCGGGTGGTCTGCCACGAACTCGGTACAGTCGTACACAGTGTTGTTGCGCACGAGCCAGCATGACTTCTTGGTGTTGTGCTTTGCGACGTCAGCGGCCGTGTAGATCCTGCGCTGCGAGGGTCCTCGCTTGGTTGTTGTTGAGACGGTCATGGCTGGCGAGCGTGCGTGAGTGAGCGTAAAGAGAGTGTGGACGAGGGCTGGTGCTGAAACTCGGGTGCGACGCAGCAGTAGTGGTGCGTCTGTGTATACTCCAAATATGCGAGAGGTGCGTTCGTGGTGTTGGTGCAAGCAAAGAAAGGCGATGACAAACGGCAGCCCGTCCGTCCGAGCTCGCTGCGGCCTGCCCTCGCCCTCCGCCAATTTCAAGGGCGCTGGTGGCAAAGCTCAAGATCGCAGGGGGGCAAGGCCCCGGTCCGGGCACAGGGCCCGGGAAAAGTGGCCTGACCACAGCGGGGGGCGCATTTATCAGATAAGTAAGTGCCGAGCGACTGATGCGTCAGATTGGCTGGTCTGCAATGCGAGCGAGGCGGACGCAGGCACAGCAGTGACGGCTGCATCCGTACACGCCTACGATGCAGCGCCGCCAGCGGCACGTCTCTCTGGGTCCTTGCGATGCGCACGTGCTCTTCTGCCTCTTGACTTCGAGTCCGCTCACTCGAGCATGCCAGGCAAGGGCAAGGGCAAGGGCAAGGACAAGGGCAAGGCACGGCATCAACAGCGTAGCGACGATGGCGAGACTGCTACCGTAGACGTCCTGACCTTCCTCAAGGAGCAGATCGAAACGCTGGACCAGCCGCTGAAGCTGCTCGGGCGCGACGAGTACATCTTCGAAGACCAGGAGGGGACAGAGGTGGAGCCGCCAGCGCAAAAGACGCTCGACAAGGCTGTGAAAGCGCTGAAGTCAGTACTGACAGCTTCAGGGGGCGAAAGGCTGACCGAAGCCGGAGCTGATGCTGCACCTGTTGCCAGCTCGGAGCTCGTCGACAGGCGCAAGAAGAGGTTCAATGAGGCCTCGCTGCAGGCAGTCGTCGAGCAGGTAGACTACCTGAAGGAGGAGCATCTAGCAGGTCTACATACGCTGCAGGTAAACAGTGACGAAGGGACCGTCAGGGTGGACATGTGAGGGAGCAGTTCCGCTTCAGCGAGGGTTGGACCTCACAACACGCCGGACCGACGCGTCTTGCCTCTTGCGAAACAGAGACGACTGGCTGGACGAGATTCCTTCCGAATGGCCTACGCCTAACGCACGCTCACAGCAGCTAGAGCAGCAAGAGCTTACAGGGTGAGGCGCACTGAGAATCTTACGGTAGTTGCTTCCTCCGAGCTGAATGCTACAGACGCGCTGCAGGTACAGGAAGCTGCTCCAGGAAGTTAGGACACTCCAAGCCAGGCATTGCTACCTGTCGCAGAAGGACGAGCACTACGAACGTCTTGAAAAGATCATAGGCGAAGGCGTCGACTCCGACAAGCTGGCGCGCTTGCTCGGGAGCAAGCCTGGCGTTGGCCAAGTCGGTAGCAAGAAGCGCAAGGGCAAAGCCGGCGGCGAGGCATAGCCAGGGAGGACCAGCTGTAACCCAATGTCGTTGTACTCGTAGAACTATTGCAAGCGGGATCGCCGAAACTCCGTCTTGTCCGAAAGAACACGCGGATCCGTCATGACGTCGGCTCTCGTCTCTTTGTCATTTCGAGGACGCTCCGGGGGGCAAAGTCAAACGCGGTAGACCACCCCTTGTCTCTCCTCGTTGTGCCACATTAAAACCATTCGGAGCGATGACTTCTCACAACACGCCTCAGGCTGTCGCCTCTGGCGAACTCGTCTTGCCCGAAGCAGGACACGCTGCAGGACAGTCAGCTACCCCTATTTTCGTGGCTGAGCATCTCGCAGGCCCAGCAGACACGCACACGTCTGCGACCGATGCCGTCAAGGCCGCCTCGGCGTCACCCTATATCGATGGAACAGGAGACGTCTCGAGTACGACCGTCGCAAACGAGCTTGGTCTCCCGACCGTGACGCGTGCTCAGCATGAGGACCTGCAGGAGGTCCCGCCGGAGGGGATTGTGGGACCTGCCCGTCCTCAGGACGTCAGCACGGGAGGACTGGTCAAGCAGCAAGACACTGCCTCTGTTAGTGCCCTAGACCCTGACACGCACAACACTTGGTCCGACCCCGCTGCAGTACCGACAAACATCTACGAAGGTCTGGAGGACAACGATGAACTGTACGAGATCGTGCGCCGGATGGACAAGCAGCTATACTCGGTCAGAGCTTTTCGAGACGGCAGCAAGCGGGGACAATTTGCGGAGGAGGAGCTGGATCTCGTCAATTCTTCTGATGAGGAGTTCAGCTCTGACAGATTGAGGAGCAACCTAGAACGCCTCTACCTGACTTTCGTCCTTGGAGCTGCAGGCGCGGCGAAGCACATCCAGCGTGTGCGATCGTGGAACGAGTACAACAGGACCGTCGTCTGGTGCACCATCTACTTCGCCTTCTGGCTCGCGCATCAGGTCGGCCTCCTCTTAGGCGGTGTTCTTATCGTCCTCATGGTCTACCCTCCGTCTCGCCAGTTCATCTTCCCTCCTGCACCTCTGTCCATGGTGTCAGTTGTATCTGGAGGCCTGCAGAAGCCACGGGCTGGCGACACGGTTGGCTCGAAAGACAGGTGACTTCATCCGAGCTACGGAAGGAGACAGAGGCAACACGAGCACCAAGAGCGAATGACGAACGGTTTCCACCCTCCTCTTTCTCCGAAACACTCCCCACACCAGTCTAGCTGGAGGTGGAGAGGCACACAAAGGCGAGGCCGTTGAGAATGAGGCGAGACAGTACGTAAACGACATCGCCAATGCTGTCAAGGAAGCAGCTGCTGGTTCGTCCCACTCGATCTAGGCGGTGTACTCGATGGGTACGAGCGGGCTGACCTCGGTCTCGATGAATAGCGGAAGGCAAGGAAAAGACTACCGGCGACAAGGACACGCCCGAGCACACAAAGGCGAAAGATCCCGTGACGGATGCCCTTTGGCTGAGCACGCGACCTGCCATGCGAGCCATCGAGGAGTTCTGCGACAATTATGAGAGAGTGGCTTTGTGCGTTGCATGGTCAAGTAGGCCAGTCGGACTGCTCCAGATGAGCTGACGTGCTTGCTCAATCACACAGCGCACTCTCGCCGGTCCATCCGTACCCAGAGCACTACCACCGGTGCAGGCTAGCTGCACTCATCGTCCCTATCATTCTCACAACTACCTTCGTCAAGGCGGAATACGTCGCTCGTGGCGCTTCGTTCCTGGCAGGCGTTCTGTTCTTCAGCCAGCCATACATGTCTAGGGCCGTCCAATACGCGATTCGGACGTACCCGAACTGGCGAGAGCTCATCAAGCTGCAGAAGTGAGTCATTCGCATGTCCGCTGAAGGCACAGAACGCTCACGAGGTCCTCTACCTCTCACCACAGCACCCTCCTGGTAGGCATACCATCCAACAACCAGCTCGCCTTGACGCTGCTCCGTATCGGCGAAATGGAGAACACGCCTCTCCCACCACCACCCAGCTACGCGCCCGACGAAGAGCACGAGCGGCCTGTGACACCCGAGATTGAGGACGACCTGCCAAATGTCAACCCAGATACGGCTATTGGAGATCTGTCAGACAACTTTCCTGACAAAGCGGCAGACGACGAGGACGACAATAGCCGCCATCACGGTGGGAAGACCAAGAAGAAGCTTGACCGCTTTGTCAGATTTGTCAAAGGCTCAGCGCGGTCCAGCGCGATCACTGTGTTGAGCGCTGACCGGCTCAAGGGAAAGACGGGCAGTCCAATGTCAAAGGAGCGTCAGGGAGCCCTCGACAAGAGCCACTTTGTCGATGGGCCGTCTGTCTATAACTGTCGCTACAATGGCAAGAAGGGCTGGCTGCTCATTGTGAGTCTTGCGAGCTACATCAGTCGTACAGCGTGCATCTGTAAGCTGATGACACTGTTTGTCTCCTTCGTGTACCATTCCTCAGAGCACGAGCGCAACAACACCTTGCATCTCTTGGGTCCGCCTGAATCATCTGCCAGACACCAAGCGCTTTGACCCCGAGATCTCAATTCAGGTCGACGACATTATCCAGATGAAGAAGCTCAGTGGTCTAGGCTGGAAGTCCAAGCTTGTGCTCTCGGATCTGCTGGATATTGACCTGGCCGACGCCGTTGAGGTCACCACGGTTGACGGAAAAAAGACGACCTTTACTGCGCTTCCGCGCAGGGACGCCCTCTTCAATCGCTTGCTCGCTTTGAGCCACAACGTGGGTCTAGGACACCTGATCATCCGCGCCAGGACGTTTCAACGCTGACCCTGCTCTGTCGCAGCGGTGGGAGTCCTGCTAGAAACAGCATCGGCTCCACGTAAGAAGTATTTGCAGTGCATGAGTCTGCGGTATGCTATATCTGTCTGCAGGAGCCGATTCGGAGTAATTGTAGTCATGTTCATAGAGCAGAGGCGCATCCCTCCGATAGAGCCAGATTACGCTTGATACACACGAGTTCAGCAGCAATGCAGGTACGATGATTCTTGTGCATTCGCTCGTCCGCGCCGTCTGAAGCTTGGGCCTGGGCCTGCTGATGACGACCGCGGGATTGACGTCGGCATGATGTTTCGGGTTCCATGGGGCCCACTGCGCACTGCACCAAGCACTCAATGGCACGGTGCCCCTTGTCTCTGCTTCGACAGCAGAACAAGCAACAAGGAAAACACGTCACGCCCACGATATGAGCACGCACACGCCGCGCAGTGTCGCAGCTGGCGAGCTCACTCTGCCAGAAGCGGATGCTGCGAGTCGAGCACCGCCAGCACCCTCTGCGGCTGTGCCTGCACCTGTTGTGGTGAGCCAGACAGCATCTGCAGGGCACATGCCTGCCACTCAGGCAATGAAGGACACGGCTGCTGCGCCGCACATTGAAGGGACGGGCGACGTGTCGCACACGGCCGTCGCGAACGAGCTAGGGCTACCGACAAGGACGCGTTCGGAGCACGAACTGCACGAGAATGCGGAGGAGACAGCTGGATTGGCCAGGCCACAGGACGTCAGCACGGGAGGGCTGGTCAAGCAGCATGACACCGCCGACTACGACGCCATCGACCCGCATACCCACAACGTCTGGTCCGACCCGGCACTGATTCCCAAAGAGGTTGTCGAGGGATTGGCCAACGACGAACTGTTCAAGATTGTCAGGAGGTTCGACAAGCAGATGTACCACGTCAAAGCCTGCAAGGATGGCAGCAGGCGCGGTCTCTACCCGGAGCGGGAGATGGATCTTGTCAACGCGGCCGACGAGGAGTTCAGCCCAGACAGGCTCCGCAGCAACATCGAGAGATTGTACATCAATTTCGTCGTAGGCTCTGCTGGTTTCATCAAGCACGTTCAGCGCGTCCGCTCTTGGAACGAGTACAATCGCACCATCGTCTGGTGTGTCACGTACTTCGCCTTCTGGATCCCTGCACAAGTCGGTCTTCTCCTCGTCGGCCTCCTCATCACCCTGATCGTCTATCCGCCTTCACGGCACTTTGTCTTCCCGCCTGCCCCGCTCTCGATGATTTCTGCGAGCTCCGGTGGTCTGCAAAAGCCAAAAGCTGGCAACAAGGTCGGCTCGAAGGATAGGTGAGCTGTGCATGTCTCGTCACTGCCCACTTGCGCATGCTCTGACTACCATCCTGGCTTCCACGATAACGGATCAAGCTTGACGGGTGCCGCTGAAGCGCACAAGGGCGAAGCCGTCGAAAACGAGGCCAGCAACTTTGTCAATGGCATTGCAACCGTGGCCATGGCCTCTGCCATTGGCAAGTCACACGAGTCAGATCGAGATCAGGCTGCCAAGAAGACGCCATTAGACAAAGTCCTGCCCGACCCTGTAGACATGACCATGTCCACAGCGGAGGGCAAGGCAAAGGCTGGAGGCGAACTGGCGACAGCGGAGCACAATAAGGCGAAAGACCCCATCATTGACTCGATCTGGAAAGGAATGAGGCCGGCTATGCGGGGCATCGAGGATTTCTGCGACAACTACGAAAGGCTGGCCAAGTATGTGCAGATTGGATGCGAATCCTGAAAGTTGCCTAAGCTGATCAAAGCATTACATGCGGTCTTTGCAGCGCCCTGTCACCCACTCATCCGTACCCGGAGCATCTGCCTCGCTTGAGACTGGCCGCTGTCCTTCTGCCCATTGCACTCATCACCATCTTCGTCAAGACGCAGTATCTCGCTCGTGGCGCGAGCCTCTTGACCGGCGTCCTGTTCTTCAGCCAGCCCTATATGAGCAAAGCTTTCCGCTGGTTCGTCACCAAGTATCCAGACTGGATGGACTTCCTCCAGGTCCAGAAGTGAGTCGCCCTGCTGCTTGATGTGCTGGCGGTACGTCAGCGCTGATTTGCATGTGTCGATGTCCGCGTCACCTAGCACACTGCTCGCTGGAGTGCCGTCGAATAGTCAGCTAGCCTTGACTCTGCTCCGTATCGGAGAAGAGCACGACACCCCATTGCCACCTCCGCCCAAGTATACGGAAGCTCCTCCCGAGCGAGCAGTGACTCCGGAACTCGAGGACAATCTGCCACCTGTCAACGCAGATACGGCCGAGCGTGACCTTTCGCACGACCACGAGTACTATGCGGACTCGACAACAGATGTGGAACCGGACGATGGGCTCGACGACGAGGGCAAGCCAAAGAAGAAGCATCGCTTCGTGAACTTTGTCAAGGGGACGGCCAAGACTGGCGTCACCGCCGTACTCGGTGCCGACCGCGTCAAAGCGCAGATCGGGAGCAGCAAGTCGAAGCAACGGCAAGGTGTTCTCAGACGGAGGCAATACATTGATGGCCCGTCCATGTACAAGTGCCGTTCTGATGGCAAGAAGGGCTGGCTAATCATTGTAGGTGACACGAGCACTCGAGAGATGGCTCTTACTAATGTGCGAATCATGGCGGGCGCATTCTGCAGAGCACGAGCGCCACGACACCGCTAATCTCTTGGGTTCGCGAAAACAAGCTACCTGGCACGCCTGAATTCGACCCTAAATTCTCGATTCAGATCGATGACATTGCCGAGCTGAAGAAGCTGGGAGGCCTCGGCTGGAAGTCCAAGCTCATTGTCGGAGGCGTGCTCGGGATGGAGGTCATTGATGCCCTCTCGGTCGTCACAAGGGACGGCAAGACCACCACGATCACCGCACTGCCGCGCCGCGACGAGCTCTTCAATCGCCTCATTGCGCTGAGTTCGAACGTGAGTGCGGTTGGTTCCGGCCGTGACAGTTTCCTCGCTGACACCGCTCCACGCCTTTCACAGAGGTGGGACTCGTATTAGAGCAGCGTGCTTGCTTGTCTCCACTGGCAATGCGCTATAGCTCGCACGAACGGCTCTCGCTGCCCATGTAGAATAGCGATACCAAAATCCCGACGTGTGTTGCAGCCTAGAGATACGAAGTACTAGACAATACAACCGCGCTAGAGAATACGATGGTTGCGGATGCCTTGCATGCCATTGTGTGGTCGTGCCCTCGCCTCACTGCCGTTCGCGGGTTCGCCTTTCCCGGACCGCACCGCAGCGTCGTGAAGCCCGACCGCGCTAGACGACGACACTGGAGCAGTGCAACATGCCTGGTGGGGACAAGTACCGCGGCTCGAATGTCGATGACCTGCAGCTGCCCGCAGCGTTCGCGCTGAGTGCGAAAGAGTAGGTCAAGCCTCTGTGCGGTGGGGTGCCTGCATGGGCGACCACGTGATTCTCGAGCGCCCAGCACGCTCAACATGGCTGAGACGATGCGGAACCCGTACAGGACCGTTGGACGTGCTATCGAGCGTGCGTCAGGATGCACGCTGTCGCTCATCCACTCTCTGATCCCTTCCTCCCTCCCGCTGACGCCTGGCACCCTCCTCATGTCCCTCGCGCCTACATGCCCATCAGTCGCGACTCAGCGCGAATTCGATACGCTTCCCGTTCTCTCGCCTGAGAACAGGAAGCCCGTTGGCTACGTTGATGTAGCAGACCTCCTGCGGCAGTTGGAGAAGGGAAGCTTGGTGCCCGAAGATCCTCTGTCGGCCCGGATGAAGGGCTTCGCGCTTAAGCAGGACTACCAAGGTGAGCACAGACCCGAGGGAGCAGGAACGGCGGCGAGCAAGCTGATTGTTGGTTGCGCGCTGTATACCTCCGCTCTCTCTTGCTCCAGTCATCACGCCAGATACAGGTACGCTCGGTAACCCGTGCTAAAAGCTAGATGTAAAGGCCCGATGTGCTGACCCTTGTGCGCACAGACCTCGCCGTTCTGGAACGCTTCTTCGACAAGAACGATTTCGCGATTGTCACAGGTCAGTGAATTGTCCAGTTCGACCGCTACTGGGAGCAACCGAGGTCAGAGCCAACCCGTTGCTACCTTATGGACAGACTCACAACGGAAGTTCGTGCTGGCTCTAGTGACGAAGGATGACCTGACAAAGTACGGCCTTCTGCGACTGACCGAGGATGATCGGAGTGAACAATCACTGACACTTCGCCGATAGATTCGCGGACCGCAACAAATTCTAACGCGTGGTTGCCCGCGCAAGCTCGAATGTGGCAGAGAATGCAATGATGGCAGTCTACGTTCGATCAACAACAGTAACGATGGAGGGCCTACGTGCTTGTTGTAGTGCTATGACAACAGCTGGATGATGAGGCGAGCCTGACCTCACTGATACTGCTGCGACAGCTGTGCCTCCCGCTCCAGACCCTCCTTGTACGCCTGCATGAGCGCCTGGACCGTCGCCGCAATCTCCGCGGCCATCCGCCCGCTGCCTGCTTCAAAGTCGTACCGCTTGACGTCTCCTTTGTCCTTGTCGCGCCATACAATCAGCTTGAAGCTGCTCGGGACGCGCCGTGATGTCTTGCAGTTGGCCACCTGCGAGATGTGGTACGACGCCGTCCGGACCGGCCCGCTGACGAGCTTGGTCTCGGAAGGCATGATGTGGATATAGTCGTTGTCGAGCGAGAAGATGCGCTCGTGCCGACCCAGCGGCATGGGCATCTTTCGCTGCACTACGTATGACTGTGTGAAGGGGAAGTGAGTCAGCGCTTCTTGCGCCGCTCTCCCTGTCATTGAGAGTGTGGAGCTCACCCGATAGTTCGTATTCAGATCCGCGTTCGTGACGTACTTGGGCTGAGGTGGTTCGGACAGCCGCTTGAAGATAGAAGCTGATGTTCAGACGGAGAATCAGCATGCGGTTGCGGTACGAGAACATATACTGTACATACCGTTCGGATTTGTGTTGGCTAGGCCTCCCGCCGGCCGCCTATTAAGGTTCGTCGAGCTTGTGGCATGTTGCAACGCGCTCCGCCTCTCGAGCGTGAGGAGATGTGTTCCTTGCAAGCTCTCGACAGTCCTGTCGAGCGGGACGACAATGCCTCGGTCTGGGACGGTGAGTATCCACTCCTTTGGATTGTCGAGATAGCGCTTCCTGCACGTCATCTCGAGCACGTCCGCGAGGTACATGTCTCGGGGCACCTGCAGGGTCGTTGTCACCTCCGAGGCGCCCTTCATCGGGATCCTGATTCGGAGGAACACGAGCGGTGCAGACGACCCCGCCATGGTGAACGAGCGTCCCCCAGGCGTGGTGCCCGCGGCCGGGCCACCAACGTATGATCCCGGCGCTAGCGAGGCACCCATTGGAGCTGCCAGGGACGCAGCGCCCGCCTCCCCGCCATTCGTCGCGCCTGGCGGCAGCAGCGAGCTGGCGCCACCTTGTCCAGGCGGCGGACCGAGAGAAGTCGAGGACGTGCTAGTTGTCGGGCCAGCAGGCGCGACCCGCTGGATCCGCTTGATGATTCTCGACGGCTTGCGCTGGATCTGGGCGTCCGTCGTTTGGTTCTGCTTGGTCTGCTGCGCACTCGCCTCGACAATGGCAAAGCAGTTCCCAAACCCTTTGGCCGCGCGTGATCTCTCCGGCGCGGGGAAGTCATCGTCTACCTCGCCATCCTCGTCCGCATCGGCGATGCGCAGCGTCCAGTTGGACACGTCCAGCCTGCGACGCTGGACCTCTGGCTGTGCGTCCCACTTCTCGCTGTTGGCGCCTGCAGCATCGGGGCAGAGGCTCGGCTTGCGGTCCGAGTCCCAGTACTTCCACAGCGCACATCCGATCACTTCTTCAACAAGCAGGTCGTTCTTGAGCGCCATCTTCAGAGGCTTGCCGCTCTCCTTCGAGAACGGGTAGAACATGGTGACGTCGAAGTTGCCGCTAGCTGGTGGAGGTCCACGCCGACGCATTGGCATCGCAGCGGGTGCACCCGTGCTAGCTGAGGCGGGCGCGAAGAGGGCGCCGTATAGCTCGTTGAAGGGGTTGTTGGAGCTTGGCGAGGATGACGAGTCCTCGCTTCTGAGCATGGCCGACAGGGCAGACTGCTTCGGCGGCACAAAGGGTGCAGGCTCGATTTTGGTAATTGGGAAGAGGACGTATGGGTCCGTGATCTTGGCCGGTGAGCGAGAGGGCGTCGCTCGGGCAGGCCGGCCTGTGCTAGGCGTGATGGGCGTCGGCGCATGGGAACCGGCAGCGCTGTTGCCGCCTTCGCTTGCGGCGCTGGGTGAGCGCTCTCCATCTCCAGGACCTGGCAAGCCCGCTGTGGAAGGCGTGGTGACGGTGAGATTAGGCCGAACAGGCTTAGGCCGCAGCGGCGAAGGGGACGGCGATGCGCCAGACCCGACTGTCCCGGTTGACGATGTCCGGTGTATCCGGAGCGGCTGCGTGCCGGAGGAGGAGGGAGCGCGATCTGGCGAGCGAGGCGGTGGGGATGGTGCCGGTGATGTGGACGACGCGCTGGGTACCGAGGAGTCCGAGGCCCCCCGCTGCGGACCGGGCAATGGACGCAGCGCGTTTACAGGAGAAGTCGAAAGAGACTGACTGGTAAATGCCCTTGTGCGCGTCAAGGGTGTCGGCGAGCCGCCGTCTGCTTCGGCCTCCCGGCCTGCAGAAGCCAGCGGCGAGACTGCGCTCGTCGAGCCGAGCGTGGGGACCATCGGATCCGTCTGGGAGCGCTGCCGAGTTTTGATGAGGCGCCCAGACCTGCTGCGCAGCAGGTGGGCTGCCAGGCCGTGAGGAGACGTGGGCGACATTGGACGCGCAGGGGACGACGGCGTCGTAGGCCTCGAGGATGGTTGGCTCATCCCCGCACCGCCGAACGGTTTTGCAGGAGTAACGGCGGGAGAAGACGGTCTTGAAGACGATCTGGAAGAATGTGAAGAGGATGCCCTCACAGGGCTGGCCCTGGATGTGCCCGGGGCCGCGGGCGAGCTTGGTGCTGTGCGTGATCCAGTTGTCGCAGAGCCGACCGCGTCCAGTTCTGGCGATTGAGGTATCCCGAGCGGTATCGGTATCCGCCCGGAGATGTTGACCCTGCGCCTCGCTCTCCGCCTGGCCGACTGTGCCGCTTTCAGCGCGGCGTCCTCCTCCGAAACCAAAGCGTCCATCCCTCCCTCAGTTGCATTCTCTGCTGCTTCTGCGATCGACGGGAGCGGCGAGCCGTTGGTGGGCGAAACCAGCGTCATGAGGGCGCTAGGTGGATTCGCCGTGATGACGCCCGGCGGGATGGCCTCGAATGAGCTCGTGGCGTCTCGTCCATGGAGAGAGAACTCAAAGTCGTCCTCCTCGTCTTCCTCGCCATGCATCCCGTCTTCCTCATCGCTGTAGTCGCTCTCGGGATCGGCGAGCTCGTCGCTGACGATTGTGGACGCGGTCGGATATAGAGAGAAGCCGTCTTCGTCGACCGCGACGCTGCCTTCTGATGGAGAGGCAGGTATCGTCGTGCCTGGCTGTCTGAACGCGTCGCCAGCTGCCGGATACCGGAGGTTGCTAGACCCCATGTGCACGGCCTCACCGCCGACGCTGCCTGGCGATATCGGCGATGGTACAGAGCCACTGAGGGAATCGGTCGGAGACTCGAGCTGGTGCGCAGCCAAAGTCTGCGACAGCGAGCGAGTATCGAGGGCGAAGCCCGGGCGATACCGGCTGAGGACGTCTCCTCCGGGACGGCCATCGACGCTCGAGTCGTAGTCTGCGGCAGCTTCGCCCTGTGATGGTGTTGAGAGATCATGTGCACGACCTGTATGCGCGCTGTTGCTGGCCTGTGCATCATCCCAGGTCCGCTGAAAACCCAACTGCGGGGTCGCGGTCGGGCTGGCCTGTCGCGACGGCAAGGGTGTCCGCTCATCGTCCAAGCTCGGGCGGCCGCCCCCTTCTCCTGCCTTCAACGTTGATGCAGCAGATCTGTCGACGCTTTGGTCTTGGATCTGGCTCTGGCTCGACCAAGCCTCGAGCTGGTGCGGTTTCGGCTTCCAGCTTGACTGTTTCCCTTGGACGCGCATCCCTGCCCCGCCCGTCCCGCCGGTACTCCTGCCCCCGCCCTGCCGCCCTACGATGGTCTCCGAGTGACGCAGGGTAGACTGTGCCCGCCGCAGTGCCTCTGCGGTGTCGTCTGCTGCCCCTCCTCCTATGCGGCCGCCGCCATTGCGACCGCTGCTGCTGCCGGCATCCTGCTGCTGGGCCGCCGCTGCCGCCGGCCCGTACTCCTTTGCCGACCTGTCTGGGCGGTTCCGCAGGCCATTGTGCGCAGTGGGGAAGCCGCCCGCGAGCTGGCCAGGATGCGGCTGGGACGCCAGTGGAATCGGACCTGGTGAGCGAGACAGCCCGAACTCGGGGACGGCGCCTTGGGAGAGGCCGGCGTGGAGAGCATGGCTGGAGAGGCCGTAGTTGGGCAGCGAGTGGACGAGATGGGCAGTGGAGGAAGCAGCGAGGGGCGCATCCAAGCGCAGGAAGGCCAGACGGAGGGACTGGAGGAAGTAGCTGTGGGTGTCGGGGTGTCAGCGCAGTTCAGCCTGGGTCTGGGTACGGTACTCTGACTGACTCCTGATCCGTGAGCAGCGACATTGGCGGCTGCTGCTGCTTAGTGGATATCTGCTATCTCTTCTTCATGGTTGTGTGTGCATTGCAGTAATGTGTAATGAGTGGAGACGACAGCGAGTCGACTAATCTGAGGAATGCGCATGCATTAACGCGCCGCCGCGTCCCTGGTTGCCGTGGTCTGCCTCGCCCTCGCCCCCTCTCCGCCCTCCTTGTCCTTCGTCCCTCCCGCCCTGTTCTGACACCAACACGGGCACACGGGGGCATCATTCTCTTCACTGCAGTATCACGCACTTTGTACACACTCTTCTTCTTCTTCTTCTTCTTGGTTTGTATACTCCACCGGCAACGGCCATCACACTCGATGCCCCCTCAGATCCTCCTGCCCCCGGCCGGGCTGCTGCCTTTTGAGCGCGAAGGAGGCGCGTCCACCTCGACGTCGACGCACAGACGCGCACGGCAGACATCGTCGCCCTCTAGAGCTAGCAGTAGCCACACCAGGAGACTGCGCATCCCGTCCACCTCCAGCTCCGGCAGCATGGACGCCGCCGCCGCCTCCACCACTACCACCGCGACGCACGCGCAGCCACACCACACGCTCAAGCGGACACTGAGCACGGCGAGCGTAAACGAGCGAGTCATGGACATGCTCAACCCGCGACACCAGCAGGAGATGCAGTACGCACCAGACTCGGACGATGAGGATCTCGCTGCTGTTGCGCAGTTGCAGCACGCTCCTCGCACAACTGCAGCTGGCATGGGAATGCAGGAGGACTGGGAGGTCGAGCAGCATGATGATGGCAGCAGCAGCAGCAGTGACGATGGTCGGGAGCGGGATGTAGAGGAGGACGATCCGTTCAATGACACCCCCGCTGTCCGAAAGCGCCTGGCGTCTGCCTCGGACATGGTGCTCGACTCGCCGACGAGCAGCCCAACCACACGGCGAACCAGCAACGGATATAACAAACCTACAACCTGCGCACCACCCTCTGCCTCGCCGACAAAGAGGAAGATGGCCAGTCATCACAATGCCACAATGCTATCAGATGACGAGGACAACCCTTTCACCGTCAAGCCCAGCAAGCGGGGTGCCGCCAGCCCACCCGCTGCGCCGAGGAGGCAGGCACCAAAAGGCACCGACCGCGTCTCCTATGTCTTGTGGGTCTCATTGCTTGAGATCGTGTGACTCTATGAAGCAGCATGTGCTAACATCCGCCCCTCCTTGTGCAATCAGCCGAGGCAAGCGCATCACCTACAATGCCTCGCTCGACGCCATGTACCCGACCTCGGACAACGACGACCCGGAGGACGCCGAGCTGCAGAGCAGGCTCAAGGCGCAGTCTGGTCCACGCGTCCTCTTCCCCTCGCCGCCCACGCCAATCGCTTCCACGTCCATGCTTCCGCCGCACCAGGTCTCTCCCCCATCTAACCGGACAGCCAGCAACCCAACCGCGCTCGTGATGCAGACGCCCGTGCGCAAGAAGGCACCTGCTGCGGCAGGATTCTCGACGCCCGCAGACAGGATCACGGCTGCTCTGCAGAGCGGGGCGGCCGAGCGCGAGCGGGTGGGCGCAGGCGCAAAGAAGGATGACGGTGGTTTTGGGCGCCGCGAGAAGGAGCGCGAGCCCGCTGCGCCGTTTGTCCCGCCCACACCTGCCAGTCTGCCGCAGAAGAGCAAAGCCGAGCGCGACTCTATCGAGCGGGAGCGCCTCGCGAGCGCCATGCGGGGCATCCAGGCCGCGCACAGCCGGGCGGCCCAAGCTACCTCCCAACAGGCGCACGCGCATGCGCTTCCGGCGGAGAGTGCAGCGAGAAGGAGCAGGTATGCGCCATACCCGCCAAGGTAGTACTCCCGTGCTTGCTCGTTCTTTCTCTCATTTTGGGTCGCCCGCTAGCTTGATTGTCGATGTCTGGTACACTGGAAACAACTATAGCTTGACCCGTCTTCTCTCCACTGTAGTTCGCAAACGTACGCATCTCGTTGTTGATAGCATCGCAAGGAGCAGTGAGAGGGGATCTTCACAGCTTTGACGTGTACATAAGCATGAAATAGATCGGCCTCGGATACGCACGCGTCTATTTCGAGCCAAACGGACCTCGCAGGTCGGCGCTCTTTACCAGCAGCTTGCCCTCTGTCGAACCCACTCTACGACACCCAACTTACTCTGTCCAGCATGCATCTCGTCAAGGGCAACAACGGCGACAGCAGCGAGGGCTCGGGCTCCTTCAGCGTGTGTCCTCGGGGATCAGCATGACGTCGGACGCGCCCGCTGGGCAGCGCAGACACGGTTGCCCACACTGACAGGCTTCCTGCCTCGACGGTTTCAATTCGAATGCAGGATGACTTCCACTCGACGACCGTCTACGGCGGCGCCTCCGTCAGTCTGCGTGGCATGCGCGTCGTCGAGGCGAGGTGTATGCGAGACAGTGGCTGACCTGCCTGCGTGCTTGTTTCGTCGACAGGCGCGCAAGGACATCCCGCGATACGAGATGGACGACGAGGAGCTCGGTACGGATGCACCTCCCTGACTCCCTGACTCTCTCGCTTTCCTCTTTCTGCGTGCCTGTCCTGAGCTCTCTCGCACGTCGTCCTTTCTCCCCCCACAGACCCACGAGTCGCAAAGCGCCTCATCCAGGACGAGCTCGCTCTGGACGGCATCCCCTCGCTCAACCTCGCATCGTTCGTCACAACGTACCAGGAGCCTGAAGCAGAGGAGCTGATGCGTGACAGTCAGTGTCTTGCCGTGCTGGATGGAGTTCTTGTCCGCTAAGACTGGACGCGCCAGAAAGCTGACACTACTAGACTCGTCCGTCGTCTGCTCCTTCTAGACCTTAACAAAAACTTCATTGATGTGTGAGTCTCCTCCGGCTCTCTCACCTAGACGACCCTTCGACGATTGTCCAACCCTACTGATCCGGCTTCTGCACAGCGAGGAGTACCCCGCTCTCGGCGAGATCGAGAGCCGCGCCGTCAACATCGTCGCGAAGCTCTTCAATGCACCGCTCGGCGAACAGGAGAACGCGCTAGGAGTGAGCACCGTCGGTTCGTCCGAAGCCATCATCCTCGCTGTCCTCGCCGCCAAGAGGCGATGGCAGAATGCGCGCAGGGCTGCAGGCAAGTCGGTCGACAAGCCCAACCTCGTCATGAACGCTGCCGTGCAGGTGTGCTGGGAGAAGGTGCGCCCATATCCCCGCCGACTCACGTCTGCACAGCCGGCACTGTGCCTCACTGACGGGTACACAATCATGCCCCCAGGCCGCAAGGTACCTCGAGGTGGAGGAGCGCTACTGGTACTGCCGGCCCGGCCAGTACATCCCTCCCCCGAAAGAGCTCGTAGACCTCGTCGACGAAAACACCGTCCTCGTCTGCGCGATTGTCGGGACGACCTACACGGGCGAGTACGAGGATGTGCAGGCGATCAACGATCTCCTAGAGAAGAAGAACGCAGAGCTCGGCACGAACGTGCACATCCACGTCGATGCGGCGTCTGGGGGGTTTGTTGCGCCATTCGTCACACCGGATCTCAAGTGGGACTTCCGCAACTCGCTCGTCTGCAGCATCAACACGTCGGGTAGGGTCATCTGCGGTTTGAGATGGATGTGCTAGCTAATGCAGGCAGGGTCCGCTTTTCCTGCTCGTAGGTCACAAGTACGGTCTCGCGTACGCTGGCGTCGGCTACCTCGTCCTCCGAGACAAGTCCTTCCTACCCGACGAGATCGTCTTTACAGTCAATTGTGGGCGGAGTCGATCTGGCAAATCAACTTGACCGTCCAAGCTAACTGATTGCCACATACAGACCTGGGAAGCCCGCAGAGTATGTCCCTGCGCGTTTGACCAGCCCTCCTCCGGCATCTACCGAACTGAATGTCACAATCGCTTGGCCTGTCCTCCAGTCAGCTTCACGCTCAACTTCAGCAAGAGCGGTGTACAGGTGTGCAACGGCGGCACCTACTTGAAGATTATACGCAGGCTCTGATAGCAAGCTCCCTTCTGCCTCGTTGCCGACCCAGGTCATCGGCTCGTACTACCAGTTCCTGCGACTCGGCAAGAACGGCTACCGCGCCATTATGTCGAATCTCATCGAGACGTCCGACTACCTCGCAAAGACCGTCAAGGAGATTGACGGCGGCAAGCGCTTCCAGCTGATGAGCGAGACAAACGGACGAGGACTGCCGCTTGTCGCGTGGCAGCTCAAGGACGGCGCGGCCAAGTGGGACGAGTTCGCTCTCGCTCGCCTTCTTCGGCAGAGAGGATGGATCGTCCCCGCTTACACGATGGCGCCTCAGTGGGTGACGCGGTCTGGCTGAAGCATGAACGCCGTGAGCTGATTAGCAGTCTTGCAGCTGCGAGAGTATCAAGCTTCTCCGCGTGGTCGTTAGGGAGGATTTCTCTCGCTCGCGATGCGAGGCGTTCGTCAGGGATCTCAAGGGTATGCTGTTTCAGCGCGGTCTTGCGGCGCTGACTGCCGAGCTGACAGCTTGACCATCACCAGCCGCCATCAAGACCCTCGACGACACGCCGGACCAGGTCCTCGAGCACAACAAGAAGGAGTCGGAGAAGCCAGACTCGTCTCACCACACGAGGCACCAGAACAAGACGCACATCAAGCACCAGGAGAAGCACTCTCTGCAGGGCAAGCATGGCAAGACACACGCAGTCTGCTAAGTGGCTCGCCGCTCCAATCCGAGATCCGCGTCTTTCGACTAGCAGACCGTGCGCACAAACACGACCGATCGCACAAACGCTGTACTCTAGGATTTGTACTGAGTCCCGTCAGATACGTTCATTTGCGCTATGGAAGGGGCAGTCTGCTCACCTCATGCTGGGATCCGCCAGCATTCGCATGCCCAGTCTAGCATCTTGCGGGCGTGCTTGTAGACCTCGTGTATCTGCACAGGCAAAGGCGCAGTCTGATACCCTTGGATATGTGCAACGGACGAGCCTGCGTCCATCTGGGCAGCCACAAGTCCGTCTCGCAGACGCCGACTGAGCAGCATGTAGACTGGATCGTCCAATCTGACCATCCGTTCGACGTTCGTCCGGATCTTGGCGACTCGGTCCTCAGAGAGCTGCTGCCCATCGGCTCGAATGACTTCATCCGCGATGCTGGCCAGCCGGAGAGGCGAATCTTGATTGCCCGACTCGAGTTCCTCCGCGAGCAATGTCCAAACGCGCTTGGACCAGTCTCGAGCGACAGTCTGCGCTGCTACGAGCGTCGAGAGGGTGGCGAGTACGACGATAGCCTGCAGCCAATTCTGCATGAGGAACAGGTGGCGGCGTGCCAAGTAGAGAATGGGCGGCAGTACATTGCTGGACGGCATACTGTGGTCTTCGGCTGTCATAGTGACCGGCTCGCTCGAGAAGAGCGCGTCAAAGAGGGCAGCTGCTACGCTGGTCCTGCTGACTGCAGCGTCCCCTGTCCTGCTCTGCTGCCAGTCTGATGTCCGTGAGAGGGCGGATCCTCCCTCGCCGTCCAGCAGGTCCTCGATAGCCGCTCTCTCCCGCTTCATACCCTCAGCTCGCACAGAAGCCGCCAGCTCTTCCTCACTGTGCGAGACAGTTGTGAGGCCTAGCGAGAACTGCTTCATGTCGCGATGCATGTGTTCTACCAGACCGCCGGCCTGACGCAACGAGGTGGCGATGCTTTCCTGCAGAAGTGGGTCGCCTAGCGACCGGTATTGCCGACTGGCGGCGATGTTATCCTTCAAAGCTCGAGCCTCAGCATCGCGCACTGGGGCACACAGCTCGGCGATGGTGTCACCGAGCTCAGTGAGTGTCGCAAGAGTATCGTCCGTTGTTGGCAATGGGACATTGCACAGTCGCTCAAGCTCGCGTGCTCTCGTGATGAAGCGTCCGCGGAGAGGGATGAGGGTCTTCAAGCGAGCGAAGAGATGCGGCAGTGTCGGAATCTCATCGCTTTCCGGTATGCTCGGGTCCGTAGAGTCCCCGGGCTTTGCGAGAAGGGACTTTATCGAGGGCGTGGCAGGTGAGGGGACTCCAGCGGCCGAGCTAACCGGTTTCGGCAGAGGTATGAGGTAGTTGTAGAGCATCTGTGCGTCCTCCAAGGCGCGCTTTGTCCGCTTCGGAGGTTCGCCGCGAACATCCTTTTCCTCTGGGTCTGCCGAGAGGTGCCGCTTCGCTTTTGGCGGATTCCGTATCAGGGGTATGCTGATGCTGGAAAGGAGCTCCGCGAGCTGTTTTATATCGTCGTGGAGCGTACCGCCTTGCATCGGCTGTGGACTGCTAGCGAGCAGATCGTCCAGCAGGTACCGCAGCTCCAGACTTCCGCGACTCCCGTGGCTGAGCCGCCGGAGCAGCCTGAGCGCGACATGGCGGCAATGTCCATTATTTGAGATATGCGTCTCTGTCGACAGTAGCTGCCTCAGCAGCCCGTCGAGGCGATCCATCCATTGTCCGAGTTGGCCGAAGGCAAAGGTTCGTGGAATCAGAGCGCACCGCTGGCTACAATACGTCAAAGGCGACACAGCGAGACGTGTATGGACGGACACATAATACTCGTACAGGTCTATCCGCACACTCCAGCAACGGCAAACTGATCAGCAGACAAGGAGACGAGCCTCAGCGGTCTCCTGGCTCGGGTAGTACCAGAATGATACCGCGATGATCACGTATCTGTGAGAAGCGCAAACGCATCAGCCTGAAACCTCGTCATGCGCGGGGTTTGCTCTACGCACGTCATCATCAAGAGATACCTACGAAAAGGGAAGGAGTCAGCTTTTGCAGCCTACCGCATTCGATGCTCGGAACATATCTTACCCTTCGAGCCAATTGGACTGCCCATCTTGCATAGTATAGTTCGCGAGAAGTACCGCGAGGAAGAGCGTAACACTCTCGAATGGGTCGAAGAGCAGTGAGAGTGGCTTGCCGAGCGCCCACGCGAGAAGGACCAAGACCGGGATGACAAAGAGGGCGATCTGGATAGAGGAGCCGACCGCGACACCGATGGACAGGTCGAGCTTGTCCTTGTACGAGACTAGGTGAGATGTTACGTCAGATAATGCGTACCGCACGGCCACGCCAATTGCTCCCAACGCACCTGTAACGGCGGTGACGTGCTGCAGGAAAAATAGCGTATCGGGTTGTCAAACGCTAACCTAGGAGACTAGGTTGACAATAAAGACGGCTCACCTCTGCAGCGTTGCCCACGATTGGCAGCAGAATTAGTCCGACCCACTGCTCGCTGATACCGCCTGTGGCGACCAAACCGTTGATCGAGTCGACGAGCCTGCGTGGAGATTTGGGTTGTTGGCTCTATCCCCGTGCGCCTCTGCATGACACTCACCATTCTGCCGTGACACCGACAAGCACCGCGTCTGCGAGCAGCAGGAGGACACAGGCTCCGACGTTGATAGACGGCTGCTCTTCTTCCTCCTCCTCTTCTGGGCCAGTCTCAATCTCGTCACTGGTGGTTCGGCTCGTTTCTAGTGCAGCGCCCGCACCGCCTGCATACGACCCTGCAGCTGCCTGAGCCCGCTTCATCGATTTGGCTTCCCTGAACATTGTGTGCTTGCCGACACGCCGCGTCTTCATTACGGACTCGTCGCCCGCATCGACGAAGAGGTGGGAATGCGACCACAATTGGAAGATCATGTAGGCGATGTAAATGGTGAGAACAATCACTGCCGTCGCTCTCGACATGGCCAGCACGTCTTCTTGCTCGGTGACCGTCCCGGCGAAGGCAGCATGGTAGCCTGCAGGGATGAGAATGGCTGAAGCGGGTCCAAGACGATGTCAGAACGCGCGAGCTCAATATACCCCGCTGCGGAGTGATCGCTCACCTATGACACTGATGACAAGCAAAGACGAATTGATCTGGGCTCCGGCATCGCCAAAGCTTTGCTCGCTGAACCTCAGTCCTCCAGCGAAAAAGCACACTGTTTGCGGGTATGAGCCAGGTCAGCTCGGTGCGCAAACGCACCTTCCTCCTGCTCATCTTCTCCGAGGAGGCTTACTGCCCAAGACCAGGAGGAGGTTCGAGAGGATGGACCCCAGTAGCGAGGACTGCACAATCTGAAGCTCGCACTTCACGAGCGCCAGGATGGACACGATCAATTCCACGAGATTTCCAAGTGTCGCCTGCATTGCGATGGGTCAGCAGTCCTCATAGGCTACGAGCCAGTAAGCGGATGCCCGTCTCACATTTAGCAATCCTCCGAGCGTTTGCCCCACCCGCAGAGCGAGCTCTTCGGTGGCGAAACCCAGCAGCTTCGCAAGCGGAATGATGGCAAGGAACGCCATCACGAAGACAATCGTGTCGTCGACCTTGGCGAAGTGGAGCGCCCATGAGACGGGAATGAACACGAGTAAGACATTCAACCAGGATGCGGTGGCAATCGCGCGGAAGGACTGGGTCCACGTTGGCTCTTTCCGGACTTCGGTAGGGACGCAATGGGAAGATCAGTCTGGTGGATCCCTCAAAAGCGACTAGGAGGTCTGGCCGTACTCTTGGGACGCGGCTCGGACAATCCCTACATCAAGACAGACCCGTCAATATAGGCAGCGCGACGCAAGGGAAGTGCAGATGGTCAAAGCCCACCGTGGCAACGCGCTGGACGAACCCAGTGATGCCAGTAGAGTAGTGCCTCTCTGGCGGCTTGTTGGGGTCTGTAGAGTAGACGTTGGTGCCGTTTGCTCCATGCCCGCGGTTCTTTGCCCGCTGGCGGAGACCCTCGACCTTGCGGCCGAACGAGCCGCGGTGCTGACCCTTCTCGGCCTCTTGCACGTCGCCTTCCTCGATGCGTAGGCTCTGCGAGCGCTTCTGTCCCTTGCCCGGAACACTTGTGTTGCCAGCGGTTCCATCGGCGAGACCGGCGTCTCCAGCCTCGGGAGACTCTGTCAGATGCATCGTAACAGGGGATGCCGGTGCTGGAACGTGCCAGGTGGAGTCCATCGTCTCGCTCTGACGGGCCATTCCGACAAGGCGAGGGACTCGACAGAGGCTGTGGATGCCGAGAGGTCGCGAGACGCCTTGAGAAGCCTGTGGAGCTGGGGACTGCCTCGGAGTGATATGACAGGCAAGGCGGAAGTGAGTCGTCGTGACACAGCGCTGCGGTCATTCTGGAGCCTGCGCGACGACTGCGACCCAGAATATCTCCGCTGCGACCGCTCCCGCTAAATATAGCATCAGAGATGGAGTCGACGTCAGTTGGGCTGAAGAGCTGCCGCCCGCCTTTCTGTATACGGGCAACCCTTGTCGAGAACACTGAAGGATAATACAGCTACGCGAAGATTTATCTGACCAGGCTAATGCAAGCTAGATTGCCTTTTCTACTGGCGGGGACGCATTCAACACCACCACAATGCCTCTTTAGGATGCCGTCTCTATTGCTTATACATGCGGGTGAAAGCACGCTCGTACTGCACCGGCACTTTGACGACGGAGTTGAGCTCGCCGGCAGCGTCGAAGGCAAAGTCGGCGTTCCTGAGCAGCTCGCGCGCGAGCATGACGACGTCTGCCTTGCCGCTCTCGATAATCTCGTTGGCTGCAGCAATGCCAGATTGTCAGTCTTCCGCTGTCCAAGAGCTCGACACATGCACATCCAACTCACCCTGACTACCGCTCGTGATGAGGCCTACAGAACTAATGGGGATATCTGGCACGGCCTTCTTGATGGCGTTCGCGAACGGCACCTGGTATCCGGGTCCAATGTCGATCTTCTGCGAAGCGTAGTTACCTCCGCTCGAGACATCGATGAGGTCGATGCCCATCTTTTGCAGCTCTCGGGTCAGGATGATGGACTGCTCGATGCCCCAGCTGGACCATTCGCCAGCCGAGTCCTTCTCGCCACGCTCGTCCCACTCAGTTGCCGAAATGCGGACAAAGACGGGCTTGTCTTGCGGCCAGATCTCTCGCGTGATCTGCGAGATCTCGAGCACGAGACGCATCCGATTCTCGAGACTGCCGCCGTACTGATCCGTGCGCTGATTGGAAATAGGGCTCAAGAAGGAGGTGAGGAGGTATCCGTGTGCTGCGTGTACTTCAACTACGTCAAAGCCGGACTCGAGAGATCGCTTGACTCCGGCCGTCCAGGCTTGCTTGAACTCGGCAATGTCGTCGAGAGTCATGGCAAGTGGCTCGGCACTGTGCAAGGGAGGCGCTGAGCTTGGAGGGCGCCACGGGCCACGGCAGAACGCACTCACTAGCCCTTGGAAAATGGAATGGCACTTGGCGCCCATACATCCTTCCAGCCGTTCTCGTCTTCCGTCTTGTACGCTTGCGATCCTTCCTCCCAAGGCGCGTATGTCGATGCCTTGCGGCCAGCATGGGCGAGCTGTATGCCAGCTACCGCGCCGTGCGAGTGAATAATGTCCGTGATGCGCTTGAAGGCCGGGACGTGGTCGTCTGACCAGATGCCCAGATCTTCCGGGGTGATGCCTCCGTTCGGCAGGACAGAGGTGGCTTCCGTGAATACGAGGGACGGGCCTCGCATGGCGAAAGCACCCAAGTGAGCGAGATGGTAGTCGGAGGGCATGCCTGTGCCAGAAGCAGCCGAGTACTGGCACATGGGCGAGACGACAATCCTGTTCTTCAGCTCGACGCTTCGCAGCTTGATGGGCTTGAAGAGGGCCTGTGGACAGTAAGCGAGTAAACACGTATCAGCGAAGCAGTACTAGGGGAGGTGGTAATGTTCCAACTGTTGCGACTGACGGGCTGAGGCGTGTCAGGGTGATCAGCGTGCGCTCGCAAGTAAGTCCCCGGCTGTGTGGCAGGTAGTAAGAAGGCTCAATCAGCGCTTTCCGAGCAGGCACATGACGATCAGCACACACAGGAGGGAGCGTCTTGGGAGCTGCTGATGCATTGTTGTTGCCCTTGCTGTGGAAAGGGAGGTGGGTGGTATCGGGCTTGCGCTCTCTCTCGTCATGGGCCATGATTGAGGTGGAGAAGTGGGGTCTGTGTAATAGTGGTCGCGCTGTGGGGATGAAAGAGAAGAAGGGAGATCTATGTGAAGCTGCTCTTATTGCTGTCCTTGCCGTCGCCGTTGCTGCCAAATGGTCAGTAAGCATGGAAAAGAGCTGAGTGATTACGCGCTGCCGAGAGTCGCACGCGGAGAGCCGGGCCGTTCATGCAGCCGAGGACAGGAAGACAGGCAGGCAGGCAGGCACCCGCGGAGGGTCAGCGTGCTCGCCGTGGAGGGAAGAGTGGACCTGGATGCAGCATACATTGTACAGAGCTGTTTGGATGCAGTGATACAAGCTATCTGCCATCTTCCTGTGGTCTGCATCCAAGATGAGCTCAGCCCGAGGGGGCAAACTTTTGGACCTGACCTCCACCTCGTCTGAGCGTCAGCCCCTTCAGCTCGCCCCCCACTCACAATGTCTTCATCTACCTCATCCACCACCCTCAGCATACCCCGCTCTGCGCCTGCATCGAGCAATGCTGCAATCCGGCTCCTCGCTCAGGTCTACCTTCCTGGGCAGAGCCTCGAGATCACTGAGGCGGACGGCTCCGAGGTGCGTTCCCGGCTTCAGGTGGAGATGAGTGGCAGCAGCAGCAGCAGCAGCAGCTGACGGTGCTCGCTTGACGCCTTTCTCCAACAGCTCAGCTTGACGACGGGCCCGAGCGGACCTAACTTCCAGGCTGCCGTCAGCACCCTTCTCGAGTCAGCCGGCCAGAGCAGCCAGGCCTTGGGCAGGAGCGAGAACAAGCAGGATGTCGAGAGATGGATCGCAGCTGCAACGGACGTGACGAAGGAGGCACTCGACAAGGCCGAGTTGGATCAGTACTTGCAGAACAAGACCTACATCGCTGGCGGTCAGCTCACCGCGGCGGACGTGGCCGTCTGCGGCAGTCTCGCCGGATACATGGTGAGCAGGCAACACGGGTAGCACGCGTATATCTCAATGGTCTAACTCGTCGGAATCCCACTGCCATCTGCTGCCCAGGCCCAGGCATCACATGAAGACCGCCTGTCCCACCCCAGCGTGACCCGTCACTTCGATCTCGTGCAGAACACGGCGAGCGTTGTCGGCGCCATCACAAAGCTGTCGCCGAATACCATTGCGCACGCGCCTGTTCAGATCGACCTCGACAATGTCCCCGTCGTGGAGCGCAAGTACGAGAGCTCGAAGAAGGATAAGAAGGCGGACAAGGAGAAGGCAGAGAAGGCAGCTGTCAAGGAGGCTGCCGGTGCGGCTGTAGAAAGCGACCTCGGTCTTGCAAAAGGCAGCATCGCAGAGGCGGACGCGGAGAAGAAGGAGGGTAGAGCCGGCAAGAAGGAAAAGAAGGCAAAGGCCGCGGCGGCCGAGGGTGCTGCAGGAGAAGGGAAGGCAGCAGGCAAGAAGGAGAAGGGGTCTGGAGGTGGAGGCAAAGGTGGAGCTGCCCCAGCAGAGCCAGAGGTCATCACTCCTGGTCTCATCGACCTGCGAGTTGGCCGTATTGTGGAGGGTGGGTCCGCTTTTTCGGCCTGTCTCATCCAGGCGCCCTACTTATGCTCATCTCCCTACCATGGTTATCGCAGTCAAGAAGCACCCGGACGCGGACTCCCTGTATGTGGAGCAGATTGACATTGGCGAGGCAGAGCCACGGACAGTCGTGTCTGGCTTGGTCAACTACATTGTGCGTACGGAGCGATTTTGCGAAGCCACTGTGTGGCATGCTACTGACACTGACCCGCTTCCCAATCAGCCCATCGAGGAGATGCAAGGCAAGATGCTCATTGCCGTCTGTAACCTCAAGCCAGCGAGCATGCGAGGGATCAAGTCCTTTGCGATGGTCTTGGCTGTGAGCTTCCGGTCATTCAGCGCTTTGTCAGGGCCAGTACTGATCATGCATCGCTCCTCTGCTTACACCAGGCCACATCGCCCGACGGCAAGGAAGGGATGGGCTCAGTTGAGCTTGTCGCCCCGCCGGAGGGGTCCAACCCGGGCGACCGCGTGTACTTTGAAGGCTTCGAATCGGTGACGGCGCTGGAGCAGCTGCCGCCCAAGAAGAAGATCTTCGAGACGATCCAGCCCGGCTTCACGACGCTTGAGACGCGCGAGGCGGCCTGGGTCGACCCGACGGACAAGAGCAAGGTGACAAAGATCCGGACGGAGAAAGGGTACTGCAAGGCGCCGAATTTTGTCGGAGCGAGCTTGTCGTAGAGTCACGTCAGCCTTCCTGCAATCATGAGCGCGACTATGTGGCAATCAGGCGGGATCACCCAGTATTTGAAGGTTGAAGTGCCCCCTGCAGATCCGCTTGCTTCAATCATTGTCGCACATACTGAACGCTTGCAGAGGCGATGCAACACCTATACGTTGACGTTTTGACTGCAAGTCCTGCCCATGTCTGTATCCAGGGCTCCCATGGTTATACCGTGCCGCACCCGGACGATCCCTTCTTTCCTGCAAAGACGCGCTAACGCGACTACTTTGAGCCCTGTTTGTTGTGGCAAAAGTTTCCTGCGGGACAAAGCCTTTCTGCAGGCCGTTGTCGTCATCCTCAGCCCAGGAGAGCTGGTGTTGACCTCATCCATGACGCTGCTGTTGTCGTCACCGCTGCTGCTGCTGCCCCCTTTTGTGTGCCTTGCTTGCTCCCTTTTGCCGGGCATGCAGCAAGCTTCGAGGAGGGGGTCTCGATTGAGCGGGCGAAGACGTCGGGGCTCGCCGCGGGCGTCAACATCTACGCTCTTTGGGATGCCTCCGCCGACGACTCCCAAGCCCGTGCACGAGCTGTTCGTGGGACACAACGACGAGTGCAAAGGCATGGAAGCTGTCCCAGTCTGACGAAATAGAGCTGGCTGGGCCAATTGTTGAAAGACCCGGTTGTTCGCAGTCTTGCTTCTTGCGGGCTACTGTACTCGCTGTCCCGCTTCCCGCTTCGCTTGACCTGTCCCGTCTCTCGACACCCACCACGCTCACACAGCACGCACACAGCACGCGCGCACGACCTCATTGTCGACGAGCTCGCGCACACCCACTGTCTCTACTGCCCATTGCCATCGCCCTGTCTCTGGTCTGTCCTCGACGACCCCCTTTGCTTGCATCTCGGACCCCTGGGATCCACCGTCTCTCGCACATCCCCGCGCACCGCACCCGCAACCTTCCCTCCTTCCTGCCAACACAGCTTGGAAGCTCCCGACCTTCCCCCCCTCTGTCGTCGACACTATTTAGCAACCTTCTCGTCCTGCTCTGTGCTCATCATTACGCTCATTAGCCAGCCTTCTCTAGCTCGTGCGTACACGCGCTGCTGCTTGGCCTGAGAAGCCTCTCGACGCTGTCCCGAGGCTCACCGACACCTGGCTGCTAGTCCTCCCGCAGCAGCATTATCTTCCACGCGCACTTCATCACAGTGGTCAGATAGCATCACCCATGTCCAGCCAGTAGGCCCGTCTCTGAGCGCCCGACCGACCTGGACCTGGACCTGGACCTCGACTCGCCCTCGCCCGCTGTTTCCAAGCTCGCTCGCTGCCAGCCGGGACAATGGCCTTCTTGTCCTCATCTCCGGTCCGACCAGCCGACAACCACGCGCGCCAGTGGAGCAACAGCCTGTTTGATGCTGCGCCACGCTCCAGCATCTCCCCAGCAGACCGCCATGTTGACCAACCGCCATCGAGCCCGTTCGGCCCCGTGGCCGCCGTCCACCCGGATGGTAGTCGCGGCTACCGAAAGAACAACGGCGACCTCAGCCCGACATTCGACCAGACTTTCCAGTCCTCCATGTGCGTTGCACTTTTTCATGTGCTGCACATCCTGTCATCTTACATCTCCCTCTTCGCCCGACGCCCCGCTACAGGAACATCTCCGTCGACGAAACAAGCCATGGCACCTCTTCGGACGAGCGCCAAGCTGAACAGCACGCGACCCACCTTGCACCACCACCTGCTCATGACTCTTCACCGCACGCCATGGACATATCCCCAGCTCCTCCCGCCAGACCCAGAATGCCCACCGCTTCGGGCAGGTTGGAAGCCGGGGCGGTCGGTGTAAAATCACGTACAACCTCTGCCTCATCCACTGGCTCGTCGTCCTCAAAGAATCTCTTCGACACATCCTTCTTTGCAAAGCTGGCCGCCAACCAGCCGCCGGTCGCATCAGCCCCAGAATCCGGGACACGCACGCGCATCCGTTCTGCCGAGCTGCCTCTGTCTGCAAAGACGAATAACGGACAGCCTCAGCAGGCACAAGCACCATCATCATTCCCGCTCAAACGGCCCATGGGCCTGCTCCGCACCGCCAGCGCGAAAGTGAACCCTTTTGAGGTGTCGCCTCGCCCCAGCCTGTCTGTGCTGGGCGGGAAAGGCCTAGAAAGGGCCAGTTCAGATAATCACCTCCTACTTGGTGGCTTCAAGGCAGGGCGGGAGAAGCGAGGTCTGAGCGGCCTCGGCCAGGAGAATAGCAGCAGCTCCGTCACTACTCTGCCTGGCCAGCGCCCCTCGATTGCCCCATACTCGCTTCAGGGCTCGGGTGGAAGCTCCGGCAGGCGCATTAGCGGCAGGTGAGTCATGAAAGCAGGTTCCTGAGCACGTCCTGGCGCTGATCATGCGTCCTCTTTCAGCGGGCGGGTCCGCAGCGCCTTGCCTAATGACTGGCAGTCTTCCGAGGTGCCGTCGAGATCCGCAGCGCATCTCCGCCTGCAGCACACCCTTAGTGCGCCTCTGGTCAAACCCGTCGACTGGGCAAGCTTTGAAGGCAAGACGAGCGTTAGTGGAGTGGCGTCGTCGACATCGCTTTGAATGGCACCGGGCTAACCGCGTCGACCTTGCACCATTAGCAGTCCGACACAAGCGTGCCCACTCGACGGTCGCTCGGTACAGAGGGCGGCTCCCGCCTTGCCCGCGAACTCGTCCTGAGTGCCGCCAGCAGGGGCGACGCGCCGTCGTCGAGCCCTAGCGGAATGGACATTGACCCGTCGTCCCCTCAGACTGCCTTTCAGAGGCAGTCTTTGGCCTGCTCGCCTGGCTTGGGTGACCTCTTTGAGGAGAACGGCCTCGATGCCTCGTCCCCTGCAGGCAGCACGTCAGCCGTAAATCGCAAGCGAAGCATGGCGGATGCCGACACGTCTTTCACGGAGCAGCAGGACCTGTCAAGCTCGCCTGGTCAGCTGGCTTCCGGCCCAAATGCCGCCTCTCTGAGCAAAGCGTCCGGTGCACGGCCGCGTGTCATACATCGGGCCAACTCGGCCGCGTCCCTTGGTGGAGGCAACTCGCGGCGGCGGAGCTCGGCGCAGAATGTATCGACCGGCGGATCTGGGTCTTCGACCTTCTTTGCCGCGCTCATCAAGGAGCAGCAGCACAAGCAGCAGGAGTACTCCGGCCGCGCTGCCCATGGCAGCGACCCTGCAGAGAGGCATCGTAAGATGTCGAGAGGTTCAGACGGCCTCCCGAATCAGGTCAAGGCGGGTCGCCGTGCACAGTCAATGTGCGATTCCGAATTCTACGCTTCGCCTCCTCTCGGCCAGGCGGATGAATCTTCGGGAGGCGACTACTTCGGAGCTGGCTCTCGGCGAGCAAAGGAGCAGCTCGTGCGGCGCTCGAGCACTGCGCCGGACGACGAGGAGGAAGAGGAGGTCCTCCTGCATGAGAGCACTAGCAGCAAGAAGAGCACGGGCAGCACGACCAAAGCTGGCCTGCTCGCCCCGCCTGAGGACATGCTCTCACCACAGCGCCCCCGTCTGCCCGCTCTCAATAGCTATCAGCCTTCTCCAGAGGCGAGCTTCACCTGTGGTTTCGGTCACAAAGAGGCTCAGGGAAAGATTCTCCCCTGCTTCCCGGTTACTGAGGATGGGCTTATGCGCATCACGGCTTCGACTCTGAATGAGCTCCTCACTGGCACGTACGACGACAGCATCGACCAGTACCTCATCATTGACTGCCGCTTCGACTACGAGTACCAGGGTGGGCACATTGAAGGAGCCATTAATCTCGGAACTTCCGAGGCAGTTGAGCAGTTTCTGCTCAACCCTTCGCCCGAATCGCTCTACCAGACCCGGGCAGAGATGCCATACCCGACCAAGAGCGGCGAAACGTGCCCAGTCACTGGCAGTACCAAGAAGAGCATCCTCATCTTCCACTGCGAGTTCTCGGCCAAGCGCGCACCCACACTTGCCACGCACCTTCGAGGTCGCGATAGGGCGCTCAACCACGCTTACTATCCTGCCATCCACTATCCCGAGGTCTACGTACTTCAGGGAGGGTACGCCAATTGCTTCAAGCAGTATCCGGTGAGTAGCCGTGCTGCGCACATCCGGCTGTGAGCCTTTCTAATCATTGGACCTTGATCTTTAGGAACGGTGCGAGCCTCGCGGCTATGTGCAGATGGATGATCCTCGACATCTGGCAGCCCGGGCGAACGACCTGGGCGAGCTCCGCAGAAAGAGGCTTGGTGCCCGAGCCAAGTCGTACGCCTATGGAGAGACAATGTTCACACACAAGCCTGGGCCAGCCAAGTACATGTCTGGCGTGCAGAATAACACCAAATCGTCCCTCTCGCAGGAGGTGCACGCCGACCGGCCGAAGTCATCTTCCTCATCTTTCAATCCTGCCACCTTCACCGGCGTTATCAACACTGCGCAATTGTGTGTGCACGAGGAGCAGGCCGATGGAGCAGAGGATGAAGCCGGTGCCGGCAGTGGGGATGACGATGAGGACGAGGAGGAAAACAGCTTTACTGGCACCAGGCAGCACCAGCGCCGTCTGGGCAACCCCATCAACGAGCACGCCGATAGCAGCAGCAGCCCGTGTGCGGGTCCGCTGGTGGGAAGCACGGGCAGCCCTGGCATGCTGGGAGGCAGCCCGCTCGGCATGCTCGCCATGGGCGACTCGCCGTGCGCGCTTGCGAGCAAGCCCAAGGTTGCAAACCTGTTTAGTCGGCCCAATCTCTTCCTCGGCAATGCAGGACGGTCAAAGTCGACCAACAACACGCTCAAGCCTACGCGCACCTTGCAGCGAGCTTCGACGTCCACCGGCTACAGCATGTTTGGTTGAGTGGACGGGTAGGCCCCGGCCTACTTGGATGTCACCACCGTTTCACCACTTCTACTAGCAAGGTCTATCCTCGACGCACGTCAATTCTTCTGACCGCGCCGAGAACCTCGACAGACATCCCTCGACATCTCTCGCACAATCTCACCATCGTTCGTCTCTTGCATCACCCTTCATCGGAACAAACATTCGTCTTGAAGCCCATCCGTAGCACGCATCTTCCCGCATCACCTGCAGTCATCGTCTTCGACATCGTTCATAGTTGGGTCATACTCCTGGCCCCGTATCATCGATCGCCAATTGTATAAAGCTCCATTCTCTCGCCGTACACATGCTCATGCTCACGAATAGGAAGTCTCGAGTAGTAGCAGTACGTATAACAGTAGTTCCTCGTCCCTGGTTATCGTCCTTCCTCTATCCTTCGTATGACCGCCGTCTCGCCGCCTACTAGTGGAGTGATTCCGCTGGGCGGTGTAGATCATGCGGGCTCTACGCAATGTTGATAACTTCTGCATCTTGAGCATGACGTGCGGTCTCTCGGTCTTTACGAACCTGGAGGCTAGCTTGCATGCTCTGCTTTGTAGTCGCCACCAGTACCCTGACCGCCTGACGCCCGCTCGTGTTCACAGGTGACGAGACAAGGCAGGCCATCCTCTCTGTCGCCTTCGTCCCGCCCAGAGCGCCTCAGCCCACATTCCATCAGCCATGTCTGGACCACTTCACAAGCTGCTGCCGCCAACGCTCAAAGAGCTCCGCATCCTCGGCTGCCAGCAGTCTGCCCCATCAGCAGGCGTCCGGTCAGTCTCGCTTGCGCTCGTCAGGCAGCAGCCGGCCGCAGCCTCGCAGCATCAGCGCGGCAGCAGGGGAGAAGTCGAAGCGCTAACATACCATCCCGCCTCCTTGTGGTACCTGCTATTCGTGCACCTTCCTGTCCTTTTGCTGCTACTCCAGGTCGTTCATCGAGAAGAGCTACCTGGGCATCAAGGCCAAAAACCCCGACCTGCCCATCCTCATCCGGGAAGCGCTGGGGACACCGCCTCGCGCGTTTGCACGTTTTGGTGAGCGGCCATACCCTCTCGCACAACGCTACCGGTGCATGTCGTTGCTGCATGGTCTCTTCAAGTGCTGATAGTCCCGTCCCGTCCCGTCCCTTCGTTCCGTGTGCTCGCGCTGCATGGCCGATATTGCCCACGCCAATCTGCAGAGAAAGGCGTAGAGAAGCAGGTCAGCCTCGACGGTGCTAGCGACGCAGCAGAAGTCGAGAAGAGAATAGCGGGCATGCTTCAGTGAGCACTGCTGTGGATGGTGGGACGTGCAGGTGGGAGCTGCCGGCATCAGGCTGGTAGCGCAGCTCCCAAGCAGACGAGGGAACGGAGGAGAGACCCGCAATGTACACCATGTGTATCAACGCTCGACGTAATGCTACATCGGCTCGTACGCTACTCGAACGGACCTCCCTTCAAGGTCGCGCACGGCTCAGTGAGATTGCTCGCCAGCACCATCTCGACATGACGCACAACTGTGAACAGCCTTCCAAGCGTGGATACTGTCGTACATCAGCCTGCCTCGCTCTCTAGAGCTCTAACCTCTGCACTCTCACACTGCCTTCCGATACTGCCGCTCCGCCTGCCCCACTGGATGTGCTCCTCTCTTGTCTGATCATGCGGAGTATGGACATCGCTGTAGGGCTTCCTACTGAAGCTACGGCAATCTAGGCAATGACAGAGTGGTGGAACAACTTCGAGCACACACATCTCCTCGTGTGCGCTTACTCCTGTCACCGGAGCTGATGTAGAGATGACCGTCCTTCCTGCGGACGCGTCGCTTTCAGGTGTGCCCTGGATGGAAGCACGGTAGTCTGGCGAGAAGTGGACGGGCAATGCAATGTCATTGTGGACCTGCATGTCGCCAAGCTTGCCCTGCATGTAATACAGCCCTCCTCGTGTCGCCATCATTCGCCCGAAGTAAAAGAAGCCTGGCCATCATGGGCCGGTGGAGCATGCTCCCTCCCGTGCCCGCCTGCGTGTTCGCTCTCCACCAAAACACGCCCCTCCCCCCGACAGGCAGAAACCCGCTCATGGCCCGGGCAGGATGGAGGATGGCGGCGTTCCATCATGGAGCAGACACTCGCACTACACGACGTCTAGCATCCTGCAGTCACCGGGGGCGTCGCAGCTAAGAAGAGGAGGAGGAGGGTTGGGAGGCTCGGAGCCAGAGGTCGAGGACGGGGAGGAGGAGGAGCCGGCGGAGGATGTGTACCGCATCACCTGGGGCCCGTCGACCGAGAGCATCCTCGCCAGTCTGGGCGCTCTCAAGGACTTCAAGCCGCCCTCCCTGCCAGTGCAGAGCCTCGCCGGGAAGCGGAGCAGCGGGCTGGCAGGACTGGGGAGCCCGACTCGACCGGGGTCCGCCACTGCCACCACTGGGAGCAGCAGCCTGAGCACGGGCAGCGGCAGCACGGCAGCGACAAAAACAGCAGAGCAGACGACGGCAGCAGCAGCTCGCAATGCAAAAAGGGCACGGAGAGGGTTCAGGCAAGCCAACTCGACTGGCTCGCTCACGTTTGGGCTATCTGCCATCGCTCAACAGTCTGCCGCTGCAAACACGACAGTGGCCGCAGGAGGGCGATCAGCTTCGGTGGACTTTGACAGCAGCAGCAAGGATACAAGCTCGGTACAGACAGACGCACTCATGATTGAGCTCGAGAGAAGGATACAAGCGAAACACGAGGCGAGAGCCAGGGCTGCCGCGGCAGAGGAGGCGGCGAGCAGAGCGAGCGCAGCAGGAGCAGGGCCGTCAAGCAGACCCCTGGCAGCCCGAGGGCACGACTCCACCATTACAACCAAGGTTGCGAGACGACCGAGCGTGTCTCAGGTGCCGGAAGAGGAGGACGCAGAGATTGAGGAGCTTCTGAAGCAGGATAATATGCTTGACGCCGGATCGCAGCACGAGGAAGAGTGCCGCAGGATGAGCCAGAAAGTCGCAGAGATGGAGCTCGACTGCCCTGCGGAAAGTAGTCGCGTCGCCTCACCGATCCCCCGAACTTCGGGGAGACCTGACGAACCCATCACGGTCACAAGGATCTCGCAGCAGTCTCAAACACGGAGGCAAGCTATTACTGAAGATCATCTTGAGACGACAAACCTGCCTGCTCCGGGTGAGCACCTGTCTGCTTCCTGCAACCGGTCCCGGCGCTGACCCTGCAATGTTCGCTACTCTTCCCCCAGACGACCACGAGTCATGTTCCTCTGCAGTGGTGCCCGTCCATCGCGGCTCTCCTACCGTCACGACTAGATCACATCCTGTTGCTGGCAGTCCCGGAGTAGCACAGCCAGGGATTCTCACCATCGCACCCATACTCAAGAGTGCATCTGTACATCCTGTTGGCGCCGATGGTCCTGCTTGGAAGTCAAGGACATCGCAAGCAAAAGAGCTGAAGTCTATCAAGCCGGACCCTCACCTCATTCAGGCCAAGCCTGTCAGCAGTGACGATGAAGACGATTACTGGCCGGACGATTCCGCGGACCGCGCAATAGTGGAAGTTCTCAGCCAGATGGAGATGCCGCTGTCGCAATCCCAGCAGCGACAACTGCAATCACAGAGCTCGCAGCCGGCATCGGTGGTCGGACCGGACGACGAGGAGGAGGAGGTAGTTGCCGTGTCAGAGCTCTCGCGTGCGGAAGGAGACGCACAGAAGGGCGGCGATGATACGTCGAGGCTGGCAAAATGGGGTGGCCTGGACAGACGGAATCGCAGGGCGGCCCCGCCGCCTCAGCCCACGTTGCGAATGGAGCCGACTCCTCAGGTTCGTCGGGCACCACCGGCACCCGCGCGTACGGGTCTCGTTCAGGCCCCCTCACTTGTCGAGAAGAGCGGCGACGTCAGGAAGATGGCTAGCGTTACCTCCAAGCCGCTCGCAGCTCACGCGCCGAGCGCTTCCGCAACGAAGGAAATTGCGGTAGCCGATCTGGCTGGAAAGGCGAAGCCAGGCACTACCAGACAGAAGCAGGTCCTCTCGCCAAGCACCAATCAGGCTCGGCCCCGACTACCAGTCGGTGCGGGCGCGGTCACGAAACCAACCTGCAAGCCCCCGCATCCTCCCTCCTCCGCTTCAGCCTCGCAGCCGAAAGGGTGCAAGCTCCGCGCGGCCTTCAAGCCACCGACGATCCAGCACCCGGAGAAAGCTCGAGCTGCAAAGGAAAAAGCGGCAAACACGCGCGCTACCGTCTACATCCCGTCCAAGGCGCCGCCGCTCGTTGGGCCCGATTTCGACGGCATCGACTGGGACGACTTCAGCAACGATTCTTTCTAGTACGTAGTGCGATCATCTGCAGAGTCAGACAGAGCTCATGTTCTCCTCTCCTCCGTCCAACAGGACTACAAAGACCTGTTATCAGCCAGCGCTTGGTCGCATTCACGAACCCGAGCATCTTGGCCTTGCCCTCATATGAAGCAGTCTGTTCCGGGCAGATCAGTTGATGTCTCTCCTGTTGTTATGACATCTCGACTACCTAAGCGGCTACACAGCATCTTGTGCTCTTCTTGCCTCCTCGAGCTTCTGTGGCGTTGGGTCTGTTTACTCGCTGGCACGTGCACCGCCCTTTGCGCGTCTCTCAGCGCAGAGGGACGCGCGCCTCCCAGCTAGCTTGCACCCCTCACGTTCGCACCTCACCCACATCTTCTTTGACACTTTGGACTCGTACCTAGCTGTTCCCCTCCCAGTGTCGCTCCTGCTCCTGCTCTCACTCTCGCTCTTCCCACCTATGCCCTCTCTTGGCCTCGACGCTCATGCTCGCCCTGCTGCGCGGAGCGTGACAAAGGAGGACGAGTACGACCTCCTCGACTCGATATTCGACGAGCTCGACACGGAAGAGCTGCAGAATCTCGGCCAGCTCCGTCAGTCACACCCTGGCAAGCCAAGGCCTGCACTGCGCACGCCGGCCTCGTCACAGCAGACCCCCTCCAAGCCGGCGAGAGTTCCCCTGCAGGCCGTCACCAACAACAGCGGCAGTCGCAGCGAGCAGAAGCAGAAGCGGAAGCCCGCAACAGTAGGAGCAAAGCACAGCAGCCCTAGCAAGAAGCCGAGCAGCACATCTGCATTCAAGCGCTCCCTTCCACCTCCGAAGGCATCTACTGCTGCTCCCAGCCCGAAGCGGCCATCTGCCGCGTCCCGAACTCGCGCACAGCAACAGCCACTTCCGCCACGCCACGACAGATGCTCGCCCTTGCCCAGACGTGTCGATCCGAGCAGTCGCCAGAGTGCTACACCTGCACACCGCCAGCGACCTGCTGCAGTTGCCTCGCCCCGCAAAATTGTTCCTGCCTTGACAGGGCGACAGGCAGACGAAGCAGCGCTCCTAGACGGCCTCGACTGGTCCGACAATGAGGAAGACGACCTCGAGACTCCACTGCCGCAGCTCGGGGTAGCCAGCACCAGTAAGCTCGTCCCACCACCGTCCACGACCCTCTTGAAAGGCAGACTACGCGCGCAGGAGCTGGCGAACGCGAGGCAGCGGCCAGATTACGTGAGTGCCCGTGCCTGCGATCACGAGCAAGATTGTCCAAGGAGACCTTGCCAATACATGCCGGCTAATCCCTCTCATCGCAGGTCCCCTTCTCACGCCGCTTCACACGATGTACGGTCGTATCCGTCAGCGAAAAGCTCTTGAAAGATTTCCGGAGAGAAAAGGTATGCGGCGCTTCTTACTCTGTGTCGGGTACAGGGCGGGGCTGACATCGGCTGTCCGCGCGTATCTACAGACCCTCATCGTAGAGATCGAGCCGAGCAAGGACTTGCGACGCGTGCAGCTATTCGACGAGTGGGCTACCACAGAAGCAGAGGAGGGCGACATCATCAACATCGTCGGTGATTTCGTCACTCCACCACTGCAGTCCACCAGCATTGCAAATGGCGATGCATTGGAGCAAGCCGCTATGGCGGCAGACGACCCTGCCACCGGCCAGGACGATGCGGACACCCTGCCCACATGCTATCTGTCTTACTCCTCGCCGAACCTCCTCATCCTCCAGCCAGACACACTAGTCTCTGCTACACGCGTGTCCGACACGCCCTTCTGCCGGCGCAAAGCAGTAGTTTCGGAGAAGGTGCGCTCCTCGGCATCGGAGCTCACTCCCGCCCTGGTTTACGGAAACCTGCTGCACGAGCTGTTCCAGGCTTGCCTCCTCTCAATGAGCGAGCTCGAGTCGCGGCTTCCGCACGACGCGACGCCAGGCCAGGAACCGCGCGTCATCGAGAGCAGCTTTGGGGCAAACATGCGAAATGCGGAGATTGACAAGCTGCTCGCGGTGCCCAAGAATACAGAGATGCTCTTCATGATAGGTGTCGAGCTCGATGTGGCCCGCGAGTACCTGGCAGAGAAGAGCGAAGGGTACATGGAGTTCGCCGAGCGGTTCATCGGTGCGAGAGTTAAGGTGAGCGATCGGTCCGACTTGTCCTGTCGTCAAGCTCAGACCTTCTTAAGCGGACCAAGCCGACCCTGTATGTCTCAGCCCGAGAGCTATCTGACCGATCCGCGCAGCAGGGAAGCAGACCCGGCCTCATCAACCCGCCTTGCCATCGCGGGCGTTCACGATATCGAAGAAGACATCATCTCGCCTCGCCTTGGCCTCAAAGGCAAGGTCGATGCGTCGATCCAGGCCACTCTCAGGGGGCCGCCTTCTCTACTTTGGCCGCTTGGGCAGGAGGAAGTGTCTGTTCTGCCCTTCGAGATCAAGACTGGCCGATCTATCGGCATCATGCAACATCGTGCCCAAACTATGCTCTATACCCAGATGATGAGCGATCGCTACGGTCAGTCCGCAGTCCGAGGTCAAATCACTTTACGAGGAGACTGGCTGACTCGTCTCCTATAGACCGAGAAATCAAGTCCGGTCTACTCTATTACACGCAGACCAACTCTGTCATTCGAGTGGATGCAGTCAGGAATGAGCTGCGAGGGCTCATCATTGGCCGGAACGAGATGGCCCGATGTCTCGCGCATCCCACTCCAGTCTATATTCCCAAGACACAAGAGGAAGAGGACAACATCAGCGCTCTACTCCCGTCTGGCATCACCGATTCTGTACAGCAGCAGGGAGAGGCAGAACCCGCGAGCTCCGGTCTCCAGGGGCCTGCAATGCCGGGCATTGCATGTGCCGACGATGAAGACGACGCTCTCTGGGCCGATATGGGAGAGATCGATACTAGTGATCTGTCAAGCCGAAATCCAACTCAGAAACCCTTCGCAGCGGCCCGCCCCCTTCTGCCTGAAGCGGTCGATGAGGACCGAACATGCAAGACGTGCTATGCAGCGGATGCATGCATGCTCTATCGTCGCGCTACAGAAAACATTACGCACCTTCCCGATGCCGGCGAGCGTCTTCAGCAGATGTACAACGACAGGACCGAGCATCTCACCGATGCACAGTGCGAGTTCTTCACGAAGTGGGAGCGTCTTATCAGCCTGGAAGAGGGCGAGATGTCTCGACACAAGAAGGAAGTATGGACGCAAAGTGCGAGGGGGCGCGAGAAGTCGGGAAGATGCCTTGCAAACATGGTGATTGACCGCAAGTGGGATGGCAATACGACCTCTGCTCTGAAGCAAGACAAAGGCAGCATACATCGCTTCACATACCGACTCGTTCGCTCGCAAGAGCCCGCTTCCTCTGCATCTCAAGCTTCCTATCCATCTCTCCTCAGCTCAGGAAGGCTGCAAGATGCTGGAGGCTGGTCCGGCGGATCGCCCTCTGTCAGAACCTCCCTTTTGGCCTCTCAACTCTCGGTCGGCGACCCAATTATAGTATCGATCGAACCAAGCGTCTTGGGACTGGCCAAAGGCTTTGTCACAGAGATGACAGCCGGATGGATGGAGGTTGGACTCAATCATTCCATCACCGTGCTTCCTGGAGATGCTTGCGATGGCTTTGCCCCTACCTCCGGTCACGTTCCCGGAGACGCCATCTATCGGATAGACAAGGATGAGTTGCAGGCAGGCATGGGTCGACTCCGTGACAACCTGGCACAGCTCTTCTACGCAAAGGGGGATGAGAAACGGAGGCGCCTCATTGTCGACCTGGAAAGGCCGACCTTCGGCTCTGCCGTGGACGCAGACCTGGTGACCAACGGCGCTAGCGCTGTACCGCAGAATCTCAACGTGGATCAACAGCAAGCTGTGGAAAAGGTCCTATCGGCCAGAGATTATGCTCTGATCCTCGGCATGCCAGGCACTGGCAAAACAACTACGGTGGCCGAGATCATCAAGGCTCTCGTAGCCAAGGGCAAGTCAGTCCTGCTCACCAGCTACACCCATTCTGCCGTCGACAACATCCTGCTCAAAATCAAGGATTCAGGCATAGACATCCTACGCCTCGGCAATGCGGACAGGGTAAATGTTGCTCAAAAGCAGAGATGGCTCTCTGTTGCACAGCTGACTATTGTTCTTGTGGCTTACTAGATCATGCCTGCTCTATCTCACCTGACCCTGTCGAGCCGCGACGTGGCGAAAAGCATATCCGAGCTAGAGGAGCGCTATTTCCGGCCGCAAGTAGTGGCAACAACTGCTCTCAGCATTGACCACCCGCTCTTCGCCAGGCGCAAGTTCGACTACTGTATTGTCGATGAGGCCTCGCAGATTACTCTCCCAACCTGCTTGGGTCCTCTGCGGTATGCCGACACTTTTGTGCTGGTGGGCGACCACAACCAGCTCCCTCCGCTAGTTAGTGCCTTCCCCTCACTACATCGTGCAAGCATTGCTCGGTCCGCCTCGCTGACATACGCTTTGATCTGCGTGTCTGTTCTGCAGGTGAAATCGCACGCAGCTCGAGCAGAAGGTCTGGACTTGTCCCTGTTCAAGCGACTGTCAGAAGCGCAGCCTTCCGCCCTGGTCTACTTGACCCATCAGTACCGCATGAACAGTGACATCATGTTGCTCTCCAGCTCGCTCATCTACGACAACAAGCTCCAATGCGGCTCGGAACAAGTTGCTTCCCGCTGCCTTTCACTCCCGGACAGTGGGGCCGTCAGAAGGCTTTGCAGCAGCAAGTCACAAGGTACCTCGTGCTGGCTAGAGGACGTGGTGCGAGAAGGGTATGTCCGTTAGTGTCCGGTCCGATTCTGGGCCGATGCGTCTGATACTGGGCTGTACAGGCGCAAGGTAGTTTTCGTCGACACGGATGAGTTGCCAGCTCGAGAATCGAAGGCGGGTCGACTCGTGCAGAACGAGACAGAGGCTGATCTGCTCCACCAGGTACGCGGGCGTGACTGCTGGCGCTTCTATCGCGAGACTGGCTGACCCTTTCTTCCTTCTGGCGCCCAGATATCGGAAGCTCTTTTGGCATGCGGTGTCGTAGAGGAGCAGATCGGAATCATTGCTCTTTATCGTCAGCAGATCAAGCTTCTGTCGGGCCTGTTGAACACGCGGGCGGGCATTGAAATCCTGACCGCGGACAAGTCGCAAGGCAGGGACAAGGACTGCATCCTGATGTCACTTGTCCGCTCGAATGCAGAGGCGCAAGTAAGTCGCAGAGGGGATTCTTGCTTTTCATGCAGACTTGCGAGCTAACTGCAGCAATTTCTACATGATGCCTGCGAATAGACGGGCGACCTGCTCAAGGACTGGCGGCGTCTCAATGTCTGCCTGACACGGGCGAGATCGAAGCTTGTGATTGTGGGATCAAGGTCGACACTCTCGAGTCTACCCCTGCTCCAACGGCTCTTCGTGCTGTTGGACGAACGCGGCTGGGTGTACACGCTACCAGCCGCTGTAGCACATCACCGCCACGAAAACGCTGCGACGCTCGCTCTTGCAGCAGCACGTCCGTCTGTACCGCACGCATCAAGCGTGCAACGGATGGGCAGAGTCGACGAGCTTTTCCCCAGCAGCAGTCCAGGAAAATACGTCAAGAAGCGAAAGACACCGGCTCAAGCCGTTCCTGCAGGAGGTCGCGAGAGGGAGGAAGATAGTGTGCTGCGCCCACTGCGCAACTCGCCACAGCAGCGGGACGCAGGATCTCCGCAGTACGGCAAACGACAGAAGCAGTACTCTTCTTCTATCCAGGCATGACCGCTACCCACAAATGACGGAATCCATAGCTACGAGCGGATTCTGTGCGTCCCATCTATCCCTGTGCCCTGAAGTGCGGTTGTATCTGTGCAGTCAGGCGTTGAAGCGCGCGTCATCTCCTTCGTTAGGTGATTGGTTTCCTCTCCTTTCTCCTTAGGAGGAGATGCCAATCGGAAAGCGGACTTCGTAAAGCGGGCCGGGGAGCGAGAGAATGCGCTATCATGAGAAGCCGCGCTATCATGTCCAGCCTGCAGATGGGACAGGTGTGTCACAGCAAGGTATCGGTCACTGCCCTGGCTTGTGTCGCCACGATGATGCAGCTGGACGGGGGAGAAGGCAAAGCTTCTCTGCCGAGTGAATAATGTCATAGTCCGGAGAGTCCGGCATCTGGATACGGTACTGTATACGGGATGTCTCCTCCTCCTGCGGATCGTCCGGCCCGCGTCCCAAGCTGCCGATCACTCACCCCACTCCTGTCGTGGATGCAGATCTTTTCCCCCTCCTGTCAGCCGACCCAGCCCAGGCCAGCCAGCCAGAGCGGCTCGCAAAAAGAGGGGGATCGTCGTCGTATTGGCACTGAAGCCTGGGCCTGCTCGACTCCGACAGCACAGATAGTCGAACGTCAGCTGCATCGTCCGCTGACGTCGACACACCGCAGCGCAGGGGAGGCTTCCGTACACCTACAGCCACTTCGCACATATAGACCGTATCCCTCCGTGGTCGGCTGCCCTCCGCGGTCCCCCTTCAACCTAGGCGCCAGTCAGCAGCGCAGAGAGACAGTCCCCGCCGCAAGTGGCGAGGGTACACGAGGTCGAGTGCAACGCGCAGGAGCGTGGGACAAGCGCAGACCTCCTTGGCTTGCATCATCTGCTAGCTATCGAACTGCCCCCCTCCGCGTCACGACGACCACTTCTCGTTGCCGTCGAAACGGGCGGTTATCCGCCGCGGTCCAGACAAGATACCCCGTACTACGCACGGCTCGAAGTACTTGGGGGACTCGGGGAAAAATGCACTCAGATGGTCACATCACTAGCTCTGCTACGGTATCCACAGCATCCATGCCTATCAAGGCGCTGCCTAGCCAAGCAGGGGATGCGGCAGGGGGCACGTTGGCCCGTTCAGGCCCGCAGGACTTGCCGGCAGACCCTATCCACCCTGGCAACTCCTCGCTTGCATCAAGTCAACTGGCATTGCATGCCGCAGACGAGGCTGCTAGACAGTACTATGCATATCAGCTGTCTGTTCCGCCTCTACAGCTGCGCGCAGTCCCAGATGGCAACACGCCTTTGGCCGACGGCACCGCCGGCGCTCAGATGCTATCCTCGCCCCATTATTCGAACGCACCAGAGACACCGACTGCTGTGCAGATTGCAGCAGAGTTGGCCAGATTAGCGACATACGATGTTCAGCGGTATCATCAGCGCCTCCGCGAGTATCAGGCCCGGAGCTTACAGGCGTTAGCGAGCGGAGCGAGCCAACCCGTATTCCAAAGCCAACGGCAGGAAAGCGGGGGACAGGTGTTCATGCTTCCGCAGGATATTTCAGGGCCTGCACTCTATGGAACGGAGCCGCGAGGGTTAAAGGGAGGACAGTCCGAGTTGCGGACCCCTCTCCACAAGGAGCCCTTCTCGGCTACGCAGCACACATCTCGCACAAACTTCACTCGGCCATATGGTCATCCACCCTTCACGGCGCAAGAGTCGCAGCTCGCGTACGACCCTTCGTTGACAAGACGTACTGGCGCCGAAACGCCCATGCCTCTGTACGCCACCCAGCCCACCTTCGTCGATGCTGTCGGCAGCCTATCAGCGCACCATGCCCCTTCGCATGCTACCGTAACTCCTGGTTCAGTCGAGAATGTCCCCTCCCACATCGGCACGACTCTGCCCGTTCGGTACTTGGATTACACGTCGCAACAGTCCCCGTCACTCGCGTCTGGAACGTTTGCGGCCGACGGTCGCGCACAGAGCACCTTTGGGATAGCCTGGAACGAGCAGCCGTCAGCTCACGCCAACGCGTCCGACAAGTTGCCCGCGTCCAACGCTCCCGCGGATGACTATGGCGCTCCCTGGCTCGGTGGTATCTCCCCCAGTTTGGATCTGTCCCAGCTACTCGATGCTTGGGAGTCTCAGATCACTGAGCAATCGCAGGACAGACCTGCTCTGGACGCTGTCAGTCAGTCATACCAGCCAGAGCCACAAGCATCGGGTGCCGTTCTCCAATTTGACCACATGGCATCACCGGCTCAGCAGCCAGATCTCTATGCCTACTCAGGAGCATCTTCATCGACCATAGAGAGCTCAAGTATCGTTACGGCGCCTGGGCATAGCTCAATCTTCGACACCACGCAAAGCTTTGACACACCTGGATCAGCATTACAACCAGCGGCCATTGAATGCTGTGGCGGGCAGAACAATCTCTCACGAAGCTCTGTAGCGGCGGCAATGATGGCATACTCGATGCCACCTCGATATACGGAACAGGCTGCCTCTTATCC
This sequence comes from Symmetrospora coprosmae, assembly GCA_008802785.1. Classification (NCBI taxonomy): domain Eukaryota; kingdom Fungi; phylum Basidiomycota; class Cystobasidiomycetes; family Symmetrosporaceae; genus Symmetrospora; species Symmetrospora coprosmae. The sequence continues at coordinate 662,888 of VUYT01000004.1, read as the reverse complement.
CTGCCCTGATGGACACGGTTCGTCAGCCTCATCTGCTCCTGACAACCCTGCAAGCTCTCTTCGCCGAGCATCCATTCAGCTTCCAGCACATTACTACCCCGAGCTACACTACGACTATGCTCAGGGAGACGGCTATGTCTACCCGACAGCGGGAGATGCGGACGCATATGATGCGCCTATTGAGCAACGGCAAACAGGCGCATACCCAAACCTCCGCTCTGGTCACCCTCTCGCTTGGGCGCAACCTTGCCTCGGCCTGCCAGCACAGGATACCGCGAACACCAAGCGACAGCGAAGTGCCAATTTGGATCACGGATACACGGAGGAGAGGCCTCGCGCGTCGTTCCTGCAAGGCCACAGCCAGAGCACTACGACTGCATCGAGCAATCAGAGTAGAAACCGCTTCGAGTGAGCCTCTTCATAGTTCAGCTCAGGCGTGCGATGACCGTATACAGTCTGACCTTGGTTCAACCATTCTACTGATGCAGTATATCCCAACATTCCGTACACGGTTGCTCACCGCCTTCGTCCACAGAGGGACCGCCTGGCATCGAGCCGGGGACAGATGGCAAGCTTGATGGTCAGAGGCAGCGTGATCCTGGGCGTACAGACGTGTCAGACGTCGAGGCCCATCGCGGCAATCACAGACGTGACGGGCAAGAGGGAGCTGTCAGCTTGGGCAGTCGCCGCTCCAGTACGGTACTTCACAAATTGAATACAGGGCCTGTTGCGCCTGCCTATGATCAAAGCGCAGCGTCAAACTGGAACCAGTCAGGCCAAGCTAGCGCAACTTCAGATGGGAGCTATGTCGATCAGCCCAGTTCGACCGCTAGCACTGAGGCCAATTCACCCGGAGCATGCAGTACTACAGATGCTACTCCTGTAAGCCTTGAGGAATACGATGCCTACTCGGACCAGAAACACGCAGGAGGCAAAGCCGTCCCCGCCAAAAACGGGCCTACCAGGAAGATGTACGCGTGCCAAGACTGTGACAGAAGTGAGTCCATACATGCCGTACCTACTCGACACTGCGGTGCCGTGATCATATCGGCAAGACTGACCGATTCAAATCTTCAGGTTTCCCGCGACCCTCCGCTCTGACCGTTCATGAGCGTATTCACACGGGGGAGAAGCCTTTCACATGTGAGTGATAGTACTGCGAGCGCGCTGGAGCAAGGCTCATGCTCCCGTACTGTTCCCAGGCGGGACCTGTGGGCGAAACTTCACGGTTGCATCAAACCTGAGGAGGCACCAAAAAATTCACGACAAGCAAGTGGAAGCGCAGAACGAGGAGGTAGGTGGTGCTTCGCCACACATGCGACTGCATGTCGTGGAACGTCTGTTCTAACGCGGTGTCCTCTGTCACCTTTGCGCTTCCAGTCTGGAATGTCGCCCGCAAGTTCTGTTTCAGACGATCACAAAAATCGCAAGCGCAACTCGAGAGGTTCACGCGGCATGAATCGGAGGCCAGGGACTGCGGGTTCTACCGCCGACTAGTCGTGACCGCGCCCGTCCCCTCCTCTCCTCTCTGGTTTGGCTGATCTTGAGACAGCAGGTTGAGCTTAGGAAGTCTTGTAGCAAAGCAGTGCATATATACGCCGGCGTCTCAGCTTCATGGGGAGTACTGTCCACGTCAAGCGGCGTTGGTTGGTAGTGTAGCAACGAGGGCTGGTCTCGTCATACATGACAGTTAAGCCTGGAAAGCGAGATCTGATCGCTTCGCCTCTGCTTGCCCGCCTGCTGCATAGCCCGTGCCCTCTCGCTTCAACGCTACAATGGGCTTCTTCTTCTCAGGGGATAGCTTGGCGTCGCAGTGTGCGCATTGCATCGGAGACGTCTTCTTGACGAGCGTGTCTATGCAGGTGACCTTGGCAGACGGGAGTACACTGACTTCAGCGTTTCTTCCCCAGCGTTGCGCAATCGGCGTGACGCTTCGAACTCACGCAGAGAACATGTCCGCAAGGCTTCAAGACTATTTTGAGTGACGTGCATCAGCCGCTGTTACGCCTCACAAGCTCAAGACAGCGCGTGCTCTTACCGAAACTGGCGATGTTGTTGGACAGGGTCTTTCGACAGCAGGGGCAGATGTATTGTGCTTCGCTACTGCTGTCGTCGACTCGGTGAAAATTGACAATGGTCAAGCTCTTGAGGCTTGGACCGGATAGAGCAGCAGAACGTCAGCCCTGTTAGCCCGAATGTCCTGGACTGTAGAAGGACGGGCGTACCTAATGGGATGGACCGGTGCGCCGGCATGACACAAAGTCTGAAGCTTGACGTCTGACAGTTTGGTCGGCGCCGCTTCCGGCGTGAGAGAGGGCTAGATAGCGGGCACCGCATGGGCATCAGCGACCTTTGACACCATTTGCGGCTTATCAAGGTGGGCGATTCTCGTACCAGCCAGAAATTAGGCAGTTTGGCCTTTCTCTTTTCAGCCTGTTCTCGCTCGATGAGGTCGAGCGCCTTTCGCTCCTGCTCGTCCGCGAGCCTGCTGACTGTGCCATCGTCCAGCTCGAACTTCCTCTTGACGCCCCGCCCCCCTTCGCTAGCGACCGAGTCCTTGGTCTCAGCGGCGATGAGGCTAGAAGATGGCACTGTGGTGGAACTGCTGAGCAGAGCGGACGGCGATGCTAAGGCGTTCCCAGATGGGCCGGCCACACGCTTTGACGGCCCAGCGCCGCTTTGTAACCGTTCAAAGTCCTCGAGGACGCGCTGTCGAGCATGCTGCCGAGCGAGCAAGCGCTCCTGCTCCTCTTCGACCTTCATCTTGTCCAGCAGTGCCTGTTGTCGCTTAATCTCTTTCTTTTGCGAGAGCAGCGAGGTCACGGCGCATTCCTGCCGGTAGTTGAAGGGACGCAGCGTAAGCCTCGCATGGCCTTACTTGAGAGGCAACAAGAAGCTGCACGCACCTGGCAGAAGAGGTGCCCCTCGTCGCACATGCGAGCATCCCTCGCTGTCTGTAGGCAAAGCGCGCAGGCGTCGAAGTTGCGAAGCGAGTCCCGGCCCAGGCGTGCCTTCTTGGAGCCGTATAGCGTCTTCTGCCGTTCTTCGTACGAGAAGACAGGCTAGCGTGCGTGCACCGAGAGAGAATCAGTTTGTAGCTTCGACGGAGCCTCGCCAGCCCCGCTACCCCGTCGCGCGTCATGCGAGAGCTGAAGGACGCACAGCTGCCGTTCGGTTCTGAGGGAGGTGACCTGTATCGCGTCAGCAACTGCGCATCCACAGGCTATGGTGATGCGATGAGAGGCAAGGATCTCCCTACCTTGCTGTGTTTCGTCATTGTCGCTATATGTGCACCTTATGTGTGGTCGAGAGCAAGCCTGCTTGAAGCATCCGAAGCATCTGTAGCAAGCAGGGGCTGCCGGAAAATAGGGGCTCGCCGGCAAGATGGTTTGATGGGATGCCCGACTTAGCTGGGCCATACGCATTTCGGATCAGGCTGCACAACTGCCTTGCTTGGCACATCTCTGATAGGGCATCCGAATTGATGACATGGCTAAACTGAAGCCTTATTAGGATGGTAGCGGGCGAGGCGAGAAGTCTATGCGGTAACGACGGGTGCGGGGTCCAGCTAACGGGACATGGAGCGAAGCTATGTGCTCGGCTTGCGCTTAGCTGCGCTTCCCGCGTTGTTTGCCTCGCCGCCCAGCGTGTGGTCACTGCTTGTCTCATCGTCATTGGCATTGTTGCCTACTGGATAGTTGTCCACCTGGGCGTCGGCGCGTTCGGCCGTCTGCTCCTGCTTCTCTGTCGGCTTGGGCGTCTTGTCTGGCGACCCCTGCATCATCTCCTTCATGGCCTCTTCGGCCAGCTTGGTGTACTTGCACCTTGCCCGAATCGCGGCACCGTATTTGTAAAAGAGGAAGGGGAAAGGAAGGCAAAGCAGAGCGAGGAAACCAGGGACAGCAGATGCCCAGTGGACGCCCAGATTGCGGTACATGGGCGTCGTGAAGAGCGGGAAAGCCGCTAAAGGTTGAAAATGAGAAGCGTCAGCGAGCTGAAGTAGTCGACACAGCCAACATGCTTCGGCGCACCTCCGAACAGACTACGGAGGACCGAATTCGCTGCAAGAACGCTGGCAGCGTACACCGTGTAGCCTGTGCAATGGTACAGTCGGTACGTCAGCTATACTCAGCAGAATGGGTCCTTTGCTGAACTTACAGTCAACCAGGTAGTTCATGCAAGGCAGGAAAACGAGCAGCATGCCGAACGCGAAAGGTACGCCAGCGAGGATGGGAACAATCCAGTGGGTCTGTGTCGGGCCGCATGTGGCAGCGAACCAGGCCAGACCGATGACCAGCATGACGGCCCCGAGAAGCGAAGCAGGGAGACGCTCCTCAGGAGGAGCCTGGCCTCCGTTCTTGTCCGCTGCACGGATGTATCGCGGGTTTTCGTAGCAGATGGTGTACACAACACCGAGCATCATGCCCACGAGGACCCCCAAGAAAGCAAGTCCTCCGATTCCGGGTGACCAGCCTCTGCCCTGCTGGAACACGATTCTATGGTACGGAGATAAGAAGATCGCTCAGCTGAGCGATACCTGCAGTGTATATACTGCACTTGTCACTCACGGGAAGGCAGCGAAGAGCTGTAGGGCGTACGGCAACACAATCAGCGGGGTCGAAAACAGCTGCGAGAGCACAACATACCATGTAGAGCGTCCCGTAGCTGTGTAGGACGGACGTACCGTCAGTACACGTCAGAAGAAGAAGTGGAAGCTACCCAGACACCCACACAATGGCCATGTAGATGCTGATGAGGAGGACAATCGGCTCCTTGAAGAGTAGAATCCAAGGCCGTCCCAGCGACGTCTTGAACAGGCCTTTGATGTCGAGTGGCTTCTTTGCATCCATGGGCGCTCGGTAGCTCTTGCCCGTCACTTTGCTGAGAAGAGCCGCTCGCTTGCGCAAGATGGTCGGAGCGTACGTCTCAGGAACGATAAGGAAGGAAATGACTGTAAGGAGAGCACTATGTAGAAAACAGGCGTGACAGACCGTTAGTTCACGGTGGGAGCGGCGATTTGAGTACGGCTACGCACGTAAAGATGCCTAGGAGGCCCTGCACCCATCGCCAACCGGCTGCAGCGCCGAGGAAACCGCCAGCAATAGGTCCGATAGCCTGCATCGAGGGTACGAGTCAACGTTGTGCAGAGCGACTGACTTGTGGAGCAAGACTTACTGGACCCAGGAAAGGTGCGGCGGCGAAGAGCGCCAGCGCCAGACCTCTTTGGCGGGCGTTGAACATGTCGGAAAGCGTACCGCCGGCATTGGTCAATGGAGATGATCCGAATGCACCCGCTAGAAAGCGGAACACAATGAGTGAAGCCATGTTCTGACTGGCGCAAGCGACTGCGTTCCAGAGCGTAAACATCGAGTAGGTGAACTGCCGGTTCAAATTCTGTTAGACCTTTCGCGACGGGTGTAGACAGCTTCACGGTAGGCCTGTCAACGCTCACCAAGAGTACGTTTCGGCGGCCGAATACCTCCGAGAGCGGAGCCCACTGCGAGCGGGGAAGGGGGATCGGCTTTTCTCATCAAAGACGCTCAGGAGCTCTGCGCGTGTCGAGATACGAACGACAAGGGGCCCGATAGCGAAGCCGAGTACGAATAGACTGACGCCGAGAATGGCTACCTCGGTGCTTGGGTTGAAGTCTTCCTCGACGCTGCGGATGGCACCACTGTAGATGGATGATGCGAGAGCTACCGCCAGCGTGACGGTAGCGACGATCATGGTGACTGTCCATTTGTATGCTTGGCTGTAGGTTTGCGGGTTCTCTGTAGACAAGGTGCGCAGGAAGAAGAGAGTACGGTGAATGGGCCGGCGGACGGCAGAGGGTCCGATAAGGGGGAACGCGGGAAGAAGAGGGGCGAAGGGAAGCGGAATCGGAAGACGCAGAGAGGACGATAAGTAGGAAATCCCACGTCTTGCTGGCAGATGTTCAGGCCCAATGAGGAAACCGCTCACCGGGATCGTGCTCCTCCCAGTTAATCTGAGTTGTTGATGAATCGCATCACGTCAGCTCTCTCCCTCACAGATAGGAGGATGTCACCCACAATGAAGGGCTCCTCCTCGGTCCCCTTTCCTCGGTAGTCCTGCAGTCGACGGGAGGACATGAGGTCAGTGCCCGCCGCCACACACGGTCGATCGAGATAGACCAGCTCCTCACCCTGGCAAGATAATCACTGAAGGGTGTGACGCGAGGCCTCCATGGTCGCTTCTTCAGTGTGTGCTGGTCTGGGTTCTGTACTGTCCGTGCCACCTCGAGCGAAAGCACTCGCTGGGGCTGGCTGCCCCCTTCGAGGCCCCTCGTCGATTTCTCTGCGTCATTGCGTCCCGACATGGCTGCTGGAGGGAGATGCCAGCTGAGGATTGGGAAAGAGCAGATTGCAAAGGGAAAAGATATGTACAGGTCAGAGGTAGGGAGAGGGGAAAGGAGCACAAGAAAGTGAGAGGAAGGCAATGCTCAAACCCTCAACAGTGCTGCAATTCCGTCCCTGTGGTGGAACTGTCAGCTCTCATCACCAACTGAAGGCGCTGGCGCTGAAAGCCCGCCCGCCCAAATTTGGCTTGCCCCTCGTCCGCTCTCGACCTCGGGCCGGGCAGATTGGAGAGGATGCCGAAAAGAGGGCGTCTCGGCACAGACACGTGCGCCGCGAGCTCTCGGAACAGTCACCGTCACTGCAGTGGCAATTTGAACGCTCTGGTATGCCGCAAGCCGCGTCTTGTGCGAGTACCCACAGCATCATCCCTGATGACTATCTCCTCGCCTCACACAGACGCTGGCCGTGTGCTGCATACACGTTTGTTCGAATCAGACTGCTCGTGCGCCTTCCGGCCGAGCCTGTCGCGCCGACGTCGACCGTCTCAATGTCCTTTACGTCCGGACGGCTGCAGGCTGACTGCACTGCATCCAGGCACTATGAAGTAGTATTCCTATGCTGTCTTGACCAATGACTATGCACAGAGGGCAAGGCCCATGCTTTGCGACCTGCGCAGCGCTCATCGCGGATCTATGGACATCAACATCATAGAGAAGCACAGGCAGTCCTGAACAAGACGCATGAGTCCAGCCTATGCACCGTAAATCTTCACACTGTTGATGAGCCAGTAGGCATCGTTGAATTTGCTACCATTTGAAAGGGCATCGGCCAGCGTGCCAGTGCAGCCGTTCTGCCAGAAGGTCGCACCCGCCCAGTCTCCCATGAGAGTGGTATTGATGCTAAGAAGCAGGGAAAAGAGATGACTTAGACATGGCCTTGATCCTCCAGCTTCAAGACATACACTCACATTAACATCTGCTCGTTGTCAAAGAAAGTGTCCGTGTCGCACTTGTCGCTGCCAAAGTTGGCCTTTGGAGTACCAAAGGTAGACATATCGGGAGAGCCTGCAGTGATGCTCGAAGGGACCTCGCCAGCGATCCAAAACCAGATCTGCCAGGGAAAAAGATGTGCTGCGTAAGCATTTCTTCTATTCTAACGAGCGATGCAGCTACCCACCTTGATGCCCTCGTCTGAGTAGTAAGCCGCGTAGACGCCGCCGCCAGCCTTATTGAAGCCAGGGCCGAAAGAGTTGTCCTGCTTGTCCTTGAATGTGCAACCAGGCTGGTACTGGCAGTCTTCGGTAAGTGCAAGTGAGGTGGCACCCGACTGGCCGGTCGTTCGCGAGCAGCCGGCAACAGTGTGAAGCGTATATGCATTGCCGGCGACGCCGTTGACGCCTTCAAGGATGTCGATCTCGCCTCCAGCCGGCCAGGAGCGTTTAGCTCCGATCGACCAGAAAGCGGGCCATGTTCCGCAGCCATCTGGCATGTGAGCCTGTATGGCGGAACCAGTGCTCTTCAGCAAACTGCAGCGAAACCACCTTGCGGAAGCGACTCACGATGTCCGCAATGACCAGCTGGTTCTTTTTCCAGTTGGTCGGTGAGCTGATCCGGACAGATTTCTGCGAGTCGCTCGATCGTCAGGCTTGTCCGCCTCGCATTCCACTCGCTGCGTGCTGCTACTCACTCGAAGTCCACCAACAAGGGAGCCAGTGTCGACAGACATCTTGAACTTGCCATCAACCGTGTTGACGAGGTTGGCAGCCTGCGCGTCGGCCAAGTTGACGTAGTCGACCGAACCATGAGTCGGATCATCCCAGTGGAAGTAGTCCCACTTCAAGAACTGTGTAGACGGGGAAGCGGGCAAAGCGATCAGGCAAGAATTGCGATTATCGGACACACGGAAGGTCCTGCACTCACGTCGTCGCCTGTCCAGGAAGTCACGACATTCATAGTGGATCCGGAGCCTTGGTTGTTATTCTTGAAGCCGGCATTGATGGAAGGCGTGGCTGCCGGAGCTTCCGAGGACCAAGACGAGGAAGAGCTCGACTCGGCTGACCACGACGACCACGATGAGGAAGAGGATGTTGATTCCAGAGCCTCCCGTCCCGGAACCGACGGGCTACCCGAAAGAGGCTGTCGCGTGCCGCTGCTGGCACTGTCTGAGTTTCCTTTGGCGAACTCGCTCGACACGACGGTGACGTTGCCGTTCGCGCCGACGAATTTGATGTTATATGCTGCGGCCTTCCGCTTGGCCTCCGCCTCCTGCTGTCCCCGCTTGCACGGGTTGGCGGTTGTGCCGTTGTCGGTCGAGCTGACACCGACGAGAGCCGGACCGGCCGCCCTGCGTCGGAGCATGCGCGAGTGCCTCTCCTTGACCTGGTGAAGAGCCGTAGAGCCCGAGAGAGGCGATGCAGCGGCAGAGGCTGCGAGGATGTCACCGCTCAGCGCAAGCGCTGTAACGAGGAAGAGTGTTGGTTTGCTGAGCATGTTGAGGTCGATGGGGTGTTTGTAAGAGCAGGAAAGGGAGTGAAGGCGTGGAGGTGCTGCGAGACTGGTCTGCGCAGTAGCGGCGGTGTATATCTCTGCGAGAGTGTTCTAGGTGACGGGTCCGACTTTGGTTATGCTGCCAGAGCACGGGTCGGGCTGATGTCGCAAGCGTGGGGCGGAGAAACAGGGAAAGAGTGTGTCCAAGCGTCGAGCTGTGTGCAGATCACTGAAATGAAGAGAACGGCGAAGCGATACGAAGGCGAATGTGTAGATGCTATACGAGAGAAGGAGAGACCAGCTCTTCCGTGTGGATCCGCAGTTTTCCTTGCCAGAGGAAGCAACAAAGAAGGTCCCAAGCGGAAAGACGCGCCGAGGATAAATGCTGCGGCACGGGAGTTCGTGGCTGTGGATGCGGTGGTATGTGCCCAGGACGGAACGTCACTGACAAGCGATTCAGAGAGAGACGCGCGTGGAAGGGACAGGGTCTGTACGCGATCGGGGTCGCGCGCCGGCTCGCTTTTGAATCACGTGCGATATGGAGAGACGCTTCGGCTCGAGAGAAGGGTGCACCAATGTCGGGAGAGGGAAGGGAGCGAAGCAGCATGCCAGTGCTCTCCACTTCTGCAGCTTGCTCGGATCCCTGTGCTTTTGCTGCCGTGTCACGGTCTTGGCTGGCATTGATATCGCTGACGGGCGGCCAAAGCCACCGCGGAGACCAAAGCGCCGCGCGAGACTTCCAGACAGACAGCGCTTTTCAGATTCGGCTCTGGCCAATTGCTGCAGGAGGAGCGGAAGGCTTAGGCACTGCTTGATGCTTGCTGCGTGCCCGGAGTCCACCAGTGATTAAGTCACAAGGCAGGCGAAAGACACTGAGCTGCCGATTATCCGATGGGGGCCTCTCAGAGCCTCAGATCTATTCACTAGAGACTACATATCTGTACGACTCAAGTAAGCTACTAAGCTCCTGGTCAGACGGTAAGGAAGCAACGCCTGACATGTGAAATACCACGCGAAGTCCGCGATGCGCACCGGACGAATTGTTTCATCGGCCGCTTGGCCGCCGCGACACAACTATCGCTTTCGGAGGCCGGACAGGATGTGTGCTGTTCTTTCTCGGACCAACTCCGGTGGCAGGCTGAGGAGGTTTTGGCATACTTGAGTCACGACTGAAGCCCACGCCGCTATCCTTCCGCTCCCGCTTGCGTTCGCGGTTGGTGCCGCCGGCGAGAGCCCTTTGACGCTGGTAGTCTGTCGCAGGCAGCGCTGGCCTCTTCTGGGGCTGGTAGTTCTCGTGGTACTGTGTGACAAGCAGATGAAGTTAATTTCCGGAACTGCAGAAGAAGTGAGGTTGCCAGGTGACGCTTACTGGGTCAGCTCCTTCCCGCGCTCGCACGCGCGCTGCGTCCGCTTGCGCTTGCAGCTTCGCATTTGGCGCGACCGCTGGCGCAGCTTGGCGTCGGCTCGCGCGCCTGACGATATCATCAGTGATTTTCTTGTATCGTGCGTCTGTCTGCATGTGGAACTGCAAGGAGGCGCGCAGAGAGGTACGTACAACCTTATAAGTGGAAGCTCCGGTATGGCAGCAGTAAATGCGCTCACATAGCATTTCTGCGTGCAGAAAAGGTCGGACAGATTCGCCGCCTTGGTCTGATTTCCCCATTCGAGAAAGGGTACGTCGTTGCCGCGATTGACGGGGTGTGGAAGCGTGTGAACGTTCTGGATCAGGTTCAAACAGATGCCCAGATTGTTTTGAAGGCATTCGTCGCAGAGAGCTGTGCCAGATTTGGCGGGCTTGCTATGATGTCTAAGTCTCTGTAAGAGCGATTTCATGAGAGTTGTGAGTACACCAGCATCTGCGTACCGCAGACTTGGCCACTTACTGAGCAATTTTGCGTCCTTCGCACTTTCTCCTGCAGCTCTTGAGGGAGCATGGCAATGCTGTCGTTGCTGAAAGGGTACGGCTTGCTACTTGCTTCAGGCACCGCCCGAGAATTACTCCTCACGCCACTATGAACGTTCCTGGCGCCTGCAGCGCCTCTGGCCCCTGCAGCGCCTCTGGCCCCTGCCGCTCCCGATGTCGCAGCTCTTTGGGCCTTGCGAGGAGTAGAGCCTCCGCAGCCCATGCATGTATCGACTTGCCAGCCTTCGATCTGGCGAAGTGATGACGAGCAACTGAGGTGACGTTAACCCAATATCACCACGACTTGCTAAGGATAGTTCTGAGCGCAGGAAGCTGCCTATGAAGCAGGTCTGCCGAGATTTGCAAAGGGGTCGGCGACCAGCGCCCAGTGCGTCTGCTAGGGTGGAGATCGAGCGATTTTGACGCGACGCCAGCAGCGTTTTGTATCAGAGGCAGAATGTGGGTATAGACAGAGGTGTCGAGATGCGTTAGAGTAAGCAGCCAGGGTAGCAAAGGGACGTCAAGGCGAGCGCAGCCCGAGCTTTGCTGGCCCATCCGAAGGGATGGCACTGCAGAGAGGACCCTCAGAGAAGGGGAGGGCATGTCGGCTCGACGAGCGAAAGGGGCATCTGAAGAGCCGGAAGCGGGCCGACGCGGCGGGCGGCGATGGCTGAAGCGACCATGGGCGCGTGACGAATCGAAATCATGGGTGAAGGATGTCGATTTATCGTGTGTCCTCGTTGTCAGTCCGTACGTGAGCATACATTGCCTCAGGAGGACCAGGGTTAGAAGCTTTGGGTTGGAGCGGGCACAAGCCAAGCGACGGACATGCCGGACCGTGCCCGAGACGAGCTGAAAAGGCGTCTGGGTCGCAGCGAGTCGCATGGAGCGGGATAATGCAGCGAAGCGAATGAACGACCGCGCCTGCTTGCGGGAAAGTCAAAGGACCTGCTCAACCCGGAGGAGTGGGCATGAGCGGCAAGGACGCGATGGAAACGGGTTGCTCAGGAAGGATGCAGAAGCGGGAAGCGCTCGTACAAGCAGACACTCCTCTCGTCGCTAGCTCAGTCGCATCCGTGTTTTCCCACCCCGGGGCCCGGAAGAAAACAGCACGCTACAGCTCGCATCATGTCTACCTCTTCGCCTTGGCCTTCAGGTCCTTGTCGACGTCCTGAACCGTGAGATCTGATGGAGAAGCGAGACAGAGTACGTCAGCTGACCGATCCGTATATCTCGCAATGTGTCTAGGGCAGGCCGGCGGGCTGGCTGCAGGTCGGCTTTGGCATTGGGTCGGGGTATGCGGGGAGCAGGTACTGGAAGACGCGTGCGCCGCGTCGACGAGCCGTGTGCAGCCAGATTGTTGCTGGTCGACGGCGTGTCGATGGACCCCTGAGCGAGGGCATGCCCGTCGAAATCCTGCTTTGCAATCGGCCTGCACATCGACAAGGTCATACGAGGCGGCGTGCAGTCCCGGATTACTGTTCCCTGCATTTTCCTATGCTGCTCCCGCTCCCGTGACGAGCACGAGGCGTTGCCAGCTGACATCATGCTGTCGAGCACGACCGGGCGTATGCGGCCGTAGCGTCTCGGTTGCATCGCATTCGTGGTGGAAGCCGTGTGAGAGCTGCCGCTGTGCCAGGTCGTGTCGCCGGCTATTGCTGCCATCCTAGCTGCCTGCTCTGCGCCCGCCAGCCTGGCCTAGCCACGCCCGGATGTCTCGCGCGAAACCGCCGGATGACACTCACTCGGTGGGAGGGACTGCCTGAGCTTCTCTGCCTTGCTAGCGTCGTCCATGACGAGCGTGTACATGTACCGCGAGCATCGCAGCTTGAACTTTGTCTGGCTGACGGTCGATGTGAGACCGGTTTTGGCGTCCTTGCGGGTCTTCTTGGAGACCTTGATCCGTGCCGCTGCGGAGGGGTAGAGCAGGCCTTAAGCATCGGTGCGGTACAGTGACAAAGCATATGTCTGCATGGTCTGTCGCCATCGCTGCTGCTGCTCACCCTTTGCGTCGGGCCGGCGAGCGAACTCGAGGAACTTCTTGATGTCGCGGATCTCCTGGGGCTGCGCGAGGTTGGCCAATGCAGCAATTAGCATGCGTGTGCGAGCGGCCTGGCTGCAGTCACAGAGCGTGCTCACCATTTTGGCAGAGAGTGTGTGTGGATGGGGATGTCCGAGATGAGATAGGTTCGTCGCTGTCGTCGTCCTCGTCGTTCCTGCAGGCGGCTTCCCCTCTCCGTCTCTGCCTGGCCGTGGCTCCTCCCCTCCTCCTCCCCTGCGCGCCCTCGAAATTGGTGGCAAATCCAGCCTGAACCCGATCGAACTTTGGGGGGTCCCTCCCCTCCCCCCTATTCTGGCCTGTTCCGGCGAAATTTCTCGCCTTCCTGCAGCAGAGAGAGAGGGGACGAGCAACGTCGACCACACGCAACAGCCCAATTCTCACCACACCATACGCCCATCATGTCGGACGCAGGAGCAGTCACCATCAGGACACGCAAATTCGTTAGTTGATGCTTCGTCAGAGACGCAGCCAGCTTTGGGTGGAGGTGGTGGGACGGGTTGCGCAGGCGTGCAGCCGGGCTGGATCAGAGGCAGGGAAGGGAACGGGCACGTCGGCAGCAGCAGCAGCGACGACAGGGGCAGCACCAGTAGCAGCGAGGGAAAGAGCATAGACGCTCCGTTGAGCCAGCGACGGGCCACCCGCAGTCGGAGAGCTATGCCGCATGCCGCAGGAGCATGCGCAATCGCAGGAAAGCTGGTGCTGCCCTAAGCCCACCACGCGCACACCCGTCCAGCACCACAACCATGGCAATCCGCCAAGGCTGGCCGCCCTGTCGTACAAACAGCACGGGACCTAACAGGGCCGCTTGCTGCCGCGCGAACCTCGGAGCTGAGGCAATGTCTCTGTGCCTGTTGCCCACAGATCACGAACCGCCTTCTGCAGCGAAAGCAGATGGTCGTCGATGTCTTGCACCCTACCCGCCCCAACGTGTCCAAGGACGAGTTGAGGGACAAGCTCGCGGCCGTCTACAAGGCACCAAAGGACCAGGTCATCGTTTTCGGCTTCCGGACCCAGTTCGGTGGCGGAAAGTCGACCGGATTCGCACTCATCTACGACACCAAGGATGCCCTGAAGTTTGAGCCCAAGTACAGGCTCGTCCGGGTGGGTGCCATCTGCACGGCTACACGCATGGAAGCGCTCGGTCAGAGCAAGGCGATAGCGGATGCGAGAATCGGAGCTGGAGCGGGCCCGGGCACAAGGACCGCATCGGCGGGACGCGCAACGCATGGCAGCGGAGCTCGCATATTTGGGCAGCCGCGTGGGGACTGCAACATACAGTCCATCACGTGCAAGGTAGCTCCGAGCTGCCCGCATCGAGTGTCGATGTGGTCCATGCCTCCAGCTCTGAGCTTTGGGGCCCATATGGCCGAGCCATGCCACCCGCTTTCCCTTGCTCTGACTCGAGCAGGTTTCCGTCCAGGCAAGCTGGCGAGCGTCCGCTGACATGCACACCTCCCACAGTTCGGTCTCGCAGAGGCCAAGAAGAAGGACAAGGCCGGCCGAAAGCTGCGCAAGGAGAGGAAGAACCGTTCGAAGAAGTTCCGTGGTATCGCGAAGGTCAAGGGTGAGTCGCCGGCACCAGACCTGCCGCACACATCCATACTGGTGAGAGCATACGCTGATCCGTCGGGCTTGTCCTCCCTATTGCCCATCAGGTGCCGAGCCAGCGAAGAAGGGAAAGTAAACGATTCTGCTACGACAGGCGTTCTTTCCTCGGCTCTGCTTCCTCATGGCGGTTACTCCCTGCACTCTCGATTTCTCCGGCGTCGCATGGCATACTACCCTCGTCTGGCTTTTCCCCATCCCCATGGCGCTGTTTCCGTAGTCTGCTCGATACGGTTTTACACGCCACTGCTCTGTCGGTCTCTTGCCGCTCAGCATTGTCTTATCTCTCGCTTAAAACGACATAAAGCTGGACAGGGTGTAGTGTCGCTGTTGTGTGCCTCGGATCGCGGTCGCTGGCAATGGAAGTGATGCGCTAAGACACGATATTCCGAGCTGTTGCATCGTGCGAGTGCTATCATCTCTGGTCCCTATCAAACTACATCATGGTACATACAGATCTGCCCTGCTTCGTCCTGATGACTCCATGACATCGTGCAGCTCACATGCTCCCTGATTCAGTCTACACACCCGCGCAATGACTCTCTATCGCTCACTCCTGGCATCGTCAACATCGCTCTGCGCGATCTCCTCCCGCTCTCGATATCCCTCCCTCTTGGTAAGCTTCTGTGCCAGCAGCGCAGTGCCGGCACATACGAAAAATACGCACACCCAGACCAGGCGGCCCTTCCACGGATTTCCTTCCCCGAGACCCGCCGAGAACGCGAATGTGCTACTAGCGCCCAGCGCACCGAGGCTGATACCGACCTGCGCGATAATCTCGCCCCATGCGTTGACAATGCTGAGTTGCGATGGATGTGGAGCTCGCGAGGGAACGAGGACATCAGCGGCGAGAAATACCGGATTTGCCAACACTTGCAGGATGAGCGAGATGCCGAGAACGAAGACGGTCGCGACTGGGTGGTTGGCGCCGTCGAGTGAGCCATTCATGGCGAGGTGGGAGACGAGGAGGTACAGCGCCGATGTGAGTACTGGTATGCAAATGAGCCCGCTGAAGAGCTTCTCGTTGCCGAACCGCTTGCTGAGTCGTGGAAAGACATTGACCTCGTAGAGAACCATGAAGAACGGCCGGACAGTGAGGAAGCCCGCCATTGAGCCTTGCGAGAGGCCGAGCCCGCCGATCTTCGGTGAAGCGAAGAAAAGAAGTAGCTCGGCTACGAGGATGCCCACGACCTGTACTAACAAGAGGAGCCAAAGGACCAGCAGGAAGTCGAGTCCGCAGGTGAAGAGACCGGGAATGCCGTCCTTGTCAGACTTGGTGTACAGCCCGGCTACGTTGGCCTTTACGCGCTGTAGCAAGGGTCTCGGCGATTTTGGCGTGGCCGGAAGCTGGAAGGATGTATCGCTGTCTGTCGAGATGCGAATCGGTGGGTAGTTGCTGTCGCGGGCGTTGAGCTTTGGCCGCAGCGAGGCGGCCTGCGCAGCACGCGCTCCTTTCTTGAGTCGCGGATGGGTTTCGTCAAGGAAGAAGAGCGACAGCACAAAGCCGATTGCCGGTACGAGAGCTGTTGCGACCGATGGGAGAGCGTAGGGGTATGCGTCGTAGATCCCGCCGGCAAAGAGGGACGGCCAAGTGTCTGCTGGTTTCGCGAGGATGCCTCCCAGCATCGGCGCAATCGTACCGCCAACTTGCCAGGCCATGCCTGTGGTATCCGAAAAAGAGGCGTAAGCTTGGGGGCTGCGCGTATATCACAGAAAGTCGACCTCCTCCCACCTAGAAGAGCGAAGCCTTTTGCGGTGTTGCTCTCGTCCGTCATCTCTGCCATCATGACTTTGGCCGTTCTTCGAGATCAGGGCTTTCACATTCTCAGCATGGCACGCGCTGCATCGAGGGGGAGGAGCGCTGGGTAGACTTACGACGCTTGTGCAGCCAATGCGAGACCAAGCGCAAATCTCGCAGCGGCAAGTACCCAGAAGCTTCGGGCGAAGCCAAATGCGATAGACAGCACGCACGCGAGCCCTCCGCCGATGGTGATGACTGGCTTTCTTCCGTGTCGGTCCGATAGGTTCGACCACGCGAGCACCCCTAGAGCCAGGCTCACGGAAGCACTGGTCTCTATGATGCCACTGTAGTAGCCGACGGTCGTCTGTTGCGGAGCACAAGTGGGCGGGATCGGTCAGGCGAGGTGGGGTGCCAGACAAGGAGACGACGCTAACCTCATCCGCAACCTTGAGGTCGTGTACTAGTTGAAAGTTGATGTAAGGCATAATCGTGTTAAAGCATAGGGGCTGTGATGCAGTGCACCATGCCCGACGTGCCGGGGACGTGGTCCAAGTCGTCAGGCGTGCCCGAAAGCAACTCTGGTTTCAAGGCAAAGCCTCACTGACCTGAGCAAGCCGAAAGCAGCCAACGATGAAGACTTGTGAGTAAGGAAGAGGGGTGGATCTGCTCTTGCGGCCTCCGCTTTTGCCGGCTCCCAGGCTGTCCAGAAAGACTGCAGTTGTCGGAGTTGTCGGACTTGTGAGATCGACTTCGCGCTCTTCACCATCCGCTCCTTTCTCCGTCTCGTTTCCGTCATGCGCAAGGAGACCCTGTGTCTCGATAGTGTCACGCTTCTCGTCTTGCTCGCTCTTCATCCTGGGATGGCCAGGTGCGTAAATTCAGGGTGGACGTCGAACTGGGATCGGCAGAAGAGACCAGAGGAGAGGCCGCCTGGCTGCCACTCTGGAGGAGAGAGTTTCGTCGGTTCTCACTGGCGCTCCAAAGGTTGCCGCAAACTCGTTCTGGCGGGATTTGCGGAACTCCTGCGGTAAGCGGGGGTGCAAGGGCAGGAGGATCGGGATGGAGCGAATGTAGGCCAGAGCAGCTAGCGAGAGGCTCCGATGAAGTGATCACCGTACACAGTCAAGGACGACCAGTACGATACGATCGTGCTCAGCCGTTGGCAGCCTCATGCTGGCCGCCAGACGCTTTTGACGGTCTGACCTGGATCGGGAGTCTGCCGGCGCACACGGATAGCCAGACACGGAACGACTCGCGCTTCCTCTGGGACATCGATAGGTGACTTCATGATCTTTGAGCTGTCCATGCTGGAGCGGTTTAATTCGGTAGCTCGGCGAGCGTCGCGAGTGCGTGCGTATTTTCGACAGGGAGGCGCGCGCGTGCAGTCCTGCGTCAGTCCACTGGCAGTCTCTTGACGAGGGCTGATCTGAGAAGGGGCTCCTGCCACTCTTGCTCTTTCATGTGCGTTATTGCAATCTATACGGCATGGCCAAGCTGGCGACGTGTAGGAACGGAAGGTAGCTGGGCGTACCGCCCTATATTCCTGGGACGCGCTGAAGGTGGCGCCTGCAACCTTCTGACTACAGCTCACTTCCTCATCTCCCAGGATAACCTGCTAGCCCACAGTCGTTACTTCACAGATCTAGTACTTCTGCTATCGCATTGTCAGATACGCGCCAGACTGTTAGGGCTGCTTCTGCCCATGCATTTCGCTACGTGTTACGGCTCTCCGCAGTAGCATCCTCATCCTCATCCTCATCCTCATCCTCATCCTCATCCTGCTCCTGCTCCCGCTGCCTCCACCCAGCTCGCCTCGTCAATCTTTGCGAGACAAGAGCGATTGCTCCTGTCAAGACGCAAATGTATACCCAGACGAGGCGGCCCTTCCACAAGCTCGCTTCAGGCAGGCCTGCCGAGAAGGCGAAGACATTGCTCGAAACCGAAGTGCCGACGCTAACGCCGAGCTGGCCCACAACCTCCTGCAGCGCCGTCGATCTGCTGAGCTGGGAGGAGTGCGGGACTCTTGCAGCCAGCAGGCAATCTCCTGCGATGAACACTCCGTTACGCAGTATCTGCAGGGCGAGAGATACGCCCAGAAGGATACAGACTGGTCCGGGTTGCGTGTTGAAATCGAGCAGACCTTTGATCGACAGGTGGGCGGTGAGAAGGTAGACCATCGAGATGCACAAGGGTAGGCACATGAGCCAGCGGAAGAGCCTCTCGTTGCCGAACCGCCTGCTGAGACTTGGGAAGACGCAGAGCTCGTAGGTCGCGACCAGGATGGGACGCAGAGTGAGGAAGGCTGCCATCGAATGCTGGTCCATACCAAGGCCGCCGATGGAAGGCGGCGAGAAGAAGAGGAGGATCTCGGTGATGTAGATGCTGAGGAACTGCACTAGCAGCAGGAACCAAAGGAACAGGAGGAAATCCAAGCCAGATGTGAAGAGGCCCGGCAGGCCAGCTTTATTAACTGCGGCGTACAAGTCGGCGTAGGCCTCGCGGGCTCCAGTGACGACCGCCTTTTTGGGAGACGGCTGGCCTGGAAAAGTATGGTAGTCCGAGCCATCCGCGACGAGATTGTCGAGCTTCGGAGCATCCGCATTCTGCGTTGGCAAATTGTACTTCAAGCGGGGGTGCGTTTCCTTCAGAACCGGCAACGATAGAACGACGCCAACGGCAGGTAGTATGCCCGCCGCTATGGATGGCAGTGCGTACGGGTATGTGTTAAAGATTCCGCCCGCGAATAATCCCGGCCAGGTTGCGGCAGGGCGGGCTAAGAAGCCACCCACAGACGGCGCGATTGTCGAGCCCGCCTGCCAGATAACGCCTACGTGGAGATGGTGTAACAGCGGGTAGCGAGTTACTTCTCAGCCCCGATGTATGACAGCTTCCACAGTCTGCCAAGCACATACTCATCAGGGCAAAGCCGGCTGCGGCATTCGAGGCATCCGTCATCTCGGCTACCATGACCTTTCCAATACTGTGGAAGAAGAAAGCCCGCAACCAGGAACCCTGGCTGTCAGGGTGTAGTCCGCCTTGTCAGGTAATCAGAACATGACGCACGCTCCCTGTGCCGCTAGGGCAAGCCCCAGGAGAAAGCGCATTGCGATCAGGCTCCGAAAGCTTCTCGCAAAACCGAAACCGGCCGACAGCAGGCAAGCGAGTGTTGTTCCTGTGATGATGCATCGCCTGCGCCCATATCGGTCCGAGAGTGCTGCCCAGACGAAGACGCCGAGGGCTACGCCTATTGAGGCGCTCGTTTCGATTGCACCGCTGTAAAAGCCCACAGTTGTCTGGTCCGCGCAGCAGCGTGAGTAACGGACATGGATAGTGATGCATATGGGACGCCTACCTCGTCTGCAACCTTGAGATCGTACACGAGCATGTTGCACACGTATGGAATGATACAGCCGAAACACAATGGCTGAAGGCGGACTCTCACTTCAGCGCGTGCGAAAGTGCATATAGCTCGGCTGACATCCAAGCAGCAGGTGCGGGGTCTAGCGAGCGGGTCAGACCCACTTGAGCGATTCTAAAACATCCGAGGATGTAGATCTGGAGATAAGGCAGTGGTGTGTGATGTACGTTCTTGCTGATCGTTACACCTCCCCCATCTCTGCTTGCGAGACCGGGTCGGATGCGTTCGACCTGTCCACCCTCGTTCCGGTGAGAGTGAACCGTGTCCAGCAGGCACTCCGTCTCCCGAGCGTCTTCCATCTCAACGCAGGTGGCCGCTTCTCGAAGGTGGCCGCCTTTGACCCTATTTGTCAGGATGGCAAGAGCCTTGCTTCGCTGGCCACAGCGTCGTTGAGTGTGGGCTTTTGAGCTCCCAAGGCTCCCTCCGTCCGGCCGGAACGGAGTTCGCATCCGGAGAAGGCGGAGGACGCCGAGGATATCTCAACAGTCGTTGATGCTGGCCAGGGGTGTCTGCAGTTCTCGAATAGTGTGACGAATCTCCTCATTCGTGCGACAGCCCGATAAGCGCTTCTTGACGATGCTGGCCCACGCTTTCGGCAATCTGTAGAAGGGCGAAGAGTCAGTCGGAGCAGCACCATCTGTTCCACAGTGGCCGACATCGTGCCTCGCCTTTCTCGCTCAAAGAAGTACTTGACATGATGCTGCACCGTGTCCAATGTAGCAGAGTCGTTGAAGCGTTCGCAGAGGTCCAGATATTCTTCTGTGAGGACAAAGGGGTCCGGCTGCAGACCTGCGAAGAGGCTGGCGCGGAGAAAAGGCGTGGTCAGCATCTGAGAGAATATATCATAGCAAAGCTTGGTGCGGATCTGCTGCTGACTATGGGTTCTTCAGGAGCGCGTCGCCGACCATGAGACCGTCTGCTGATGTGAATGCTAGATTGGCAAAGATGTCATCGAAAGTCCTGACGTTGCCGTTGCTGAGGACAGGAATGTCGAGAGCGTCCTTCAACTCCTTCACATGTTGTAACATGGCCGCACCCTGGCGCCGGTGTTTGGCAGACGGGAAGCGAGCGTGGAGGGTGATATGGCAAGCGCCGGCTGCTTGAAGGCGTCTCGCAAGTTGAATAGTCTCTGCGACTGGCGAGCATAAGCGAATCTTGACCGAGATAGGCAAGTCGATGTTGGCAACGAGGCCGGTGACTGCCGGTCATCCTGAAAGTCAGCGATACTGTGCAAGCCTGAGATCACTTCGAGCTGGCTCACCTAGATTTTCGAGGACGGACCACTCCTTCTGCACGAGGAAGGCACTCCCATAGCCTCCCTCCATGGCGCGAGTCTGAGGGCAGCCGGCGTTGATGTCTGTGGTCTTGTCAGCTTGCAGACCCGTCTGTATAGCTACGGTGAACACCTACCGATGCCATCGCATTTCCCCTCGAAAAGCTTCGCAGCCCTTACCATTGTCTCAGCATCTCTTCCGCCCAGCTGTACGATGGTAGGTGTGCGTTCCTCGGGCGTCAAAAGCGTAGCCTCGTATTCCAGATCTCGCAGAGCGCGTTCACGATAGTTGGAATCCTGGAAGAGCTTGTCTGCCAGCAACATCTGCGTGTATGTGCAGGTAGCCCCGCCGCGGATGCACATGACGCGAAAGGGGAGATCCGAGGCATCGACCATGGGGGCTTCTACCAGACGGAGAGCTTCGACGGGCAAGCGTCTGGATGCATTTGAGCGTGTCATCCTGATATCGAGGCCAGGCGGCGTGGGGTGCCTCAGAGCGTAACGGGATGAGAGGTTCAGGCCACGGCTCGTGCAAGATGCGGCCGCAAGTGGCGTCAACCCTGCTTCTGAGTGCACGGCGTCAGAGCAAGTTGGAGATGTCGAGCGAAAGAAGGACTTTGCCACCGCTGAAGCGCGCGGAGGCAGTCCGGTCGCCTTGCCTGGGCTGGCTCTCGACCGACATTTCATCTCCCAACCTCAAGCGCATCTATACAGACCCTTCTGCCCATCAGCTCGACAGCATGCCGCTTACGCCCAACTCTGAGCTGGACCTCCTCTTTCACCCTTCTCTCGTCCCCGGGACGGTCGTCGACGCGCTCTCCAGCCGTGGCCTGCACGTGAGCCCAAAGCCAGGTCCAACCTCGACCTTCCAGGCTCTCCGCGATGACAGCGAGCTGCCTGCACACGCTGCACTACTGACGCATCATACTCCGTCTTCTGCGCGCTCTCAGATCCGCCCCTTGAGCAGGACCGACTATGCGCGGGGCCATCTCGCCGTGCTCGCGGACCTCACCCTTGCCCCTGACCTTGGACGCGAAGCCTACGAGGCCCGCTTCGACCTTATGAAGAGCAAGCACGCTGGGAGCTACTTCATCGTCGTCGTCGTCGACTCCGAGAGCGACACCATCATCGGAACGGGTTCTGTCCTCCTCGAGCACAAGTTCCAGCGCAACGCAGGGACCATGGGACACATCGAGGACATTGTCGTCTCCAAGCAGGCGCAAGGCAAGAAGGTCGGGATTCAGATCATTGCCGCCCTCACACATATCAGTGAGAGCTCTGGAAGTTACAAGACGATACTAGACTGCACAGACAGCAACGCTGGTGGGTGTGATACCCTGGGCTGCTTGAGAGGCTCACGCACTGACTACATCGCATCTCTGTACATGTCGCAGGCTTCTATGAGAAGTGCGGATACGTCCGCAAGGAGGTACAGATGGTCAAATATGTGAAGCCGTAGGATGTGTGGCAGGACAAGAGGCACACAGTTTAGCCCCGGCCGCAGCGCGGAGGAACCGAGGAATCCGCCAGCGATATAGTCGACTGTGATACTGTAGCTGTATCAAGCAGCGCTGTGACACGACTACTTTGTGTAAGTAGGTCTGCCATGTTACGTTGTGCCTGTCAGTCAAGATCGTCACACTCGCGGAAGTTTGCGAAGACACCACGACGGCAGTACCCATGGACCTCAGCTTGCCTTGCGTCAATCGTGCTGTCGAGAGCAATGTCTCACAGTGAGCGGTCGCGATTGCTTCGAGCGAACAGCGACGACAACGCTCCGGCGCCATCGCTTTCGCCTGCGCCGCGCTTGCCCTGGGAGCAGCTGGCGATCTTGTGCTACGCTCGGATGATTGAAGGATGGTGCGTCGTACGGAAGTGCTGGCACAGTGTCAGCTGGCGCTTTCTGATGATCGATGGACGCGCGACAGGTGCTTCTTCTCCATCTTCCCTTACATCGCCCAGATGATAGAGGACACAGGTATCGGGGCAGCGCCGCATTGGCTTCTACTCCGGTCTCGTCGAGTCCGTCTTTTCCTGCACCCAGTTTGTATTCATGCTCTTCGTCTGGACAGAGGCGAGCGATCAATGGGGACGCAAGCCGGTCCTGGTCGTCTCCCTCGCTGGCCTCTCCATCTCCGCGACCCTCTTTGGCCTGTCCCGCAATGTCTGGCAGATGGTCTTGATTCGGAGCTGCGCGGGCATCTTCTCCGGAAGTCTGGTGTAGGCAACCCGTCCCATTGGGGGCATTGGCCCGAGATGAGCTGCTGACGAGAGCGTCCAGGACCGTGCGAGTAATGGTGTCCGAGATTGCGACGCCCAACACACAGGCCCTCGCTTTCACCTGGTTCTCGGTCACCGGCAGCATCTCCATCTTTTTAGCTCCGCTCGCTGGCGGGCTGCTCGCGCGCCCGGCGGATCACTGGCCGGTCTTTGATCTGGCCCTATTCCGCTCCTATCCATATCTCCTACCTTCCGCTTGCACAGGCCTGCTTGGCGCGGGAGCATGCGCTCTGTGCGTATTCCGCTTGCGGGAGACGAAGACTTGGGCCAATGACGACGATCGCATGAAGAATGGCACTGCGCCGGTCCCATCCTTCAAGGAGGTTGTCTCGTCTCGCGGAGTTCGGCCAGTCCTGCAGATCACGGTGATTGCATACATCCTCGGCTACAGCTATCTTGCCGGTGAGCCCGAAAGAAGTGCGAGATAAAGTGCTCCTGCCTGTCGTCATTGCTGAGTATTGTCTATGCGCAGTCGTACCGGTCTCGTGGTACTCCGCAATCGACCTCGGCGGCCTGGGCTTTTCAGCACGATCCATATCGGTCTTATTGGCCTCTGCTGGCGGCATACAATCTGTTATTCTGCTCATCATCTTTCCGGGAATCCAAAGGCGAATCGGAACATTCGGAACCATGTTCACGGCCGGCGTAGCCTTCACTGCGACCTTCGCACTGCAAGGCCTTCTGAACCTGGCGGCGCACTTCAGCATACCGCTTTTCTGGATCGGCATTTCCTGTGCGACCTTGACCGTTGCTGTCCAGTCCTTCGTGTACAGTGCATCTTGGGAGTTGTGGAGACCGAATGCGTCCAGGCTAGGCGCTGACGCGTACTTCTCTCTGTACCCGCCGCTGCGCAGCCAGCATGCAGCTAGCGATCAACAGCGTATCTCCGTCCCCACAAGCGCTTGCCAAACTGAACGGCGTGTTTCTCAGCTGCGCGCTAGGCTTGAGAGCCGTAGTGCCTGCGCTCTCGACAAGCCTCTTTGCTTTGGGAATCGAGCGGAAGCTCATGGGCGGACAGCTGGTCTGGGTGGTGCCGGGTGCGCTAAGCGTCTTCTTCTGCGCTCTCGTTGCTGGTAGTTTCCCCCGCTGGATCGACGAGCCGATGTGCAAGGGGGACGATGGGGAAGCAGGAGCAGGGGAGGTCGATGCTTAGACGAGGACGGGGCTCGGAGGAACAGCTCCATGACCGGCAGCCATGATGAGCGAGAGGAGTTGCTGCATGCCGTTAGTGTGTCTGCGATAGCAGTATTCCTCCGATACTTGTGGTCGTTGAAATGGGAAACAAGGCAAGCCGTTGCGTTGCGGTGGCCATCTTTGTCACGTTGACGAGTCCGCGGTGACGCAGCAGCGACTCCGCACTCTGGCGGCCGTGCTGGCCTGAATTCTGCCAACACTACCGAGCATAGAGCGCAATTCTCCCTCCACCTAGTACCAACCAATCACATCGCAACCATGTTCTCATCCGTCTTTGGCTCATCCGCCTCGAGCACTGCGGCGTCAGGGTCAGCATCAGCATCAGCATCAGCGGCAGGGGAGGTGCACCCGCCCAAGGAACGCCTGAGCAGCCCGGACGCGACGTTCGGCCCGCTGAACGCGCAGGATACAGCATGGCTGTGCGCAGGAGGCTTCACGACAGAGACGCAGACGTTCTACGCAATGACCCCGGGCAAGAACGCGAAGCTGCTCATGGTCCAGGTCATCCACTCGGCCGTCGGGTGAGTTGCCTCGCGGTCGTTAATGGTCAGCCCAGCAGCATGCACATCGCAGGCTACGAGAGTAGCAGAGCGCAGGCCGCGTTGCTTTTATGCTGCTCAGTGCTTGTTTCATGCATGCGGCGTCGCCAATATCGCCAGCCTTTCCCAATTCTCCGCGCTGACGACCCGCACCTCCGTCATCGACTTGACCCCCCTCGCAGAATGTGGTACCCGCAGATCCAGTTCACCTTCAGGCTGTACGACCCAGCGACGGGCAAGAACGAATGGCGCTCGACCAACGTTACAAACTTTGTCACGGCCCCCTCAACCGGAAGCGCAAAGCACGACAAGCGCTCATGCAAGTCGGACCAGTTCTCCATCCTCGTCGACCCGGCCCACCCAGACACGTACACGATCGAGGGGAACTACGACGCCAACACGCAGGTCTCGCTCAAGTTCAAGCGCGCAGACGGCGCTCCCGGCTTCAAGCTCGGGTCGGGCCCAAAGGGCGGGATGACCTACTTTGGTGCTGAAAAGGCCAACGCAGGACCCAAGGACAGGGACACGCCAGACGTCTCGTCCGGCACCGACGGCTATGTCATTCACCGCTTCTGGCCAAGGTGCATGGTCTCGGGCATTGTCCGGACCGGCAGCGAGGTGCTCAGCCTCGACTCTGGCGCGAGGGGCATCTTCATCCACGCCATTCAGGGCATGCGGCCTAACCTCGTCGCCTCGAGGTGGAACTTTGGCTACTTCAACTCGACCGACGAGAAGGAGGGCGTCAGCTTGGTCATGATGGAGTTCACCACCACCTCGAGCTACGGCTCCAAAGTTATCAACATTGGCAGTGTCGTTGTTGATGACCAGCTCGTTGCCGTCGTGTCGGATGGCACGGTCCAGCACCTTGACACGACGCCGGTCGACGCCGACACGGGCTACGCTGCACCGGGCAAGATGCAATTCGAGTGGAAAAACGGCCGCTCCTTGCTCCCCAGCATGGGGGCGCAGTCATCAGAGAACAACAAGGTCAGCGCCGACGTCCTCCTAGACATCTCGACCAACGAGCCCGCACAAGCAGGCAAGCCAAGGAGCTTCTCTGGCCTCATCGAGAAGGTGGACGTCCTCGCACAGATCCCTTACCTCGTGAAGAAGGTCATCTCTTACGTAGCGGGCACCAAGCCGTACATCTACACGGTGAGTCGCCCTGTATAAGCCTCGCTCCGAGACGACTCGTATCCAAGACTGACTCAGTCACTCCAACATGCACAGTTCCACAAGGAAGTTACGGCCAACATCTCGCTCCCCTCTTCAGATGGCAGCGAAGTGCGTAAGCTGTCCGTCCAGGGATACCAGTTCACGGAGGCTACCTTCATCAGCGAGTGAAGATCAGCAAAGGTGATTGCATACTCTCGTGGTAGTTTGTCACGCTATTCATCCAGATACCTTCTGCGCTTGATGCCACCGTCGCACCCTCGTTACTTTGGCCTTTGTGATGCTCATTAGGCGACCAGCCCACCCAGTAATGCTATCTGATACATTCCGCAGCGCAGGCAATCTGCTGGGTCCTCTGCAATGGACCTACGCACTGCCTTTCATTGCCTCGTGCCTCGCCCCGAAGCCTGTGCAGCCTGGCTCGCAGCCCTGGACCATCCTCACATCGCAGCCTAAGGAGGGCTGCGAGGAGGCAATGCCACTTTGACAAGTCATCAGTATACCGAGGAACGGTCTTGCGCAATGCCGAGCATGTTTTGCAGTGCAGCGCAACACCGATAAGTACAGACGCAAAGCGAGACGCGCAACAGCCCGCACAAAGCCTATCAGGGAGCAGACGGTAGGGGAGCAACCTAGTGCGAGGGAGGGTTGTACTGCAAGCGCCTCGTCTTGACCTGGGCCCACTTGAACCGCTTGACGACGAGTGACAGGGCAGTCAGGGTGGAAAGGACGACGACGGTCTGCAGACCCATCCTGTGGTTGGCAAATTAATGTAACGTGTCAGAGCAGCCTTGACAGCGACAGAGCCCAGTGCTTAGAGTTGGCTCACCTCTTTCGGTCGTCGAGCTCGGGCTCGGACGCCCACGAGAGGAAGGTGACGACGTCCTTGGCCATCTGCGAGGTGGTGGCGGGGGTGCCGTCCGAGTACTCGACGAGGCCGTCGTAGAGGACTCGCTGCATGGAAATGGCGGTGCCCTAGAGATGCGAGGGACCGGGATGCTGTCAGCTTGGCCTGTTTCGGCCAGGCGACTAGTTCGAGCCGACGCCAACGCACAGGGAAGTAGGCGTTGAACACCTGGGGTTCGGCAACGTCCTTGCCGGCAGGCGCATCGGTGTATCCGGTCAGGAGAGCGAAGACGTAGTCCTGTACGAGTGGGGAGTGGCTCTATCAATCTCCTGCACACTTGGCCAGCTGTGCGATGGAGTCTCGCCATGGACTCACTGCTGCACCGTGTCGTGCCTTCGTGATGAGCGAAAGATCAGGAGGAAGAGCGCCGGCGTTTCCAGCACGGGCAGCCTCGTCGTTCTTGTATGGCCGGGGCATCTGGTCGGCGAGCTTGCCTGGTCGGTTGAACATCTCTCCCTCGTCGTTCGGTCCGTCCTCGTACTCGACCTCCTCGGCCATTGCCTTGACCTCGTCGACCGTGTGCGAGACGGCGACAAGGTTCCTCCATGCGACACGGTCGAGCGAGTGGCAGGTCGAGCAGACCTCGCGGTAGACCTGGTAGCCTCGGCGGATGCTCGCGTGGTCGAACCCATTCAGGGCGCCGTAGTGCGACCAGGGGAACGAAGGCGGGTGCAGGCCTTCCTCAGCGGCAGTCATGGCCTTTGCACGGTCCATGCCTGGGAAGCCGTAGAGGGAGGAGTACCATGCGAGAGAGCCGGCGGCGACAGTCGAGGCCACGGCGACCGAAGCCTTGGAGTTGAGGACCGAGGCGGACTGATGCGTGCGATGGCATACATTGATGCGGATATGTTGCGCACGCGCATGGAAGCACAGAGTGGGCATGCGACGACAACAGAATGCCATCGATTTCAGCGTGCAGCGGTTGGTCGCACAGTACGGCAGCGGCAGCGGCAGCAGCAGCAGCAGCAGCAGCGGCACGTCCAGCGGATCGATGGCAGCAGCAAGGAACAGGCAAGGAACAGCATGAAGCCGTCAGCACCCTGCATCTTCTGGTTGCGCTGACCCACGCCCCGCTGCCCGTCGATGCTTGGGATCTCTGGGGCTGCTTCTGTGCGGGCTCACCTCTGCTGCCGCCGTCGAGGCGAACCTGGCCCCGGAAGGTGCAGCGCCCGCCGTGGTGGCCTGCCTGAGCAATGTTCGCGATGCCAATCTGCCCAGCATGCTCTCTGCGATATCGTGTGCGTGTGTGGGATCTGGATGGAGGATGGGTACCTGAGGGCGAGGCGAGCCGCACCCTGAGCGAGGCGAAGGCGGCGGCAACTGCCGTCCTGTCCCAGCGCGGGCCAGGGGCAAAAAAATGGGGGCAAAGCTGATTGGTGGTTCGGGTGCTTGCGGACTCGGAACAGCAAGCAACGCATAGCGAAAACCGAGAGAGCATTGCAGTGCTGCGAACAGTGAGAGCATCTAAACGCGATACGATACAAGCAGGTCCGCCGCGGTCGCCTTCAGAAGGGAGGCTGAGCGCAACGCGAGGAAAGAAGCAGAAGGTGGAGGATATGGCTACAACGAGCAATGAAAACGGACGCGGTAAAGAGGGAGAGGAAAAGAGACTGGTACTGGACTGACGAAAGCGACTGATTGGAACGAAGGTGTTTGTCTCTCTCTCGTGGTGCGAGTCATGGTTCGGTAGATCCGAGCGAATCAGACGGTGATAGTCTGCCACCTGGCCAGCTCTCGCCGGATGGCAGCGATGCGCTCCTGATCTGCAGGATGCGTCCGAATAAAGGAAGTGACCTCTTTCAAGTGTGCGTGTGCATAGCTCCCGTGGCTGAAGCCGTGTCCAGGTGCTGCGCAGTCGGCGTCGTGGTGGGCGTGCGAGTGAGGTGCATCGTCGCCTCGGGCGAGGCGCTCCTCCCAGAAGTCGATTGACGAGCGAGGGTCAATGCCTGCGTTGGCGAGCAGGCGGAGGGCGACAATATCCGCCTCGTGCTCCATCTGTCGCGATTCGCAACTGGAGGTCAGGGCGGGGAGGAGACCTCCCGACTCCTCCATCCCGACCTTGACGGTCGCAGAAATAGCGTCCTGGACGAAGGGGCCCAACAAGGCCGTGACTGGGTAGATGAAGACTCGGAGCACTGCGGGCAATGCGGAAAGGGGCGGGTCAGTCACGATTCGGGTCGGCGATAGAATGAGCACAGAGGACTCACTGTCCCAACCCAGCTTCTCCAGCTGCGGCCAGAGGAGCGTCGTGCTCGCGTAGCTCTCGATGGTGTGCGAGAGGACCAAATGAGCGAGTTCGTGCGCGAGCAAGACAGCCAGCGCTTCCTCCTGCTCTTTGGATACCGGTACAGTGACCTGCGAAGCGTTATTGAGCCCTGGAAGTGGTGTGGCCGAGGTGGGGACGATCGACCCAAAGAACGAGCGCAGCCAGCTTGGTTCCTCCTCTTTCGTTGCAGCGAGTACCCCTGCGTGCTGCTCGTACGCTTTGGCCTGCGCCGCTTGCAGCTCTAGCGGGCCCATGTGCTCCTTCGCCCCTCCAGCCTTCATGATCTCGTCGATGGCACCGGTAAAAACGATAATGACGCCCGGCTGGGGCTCGTCCACACATCCATAGAAGCCAAAGCTGAAGGCATTCGACTCGGGCCGCTCAATGACGAGGACGGAATTACGCCGCGAGAGATGCGCGGTACGTCCTGAACTTGCTAGAGGGTACCGCAGAGGCGGAGGTAAGATGCTCGTGCTTGCCCCGTCTGTCATCCCGCCTGCTCTGGACGGCAGCATAGCCGAGCCATCCAGGTGAGCGAGGTTGGGGAGGTTCGTCTCGAGCTGGTCGAGCATATCCTCGACGAGGCGTGCGCGCCAATCGGTTCGGCTGTCCAGCACCTTTCCACCTAGAAGAGACCCGTCAGGCGTGTCCTCCTCTCCGAGCACCGCTCGCATGATAGTGAGCCAATCTCGACCTGCTCCTGCTCCTGCTCCGGCTCCTACTCCCGCCTGCATGCTCCGAAAGCCGTGCTCCGTGGCGAGAGCTACAGCAGGCTCGCCAACAGGCGATGCTTCCACCTCAAAGACGCGATTGACGATATCCCGCTCTTCCTTCTCGTTGAGCAGCAGCAGCCTCCATCTGCCCGTAATGGGTGTCCTTTCGAGGCTTGCTACCAAGACCGCAGCAAGCATGACGAACGGAAGGGCAAGTGCGCCGCGCAAGATGTACTTGACGAGGGCGCTCGACCAGAATGAGCTGCTTCCCACAGAAGCTGCAGCTGCTGCGCCTGTACCCGCGATGCTGGCCAGCCGGGCCTTTCGGAGCCAAGCGGCGCGCTTGAGCGAGAGCGGGATGAAGGTGACGCTGAAGCGGAAAATCAGGTTGATCATCGATAGCGCGTGAGCAGACTTGAGGTGCGTCGCGACTTTGATGATGAGTTCCGCTGCCTGCGCGTAACCTCGCCTTGGGGCCGAAGAGTGAAAGGCGCGTACCGACAGCGAGGAGGGCGGGCGATGCTGGCAAGAGAAGGCCAGAGGGAAGGGAGACGAGGAGAATTGCGGTACGGTGATGCCCAGACTTGACGTGCGCGGCAGGCGCAGCGGGCGAGACGCCGGAGGTTTTTGAAAGGAGAAGCAGGGTGCTGACGGTGCGGTGTGTTGCTGCGGAGGGCTTGGGGGCACTAGCGGCACCGCGGCTCGTGACAGGGCATTGCAGGAGCCAGATGCAACGATTGGAGCGTGCTTGCAGCCAGCCGACGCCTTTCTGTGCAGCCCAGCAATGACGAGACGCCTCATGCTGTCCCTTCTGTGGTATGCGTGGAGACCGGCCGTGAAGCGTCGGCGGTAGTAGTGATTGTACCGCTGACGGTACTGGCGATAGTGATGGTGATCGTGCCCCTGACGCGAACGCCAGATGCCACACGCCATCCTGTTTCTCCCGCCTCCATTGCCTCCGACATTCGGCGTCCACCGTGCGCGCCCGTGTGCAGGGCAGGCGTGCGGCTTCTTGCGCAGGCTCGGGCACATGTACGCCTCGAGGAGGAGCATCCTCGTGCGCTGCTGGATACCCTCGGGACATGGCTCGGTCGGGTGGGGCACTTTGCACTTGGTGAATGCCTGCTGCTCCTGACTCTTTGGCTTTGGGCACCACTTGGACGTGTTGAACTTTAGCTTGGGCGCAAAGTCCATGGACGAAGGGTTGAAGCCGCGTCGTTGCAGCATCTGTTCGAAGGCTGCGCCCTCGGACGCAGCGCCGCTTACTCCGCTGAAGCGCGCACGGCCGGCACTTCGGAAGTCATGCCTGGCAGCACGCCCACGCCGGACCCGAGCATGCTGCACCGCGCTGCGGAAGGCAGTCCGGAGGCTGCTGACGAACACTGAGGCATTCGATGCGCCGCGAGATAGCATGCTGGCGATGATGCTCTGGGTGATACGAGAGTTGACGCTCGACCAGATTTAGACGTCGATAAGGGTCGAGGGGATCTGGGCAGCACGCAGGCAGGCTACCCCACCGGCTGCGCCCCCCGTTTGTCCTTGTCGTTAAGGAAGTGGATTTGACAGGGTTGACAGGCTGACGAGCGAGTGCTAAGAAGGCGTAAATGCTTGCGACTTCAGCAGTGCGCGCTTGTCCATTGGGTCGAGATGGTCGGACGGAGCAGAGGGGATCGACGGGAAACGGAAACGGACGGAGACGCTCGCTCGAGAAGTGCACATGCAAAGAAAGGGGCAAGGTCGGCATCTGGCCACAGATATTCGAGAGAAGCGAACTGCAGAGCACATTGCAGAAAGAGGCACTGATTGACTGGGATTACTCGTGAGTCCTGCGCAGCGTATCCGTACGGCTCTGCTCATCGCTATCAAGCTCGCGCGCGCATGCTCATATGTAGCGGGCAAGCCTGTCGACACGGACTTAGGCGCGGACATAGCCGAAACATTTGCAGGCTGCTTACGATCACTGACCTTACACTCTAACACTCTAAAAGCTGGCCCTTCCCGCTCGTATCTACTCGAGCGGCGAGACTGCAGTTGTGCCGGTGTCCGTCTCCTTACACTGTCCGGGCTGCAGCCGTATGAGCTGTGGCAGCCAAGTCCGCCTGCGCACCCAAGGCACAAGGCAACGCCAGTCGAATCATCTGAGCGTCGTGGTTGATGTGGTTCTTGCGCTGAGTTGTAGCTGTGAGGACCAATAGGAAGGAAGATGTTGACATCTGGAGCTGCCGCACGGGGATGTCGAGGGTGGAGACGGTGAAGCCGGGCGCTGGAAAGCGCTCAGTGCTAGACGACCATCTCGGCTGGCACGGGGTCCAAGAGAAGATGGAGGGCGGCGTCTTGATGATAGGCTCCGTAAGCTACCACCTGCTGTAAGCGTGTCCCGAAGGTGGGCTCCGCCGGCGTGACTAACGCTTGTGGGATAGGTTCTGCGGTTTACTGCGGCCGATACCGGTTGCACGAAAGGATGGACGCTCTGAGGTCTTTGACTGCCGGAATCGCCATGCGTGCGCCCTCAAGGGTTCCGAGTGTGCGTCAGAGAGGAGTCCCCCAAATTTCGGGTAGGCCGTACGCTCCCATTTCTTGGGGTGAGCTCGTCATTGTAATCGCGTCGAGGCAGACACGGACGGTCCGGACTGCCTGGCGAGGCGATCTTTCGATGTCCTTCTTCACCTCTTCCTGCCATTGCCCGTCCTCCTGCTGCGCTGCTGCTGCTGCTGCTGCTGCTGCTGCTGCTGCACGATAACATCGCCCCCTTCGCCTCCCTCTTCCGCAATCCTCGCCTGCGCAGTAAGAGTGAAGAGGACGTCTTGCAACTGCTCTGAAAGGTCTTTGACCTGATCCTGCAGATCTCCAGTCTCCTTCTTGCGCTTGTCATTCTCTTCCCTCAGCTTGCTCATGTTCTCGAGGAGCCCCTTCGTCACTTGCTGCTCGCTCGCCAGCTCCTTCTGGAACGCGCGCGCAAGGTCTGTCGCCTTCTCGAGCTTCTTCTCGAGGCGAGACCGTTCCTTCTCCAGATCAGGCACGGTGCCGCCTTCGAGGGCCTCGATCTTCTTCCGCAGATGCTGCTCCTCCACGTCCCGGAGTCCCTTCGCAGCGTCTTGCTTGCGCTGCAGCTCCTCGGCTTTCTGAAGCGATCGAGCAGCTTCGGTCCGAGCCTTTTCGCGGCGCATCTCGGCCGTAGCCAGTTCTTCCTTCAATTTGCCGACTTTCTCAGCATAGTAGGACCGCTGAGAGTCGAGTTGGGTCGTGAGCAGGTCGCTGAATTCGATGCTGATTGCCTCGATCTTGGCGATTTCGTCTCCTGCAGCACCATGAGGGCCTTTCTTTGAGCCCCCTGGTCCAGACGCCGCGCTCGAGGGGAGCTGTAGTCAAAAGCTTCAGCCTTGGAGTTCATCACAAGCCATCGATCGCACAGATGTACCTCTACCAGCTTCCCGTCCGTCTTGTTCTGGATCAGGCGATGCACGTACTGATCTCCGGCATAGTCCCAGACCCGCTGAGACTCTATCTCGTACGCAAAGGTGTGGCCCGTCTCGACAAAGTGGTCGTGCGCATGCCTGTTCGAGAACCGCCCGCAGCCGACATGTCCGCAGATCAGACACATCCATAAGCTCTCTGTCGCAGAACAGACTGCGCAGGCGGTCGGAGCCGGCCCGCCCCAGGTGCGATCGCTTTTATTGCGGCCTTGAGAGTACCGGCAGACCGGACAATTGTTATTCGGCCAGCCTTGGAGGCACATGCAGTGGAAGGTATGCGAGCCTGTGCGATGGGTGGGGCTAAGTCAGGCTGAATAGGAGGGAGACAGGGAGAAGAGGTTTTACATTGTACTGTTATGAGTCCAGAGGTGCCAGAGTCCATCCGGCTATGGGCGGCAAACGTGGGCGCTTGCAGTCAGCGAATGTCCATTGTTCCCGGCAATTCAAGCCAGCCGAGTTCGCACTCACTCCAGACAGACAGGGCAGGTCGGAAGTTCCAGCTTTCCCAGCTCCTTGTTTCTTCCGCCCGCATCTTCTTCGTCTCCAAATTCTGAGCCGAGCATGGGGAAGGCGAAGGTGTAAGGCGGGCTCTTGGAAGTTGTGATCTCGACGCTCGTGATGCGCACGACATGGCAGATCTCGTCGATGAGCATCTCTGAGAAAGTCTTGCCTTCGTAGAATTCGATGAAGAGCTCGGCGTCTTCCACCGTGCGGAACTTGATGAGGGCCATGTATCTGTTCGGGAGCGCATCTCTGAGCACGATAGGGATGTCAGCGTGTTAGTCCGAACGATAATGCCGATATATATTCGAAAGCGACGACGCACCTCATAATGCGCATCTGCTCGATGGATTCAACAGCGTTGGCAATGAAGCGAAGAAAGTCGGCTGTTGCCCAGTTCGAAGGGACGGCCAGGACTGCAACGGTCCTACAGCCAGAATCACCGGACGCATCGCTCTTGTTTTGCGCCCCAGAATCTCCCTCAGCTGGTGCATCCTTGTACAGGTGCATGATCCCGTAGCCCAGATCTACTGAACCGCCGGAGTGAGGATATGGCCCATGCGCCGTAGCGGCTAGGGCTACCGAAGCCGTACCATCCAGGTTGGAGGCGCTCCTCGCGCGCTTCTCGAAGATGGCAGGGAGCTCGAGACTGCGCGACATGGCGACGGGTGACTTGACCGCACTGACAAGCGTCGCCAGATCGATAGGCCCTTCGACCGAGTCGCACTGGATGAGGCCGAAGCGCCAGTCGAGCGAACGCAGTGGCGTAAAGACGGGGCGGATGGACTCGTTGTACTTTGATCTGGATCTGCGCTGCAGGAAAGGCGGGGACGCAGGTGAGCGAGCACCGGACTGTGCGCTCTGACGAGGTGCTCCCGGGACGAAGGCAGGTGCTCTTGCGTCGAGACTCGCTGCTGGAGTGGCGGCGACGTCCAACGCAGGCGCAGGCTGGCCACTCGAGGCGAGCGTGAGATCTCCCCAGATGTCGCGCGGCAGGCGGAGCTGCTCGTCCAGACTGTGGTACCTCTGCAGGATCTCGTGCTCGACCTCAAGCGGCAGGCCAGTGTAGGTATCGAGCGAGGTCCGGTCGTGCCCTGATATGGCCGACTTGTCGATGAAGGCTCCCGCTGAAGCGCGAGCTCGGTACGCAGAATGATGGTCGAATATCGCAATCACGAGTCGCATCACATCGAGGCGAAACTGGCAACTGAAAGCAATGCGAGTCTGGTTCAGACTCGAGGATTGAGTTGGCGGAAGCGAAGCGGTGTCAACCACGTGCGGGCTGAGGCACCTGACGCCCGTACGATGGAGAAGAGCGCGCATGACTCGTTGCAGGCACGAGAAGGGAGAGTTATGTGTAGACAACAAGGACCGGGACTACTGCTGTGATGCGCTCTCTCATGCTGCTGCTGCTGCTGATGCTGCTGCTGCTGGATGTGGTGAAATCCCAAAGGTGCAGAACTCCATCATCAACCCTTGTTGAATTGATTCGCCTTTTTGCGTTCGTAGAACATGTCTGTTCTTGACGCTCCGAGGTTGACAATCTTGGGACAGCCGTCTCGGTCTTTCTCCAGTCTGGTGCACGCCGCGCAGTAATACGCATCCGAAATGCCTGTTTGACGGGATCAGTCGGTGACGAGCGGAGCGAGGCATCGTAGGCGAGACGGGGTCAGAGCGGGTCGGCAATTGATGTACAGCGTGTGTGTTAGCGAGCGAAGTACAGTACGCGTAGGATGGCGAAGATGACGGGGTGCACAAGCGAGTTAGTCTCGTCGAACTTGCCAGGACCGGGTGGCAGTCGTTGCATGCGAGACGCACCTGGGCTTCCACAGACGCAGCATCGTCCACCGTAGGTACCAAAGTTGCACTCGTCACAGATTCTCACGAGGGTCTCAGGCCGTACGCTGTAGGCAGCACGCCGTTCATCAGCCAGAGGTCGACATGTGACGTGCGTGGCTGCCTCTGGAACTCACTAGGAATCGCAAATGGGGCTGGCGGGACCCACGAGATGCCATGCGCGATGATGCATCAGCCCATATCGCACCACAGATGGTGCTGCTACGCCTCTGACGCCGCGGGCGCCATCCTCACCATTTTCCGTCGCAGCGCTCGCACATGCGCCCAATGGCGATACCAGGCTGCTTCCTGCACATGAGCAGATCCGGGTGATGCTTGGACATGTTCTCGGAGGGTCAACAAGTGTGCTGCTTGTGGATGTTGTGTTGGGTTGACCAAAGCCAAAAGAGCGTCGAAGCGGCGGCTTCTTCTGAGGCTCTACTCTACGAAGGGTGACCGGCTCTGGCTCTGGTCAACCAGAATGATGGAAAGCTCGAGGAGGGGGCGTGCATAGCAGATGCAACACTTTGCGCTTTCACATACAGCCACCTCTGGAGGTCTCTCCTGCTTCCACCGTCACCGTACGTTTGACGTCTGCGCACAAGTCGACCGCCGTGCTGCTGCTGCTGCTGAGTCAGTCAGAACGGACTGCTGGCAGGGGGCCAGGCCGTTTCGACAGCAACAGCCACTGGCAGCAGCAGC
The DNA here is from genome assembly GCA_008802785.1 of Symmetrospora coprosmae. Lineage (NCBI taxonomy): Eukaryota > Fungi > Basidiomycota > Cystobasidiomycetes > Symmetrosporaceae > Symmetrospora > Symmetrospora coprosmae. Next base: position 626,499 of record VUYT01000004.1, on the reverse strand, counting down.
AACTCCGTCGAGCATTTCCGAGAGCACCGCTGGCGCACAGCTTAGCATTGCTGTGCCAGCGAGACGTACCAAGCGACTGCGTGGAGGCACTTCAGCAGTGCGCCGACAGCTGCCAGTGGAGACATCCTCCATTGACCCGAGCTGCCTCACTACCCGCTGCACCGGCTCGCTTCGAATATCTGCACAGCGAGATGAAGCTGCCCTGAGCATGGGACGTGCGGCTTCTCAGCTGTGTCGCTGCACCTCCGACTCTATGTCACCTCTTTACGCGGTGCGCTCTGCCGTGCTCGCTTTCTCGTGAAGCTCCAAGCCCTTGGCAAGTCAACCTCGATCGCCTTTCCTGCAGGCAACGGCCCTTTGCGAAGCATTGACTACGAGGCTCCAGCGGTGCAGGCTTGTGGTGCACAGCACTCGAAGAGCTACAAACGTGGTGCGCCAGCTGAAGGCAATGCAGCCGAACCTGTGACTATGCGGTGCCTGTGCCGGGTCTCTGCGAGCGTCCAGGCACCTTGCTATGCGGCCTTTTGCCCGAGAAGGGTGACACACTGGGTGACGTTACGGCTGGGCGTTTCCGCTTCCGCACCGCTTTCGACAGACTGGGTACTGTGGGACAGGCAGGTCCTCTTCTTCTCCATAAAAGCCAGCTCTTCTTTTCCCCCCTTCTTTCTCCTCCTTTCGACACAGTCCCATCTTCCCCGCACAGACACACTCCGTACTCGCCACATCACCACTACCTCTTACATAGCCAACATGCGGTTCTCTACCATGCTCCTTGCGGCCTTCACGGCTTCGACCGCACTGGCCTCGCCTCTGCTCAGGGTCCGTCAGAACAACGACGACGAGGACAACACCCTCTTCAGCCCGCTCAACAACACCCAGATCACCCCGGGAGGCACCCTGAACTTCACCTACCGCGTGGACGATGACGATGCGCGCGCTGTTCGAGTAGCTCTTGTACAGATCATCGAGGTGAGTCGCTCTTGCGAGCATATCTCCTGTAGAGAGGTCTATTGACGAATCTCTCGAACGCGCCTTAAAGATCGCCCGAGACCTGCCGACCACGCGAGGCTCTGATGGCAACGGCCTCGTCACTGCAGAGATCGCTCTCCCTGCCAACCTGACTGCCGGCAACTACCGTGAGTAGCGCTGCCGTACTGTCGAGCGAGGAGCAGCCGCCTGACCCAGCTCCTCGCGCTGCCATCCCCGCAGTCATCGCCGTTTCCGAGCTCGACGACGACGACGACCGAGACGACGAGGACGGACAGTACGACTCGTGGGACTTTGAGTTCCACGCACCTGGCGAGGACGACGATGGTGAGCGCAGGCGATACGTCACTGTGGCCAATACCACTGCCGCCTAATAAGCCCGGGCAGCCACAAGCGCCAGCAGCAAGAGCCTTGCCTATGGAGAAAGCTCGACTCTACAAGTAGCGCCTGAGAAGCTTTTATGACCCGACCAGCGTATCAGTCATAAATATCCGATACGAGTAGTTGAAGTAACCCTCGCAGACGGACAATTGCCTGTATGTCTCCTGTAGCCACTACTCCTCTCGAACCACTGCAACGAGCCAGTGTGAAGTGAACGCCGCGCAGCGCTACCATACTTTGTCCTCTCACCAAGCTGCGGCTGCGAAGCCGGGGCGAAGGACTGACGCTTACCAAAGCATCGCCGCGGCCGACATGTTCAAGGCTCCCTTGTCGTGACAGCTCTTCGGCTCTGACCCTTGCTAAGCTTGTATCCGCCTTCGACACGACTGCGTTTCACGAAGATCAGGGATCTGTGATGCAAGTTCTACAGCCATCCTGAGTCAGCCTAGCCTGCGCTCTCGAGTGGACAGCAAGAGTGCAGAGCCGTATAGAGCAGCAACAGCAGCCGCATCGAGGCATTGCCGTCAGCAGCACAGCCGAAGGACTCGGCGGATGACGGCACGCGGGGCCTCTGCCGTATCTTGGTGCAGCTGGGAGCACGGCCGCAGGGGTCCTCGCCTCCAGATGGCTCGCTGCCGACTCTGTGCAGGCTTCGCGTCTGCAACAACCAGGAGTCAACTTGACCTGAGCACGCAGAGCAGTGGCACTTTCCGGCCTCACGCGAGCGCGGTGCGCCTATGATGCCTCCGTACTGCATCATAGCCAACACCGCTGCAGTTCACCTGTGCACCGCAAGGTCTTGGCCGCACAATCCGCCTCCTCCGAGTCGATTGCCTTTTCTGCGAATCGCTCCGCCTGTTCTCACTTCAAGCTGGTCCATCATCACCGTGCATGACTGGACACACAGCACAAGAGAGGATATGCTACTTTTGACACGTCGAGCTCATAAGAGTCGTCTGCATGGTCTCTCCTGCAGCCGTGCGACCGTGCGGTACCTGTGCCGGATCTGCGCGCCACTGAAAGTCTCTAAACCTCCGGAGCTGCAGCTTGGCATCCCGAATTCGTTGCGCGGATTTCAAGGATTAAAATGCCCGAGAGGACTGGGTGCACCGCGAGGCGTTTGCGCGGTGCCAGTGACACCGTGAATGACACGCAGAGTGACGCAGCGTCTGAGCAAGTTCTAATATCCGACATTCTTCGCAGCGAGATGCCGATGACGTCTACTCCTTGCTGTGTAGGCCATAGAAGTCAGCGCTGCTCCTGGCTTCGCTCCTCTTCTTTCCATTTCAAAGTATCGACACATCACTACTACTGTTGAGATATACTTTACTACAAGCCTCCCGAACACTTTCACAACTCCCCTCATCTAGCCAACATGCGATTTGCCACCCTGCTCTTCGCCGCATTCACGGCAACCGCTATTGCGTCTCCCCTGCTCAAGCGCCAGGAGAACGACAATGACAATGACAACGACAACGACAATGACAACGATAATGATAACGACAATGACAACGAGAGCCGCGAGCGCGAGTCCAACACGCTCTTCAGCCCCCGCAACACCACCCAGATTACTCCAGGCGGTTCCCTCAACTTCACGTACCGACCTGACGACTCTGAGACCCGCGGTATTCGGGTCGCCGTTGTCCAGATCATCGAAGTGAGTGCTACCTCGCGTATGCATCCTGGACGCTTGCCCAATGTGGCTGATCCCTTCTGTGTACTCCGCATGTCAGATCGCCCGTGACCTCCAGCCTACCCGCGGCGCCAACGGAGACAGCATTGTCTCAGCTCAGATCCCGCTCCCCGCTGACCTGACTGCCGGCAACTACCGTGAGTATCTTGCTCTTCTGTGAGCCTGTACATGTACGGCGTCGCATCGGCATCTGATTCATGGGGTCGATTCGCCTCTTTCTTTCCTAGTGATTGCGGTGTCCGAGCTCGACAACGACAGCGACGACAACGACGACGAGGACGGTCGATACGATTCGTGGGGATACGAGTTCCACTACCCGCGTGCTGCAGGAGCGGTTGCTGGAGACGACGACGACGATGAGCGGCGGGTCTTCGTATCAGTCGCCAACGCTACCACAGCTTGAGCAATCAGCGCGCTGGTGAACCGCCAAATCCCCTGCACACACGAGCTATAGCGCAGCCTGGAATAGCGGAGATGGCGAGAGCACGGCAAAATACACCAGATCCGAGCATTTCGTCCTGCGCACAGGTGGGGCCATCAGTCTAGGACAATCCGCGCCACCTTTGTAGCCATTATCATCGCATATATGTAGAGATCGTACGAATATAGTATGCATTGTTCTATCTTTCAAAGCGGCGGGCCGGGACCCTCAATCGCTGTGGGAGCGAACTGACTCAGGTACATTCGCAGGATTGCCGTTGCTTGGACATCTTGCCTCCGCGAGTCTAACTGTCTGCCTGTTGTCTATGATGCGTAGAATGCGCTCAAGGCTGCTCGGTCTATCCGACCACATACAGCCTGCTCACACCTCCGCATTGCCTTCGCAGGCGCTCAGGGGCTGTCTGCTCGACATGCCTACAATAGCACTGGTAGCTCAGCCGAGCGACCGACGACTTCCCTAACCTGTATGCACAGCTGATGTGAAGAGGTGCCGTGTTCAGCGAACGACCTCAAGCGCGCAGCTCAGAGCTACAGCGCTGCACCGCAACGAAGCGTAGCACGAGCGTCACGGGACGGGACGTCCTGTCCGAACGAGGTGACCAGCAGCCTACCGCACCAGCTCGCGCGTCTGCACAGCCGGCCAGCATCGACTCCGAGCAGAGAATCTGTTCTGCCTTGCATCCTCTACCTATTCCCGTCAACCCCCCCTGCCGGAGAGCACCGCGTTCAGTGCCCCTCTTCGTGGACCAAGCCCTTGGCGTGTCGCGATCAACGCCTAACGGCTTCGCATCAAGAAAGCGTGAATGGCGGGAGCTCGCAAGGCTGTGGTGCACAGCACTCAAGGATCCATCAACGTGGTGCAACTAGCTGAGGCAATGCAGTCGGATGGGTGACTATGCGGTGTCTGCGCCGAGCTCCAGCGCACACCTCCCTGCGGACTTCTGGCTGGGAAGGGTGACACACCGGGTGGATGACGTTACGGCTGGGCATTTCCGCATCCGCACCGCTTTTGACAGACTGGACGCTGTGGGACAGGTTTTCGTCTCTCCATAAAAGCCAGCTCTTCTTCCCCTTCTTTCTCCTCTCCTCAACACAGTCACATCTTTCCCCACACACGCACTCCACACTCCCCACACCACAGCTCTCCCTCATATAGCCAACATGCGATTCTCTACCATGCTCCTTGCGGCCTTCACGGCTTCGACTGCACTGGCGTCGCCTCTGCTCAAGGTCCGCCAGAACAACGACGACGAGGACAACACCCTCTTCAGCCCGCTCAACAACACCCAGATCACACCGGGAGGCACCCTGAACTTCACCTACCGCGTGGATGACGATGATGCGCGCGCAGTTCGAGTGGCTCTTGTGCAAATCCTCGAGGTGGGTCGCTCTCGCGAACTATCACGTCTCCTGCAATGGATCCTGCTGACGGATCTCTCGAACGCGCCTTATAGATCGCCCGAGACCTGCCGACCACGCGAGGCTCTGATGGCAACGGCCTCGTCACTGCAGAGATCGCTCTCCCTGCCAACCTGACTGCCGGCAACTACCGTGAGTAGCGCTGCCGTACTGTCGAGCGAGGAGCAGCCGCCTGACCCAGCTCCTCGCGCTGCCATCCCCGCAGTCATCGCCGTTTCCGAGCTTGACGACGACGATGACGACCGAGACGACGAGGATGGACAGTACGACTCTTGGGACTTTGAGTTCCACGCCCCTGGCGAGGACGATGACGATGAGCGCAGGCGATACGTGACTGTGGCCAACACCACCGCCGCCTGAGCACGGGAGCCCCAGCGCCAGCAGCAAGGGGTTCGCTCATGGACGACTCATTGACGACCCAACCATTCTAGCATAGCAGTTATGAATATCTCTTACGAATAGCCCACGCCACCTATCTCACGGACAATCGCCTGTAACTCACCTGTAGCCACTACGCCTCTCCTCCTGCACTCGTTCAGCATAAACGAGATGCCGGACAAGCTGTCATGAAATGGTTCCCGTAAAGCCGGCGAAACGTGACGCTGACCAGGGTACCGCTGGAACGACTGACACTATGCACACCTCCCGCCTCGTGAACAGCTCTTCAGCAAGTCCACACCGCATGAGGGAGACTGACACTCGAATTGGATATGCTGCAAATGCAGAAAAAGCATGGGATGAGACAAAGGCGCTTGGCTGGTGCAGTCTCAGGCTGGCTGCCGCTGACGGTAGGCTTCTGTATACCCGATGATCCAAAACCAGCACAATGCTGCAGATGACCAATGCAGACGGATAGCCATGCACAGACGGCATCTGAAGTCCGCGCTCTCAGCTGGTCCTGCCGCTCGAAGCATGACGCACCCCGAGGCACCGCCACGACCGTCCGACATCGCTACCTCCGCCTCCTCCAAGGACTGAGACTTGCCCTGCTGACCTGCAGAGTTGCAGTCGGGGCGAGTAAGGACGTTCAGCGAGTGCGCCCTCTCGGGTCGGAGCAGATCGCCTCTTGACTTCGCTCGAGCTCGCCACCATCCTCCCACCCTCCGAACCCCCCTCCTTGGCGTACGTTGCGCGAGTGCACCCCTCCGCAGACACCTCTCCCTACCCTCCGTTCCGATCTCAGCCCTCGCTGCAATGCATTCATCCTTCATCACTGTACTCGCGCTCCTGACCGCAGCAACACTTGTGCTCGCCAACCCCATCCCTGCGCCCATCCCCACCAGCTCCGACGATCTGCACGTCAACGTCAACGTGCGAGGCGCCTCAGGCAGCCAATCGCAGCACTATGGCATCCTCTCGCAGCCAGCCAACGGCACGCAGGTCGAGGCAGGGCAGAGCATGCCCTTCAACTACGAGACAAAGGACGCAACGACAGCATCCATCCGAGTCGCGCTTGTGTCCGCTTCAACGGGCGAAGTCTACGTCGTGAGTACCGTACGGCCTGCTGTGTGTCGCGTTCGCTGGAATCACACCTGAACCGCAGATCGGCAAGAACTTGAAGACCGTCAAGTCTGGCGGAGAAAGGCGCGTGTGCGAGACCAGCCTCGACATACCAGCGCACATTGAGCCCGGATCGTACTGTGAGTCGAGCAGGTTCCGCGTGTTGGTTGGCGCTTGCGAGCAGGACCTGACTGCATCTCGAGCGCGCCTCAGACTTTGGCATCCGCGAACGCCAGCCGCGCAGCCGGAAGCGCTGCCCGACCTGCCCTCCGCCCGCTGGCAAGAAGTGGGACACCGAATTCTGCGCGACAGGCAGCGGCGAGTCGATCGGTCCCATCTACGTCTCCGTCGCCGGCGCATCCTGCACGGGAGACTGCGGGAGGCAGCCAGCGGGAGGAGCGCAGTGCCACGGCGATTGCGAGCCACCCAGCAAACCTAGCGAGTGCATGGGAGACTGCCCGTCGTGATGCCTGCATCCTCCTGCGAGATGCTCGACATGCGCGCTAGAATACACGCTGGCGCTGTTGCTCACGCTTTTGTCGTTGTGTTTCTGTGACCCCCGGCTAGCTTGCCGGTCCTCCTGCTCTGTGCATGCTGTATGTACGAGTGTACACCTTCCAACCCTGCAGACGCTCGTGCATCGTTGTCATGTCCACTGTGCATCCGACATGCGCAAGACCCGCGAAATGGCCTGCTTGAGGTAGAATCTGTCACCGAACGAGCGGAGGTGGTCGGGAAACGCGACGACCATTTCAGCGACGAGCTTGTCGAGCCATGCTGAGTTGGAAACTAGGAGCTGGAGCTGCGGGACCGTGGTGATTCCTGCGAGGCGGAGCAGTTTCTCGACTTCGCTATGGGGATGCTGCGGGGCGCCCCGAGCGATGGGGCGGTTACTGGAGGCGGCAGGAGACGACCATTGCACGAGGCCACTGCTCTTCGATGTCTCATCGGCGTTCGCGACTGCGTAAGCATCTAGCCTTGGAACGCTTGAGGCTGGCTCGGTACGGACGAGGTCGGACAACGGTGTGCGGACGGTGGACACCGCTGTTGGCACATCGTGAGCGGAGCGGAAGCCTGCGAGAGAGCAGCTTGTCGATGGCGCGTATGCGATTGAAGCCGGGCCGGTGACAGCGACTGACGCATCTGCCCCGACAGGCTTGCTGTCAAGGATGCTATGCTGACTTGCAGGAAGTAGGTATGCCGAGGCCGCGTTGGCAGAGGCCGCCGACTGGTCGCAAAACAGGGGGTCCACTGAGGGTGTAAGATGTGAGCTGCGTGCCTCGACAGAGCTGGAGTGGAGTGAGAAGGGCACTGACGGTCTGGATGCGGAGACGCGAGCTGTATCAGCGGGCTCAGCGAGAGGACCCGCTCGCAAAAGACCTGGAAGAGAGCCAGGTTCTGCCGACTGTAAGGCTCGTCGTTCGCAAGTACTGGAGCGTGCCTGCCGTCCGCGGCTATGGGCGATTGCAACTGGTGCCGCGCATCTATTGCTCCCTCTGTGCCGCTGATCTCGACCAGGTCTGCAGGCGACGGCCCGGACGCGTCGAGATGGGCAGCCCTGCCCGAGTGCTGCAGAGGGAGCAGACGTCCATGGTAACCCAAGGGCTGCCTAGCGCTGAACAAGACGACAGGCGGCACCGGCGGGACCACCGCCTCCTTCTCCTCCTTAAGGCTCCTCACTGTCCTGTTCACGGACACGGCTCGCGTCAAGGTGGGTAGCCAGTCCTCCGCCCTTGCGGCGGGCGAGGCGGACGGCCACTGCGCGCCGAGGACATGGTCGAGGTCGTCGACAAACGACCTGAGTGACTCATCACCTTCGACGTCCTTCGGTGAGCTCGCAGCAGCTGCCTGCATCTGTCGTGTCGCTCATGGGAGTTTGTCGGTCGCCTGGCTTGGGCACACGGGCACGTGCGGATCTGTCGCGAGGCAAGCCCGGGTTTCCTGCCAGAAGAGGTTGCACGACTGGACGGTCTAGTACGCGGAGCAGTGCATGATTGCAGATCCCTTCGTCGTTGTTCTGTGTGTGTGGCTCAAATCCGTACTCGAATAGGCATCGCAAAAAGGCCACAGCCGATGCAGACCGTCGCGGTTCTTTGTGCGTGTGGCGTTGGGGACCGTCGAAGGCGCCACCGCCCCGGGCGAGACGGAGCTTTGCGGGCGAGCTGGCCTGGCCAGTCAGCGCCGCGGCAAACGGGTGAACGGGCAGCAGCAGCAGAGAAAAGGGGGCAAGGAGCCAGCATCGGCAAGCCAGTACTCCATCTTCTTGACACCTTCCAGCGATTCTGCACCAACCTCTGCAGGCAGGACATTCCCCCTCCTCCATCCTTGTACGTGTGAGCTCGTCTGTCCTTCCTTCTCCGCTGTCCAAACAGTCCATCAGTGTGCCTGTCCCGGCTCACACTCATCTTCCCCTGCGCGTCCGAACCTCCCTGGGGCGTGGCGTTCTTTCTTTCAAGCAGGGCACTTGCAAAATATATCCAGCGATGCTCGGGACGTCGTCCAACAACGCTGCGACGCTCGTAGGGCGACGTGCAAGCAGCTGGAGCAGCAGCAACATCCTCCTCTACCCTTCTCTCTTTGCATCGTCTTCCAATGCCGTCTCGCCAGTCACGCAGAAGCTCCCCGCCGCTTCATCCGATCCCTGCGATGCCCTCTTGAGGATCGCAAGGGAGACAGAGCAAACGAGCGGGTTCAGCAAGCCCATCTCGCTCTTTGCATCCGCCGAGCCCGCTCTGCTCAGCCGCCTCGTGTCGACAGCCGCAAAGGCCATCCTCGGCTTCCCCATCGTCCTTCACCTCAGCACCAACGGCGACCACGCCAGCTTGCAGGTTCTCAAGAGCGCGGGCTTTGTGCTCATCTACTCTGCCAGCGCAGAAGAGGCACAGAAGAATGCTCTCCTGGCGAGCAAGATTGCTGTCAGCGCTTCGCGCGCGGTCGTGCACTTCTTCGAAGGCGCAGAGCAAGGGGGCGAGGTGCACATGCCCTTTGCAGATAAGTTCCTGCAGCACGGCGCAAAGCTCAATGGCCACGTCAATGGCATGAGCAACGGGCACGGCCAGACGACGGGCAATGCCGACACCGACAACCTCCCTTCGCAGCACCACTCGCTCCAGTCCGCCCTTGACGAGGCCTACGAGCTGGCCGAGCAGCACAAGCTCAATCTGAAGCCGAGTCACTCTGCGGGACCTGCCAGCCCTAGCCGGTTCGTCGTCACGCTTGGCAACTCCATCGCCATCTCTTCGCTTGCCGGCGCACTCGACATTTCCGACACTGGCATCCTCTCGCTCTCACTCTACCGCCCTCTTACTCCCGCCACTCTCCTCTCGCTCATTCCAGAGTCCGTCAAGTCGGTAGTCGTTCTTGAGCAGGCCTACAGCAAGACAACCAAGTGGTCGCCACTGTACCTCGACGTGCTCTCTGCCTTCCACTCGGCACAGGAGACTCCTCGGGAGGTGCCAGCCATCTCTTCCGCCCTCTTTGGCGCAGTCGGCACAGCTACTGCTTCAGAGGCAGCCAAGACGGTCGAGCACCTCTTCGCCACGCCTAGCAACGACGCCGTCGTCGGGCAGCTCCCATCGGACCTCTCCTACCCTTCTGCCCCGCTCTCTGTGCCAAAGCACGAGCTGGCCTACCACAAGGTCCTTGACCAGGCTTTCCAGGATAGGCTCAATGTTCTGAACGATCTCACCTCTCCTTCACCTTCGCTCGCGATCGGCAAGTACCTGGCCTCTGGTCACAACCCGGATAAGGCCAGCTGGATCATCGGATCCGACGCTTGGGCATACGACACCGGCTTGAGCGGTCTCCAGACTCTGCTCAGCACAGGCGTCGACTGCAACATTCTCGTTATCGACACTGCACCGTACCCGGCACCGAGGACGGCTCAGCGCAAGAAGGACATCGGTCTCTACGCGCTCAACTACGGCAACGCCTACGTCGCCTCTGTGGCCGTGTACGGCGACTACTCGCAGACTGTGCGCGCCGTGGTTGAAGCCGAGCGGTTCAAGGGCCCGTCCGTCGTTATGGCATACCTGCCCGGTGGAGAGGATGATAGCGCCATGGCCCTCGAGGTGCTTAAGAGCACCAAGCAGGCCATGGAGTCCGGTTTCTGGGGACTTTACCGCTACGACCCGTCCAAGCCGGATGCAGAGGCATTCTCGCTCGACTCGGTCAAGGTCAAGGCGGACCTCGCCGACTTCCTCGACAGGCAAAATCTCCTCACCCAGCTGGCCGCTCGCCTGCCATCGTACGACATGAACGCCATCTCGCTCGGCACAAAGCAGAAGGAGGCTAAGCAGAGCAAGGCTCGCGAGGCATTCGACCGCCTCTCCGGCGCGCTCACGAGCGGACCAGGTCTACTTGTCCTGTATGCATCCGACGGCGGTGTCGCAGAGAAGCTGGCCAAGAAGTTTACAGCGCGTGCAACTGCACGAGGCGTCAATGCGCGCTTGGTTGTCATGGACGAATTTGCAGGCGACAACCTCGAGAGCCTGAAGGACCAGAAAGAGGACAATGTCGTCTTCATGACGAGCACGGCGGGTCAGGGCGAGTTCCCTCTCAATGGTCGAGGCCTGTGGAAGGCATTGCAGGCTGTCCCCGCCGGCGGCGAGAACGCACCTAACGGAAGTGACGGAGCGTGGTCCATGCTCAAGTATGCCGTCTTCGGCCTCGGAGACTCGCACTACTGGCCGCGCCCGGAGGACGCCCACTACTACAACAAGTCGTCCAAAGACCTCGACCGTCGCCTTGCAGAGATCTCTGCCACTCGCTTGGTGGAGGAGATCGGTCTTGGTGATGACCAGGACGCCGATGGCTACATGACGGGCTACAAGATCTGGGAACAGAAGATTTGGAAGGCTCTCGGTGTTGCTGGCGTCGAGATTGTTGAGGCCGAGCCAGAGCCGATCACAAATGAGCACATCAAGATCGCCAGTAATTACCTCCGAGGAACCATCAAGGAGGGTCTCGTTGACACCAGCACCGGCGCACTCGCCGAGAGCGACGGACAGCTTACGAAGGTGACTAGACCAGGCTTGTGTGGTTGTGGATCGATGGATGCTGACGTTCATGCTCCACTCGCAGTTCCACGGTATCTACCAGCAAGATGACCGTGACATCCGAGAGGAGAGGACAGCACAGGGAATGGAGCCTGCGTACTCGTTCATGGTCCGTGTCCGCATGCCTGCGGGTGTGTGCACGGCCGACCAGTGGCTCGCCATCGACAACATTTCGGACAAGCGCGGTAACGGCACATTCAAGTTGACGACGCGGCAGACATTCCAATTCCACGGTATCATCAAGGCCGACCTCAAGCCGGCAATCCAGATGATCAACAAAGCCATGCTCGACACCATCGCAGCGTGCGGAGACGTCAACAGAAACGTCATGTGCTCGTGCAATCCATCGCTCGGACCCATCCACGCGCAGATTGCCGAGTTTGCAAAGAACATCTCGGAGCACCTCATGCCACGGACAAACGCATACGCCGAGATTTGGCTCGACAAGAAGATGGTCGCAGGCGACGCTGTCAAGGATGTCGAGCCGCTCTACGGCAAGTACTACCTCCCGCGAAAGTTCAAGATCGCCATCGCCGTCCCGCCAACGAACGACACGGACGTCTTCTGCCACGACGTCGGCTTCATTGCCATCGTCTCGCCAGAGGGAGAGCTCCAGGGCTTCAACGTCTCCATCGGAGGAGGGATGGGTGTCACACACTCTATGAAGAAGACCTACCCGCGTCTGGGATCCGTGATTGGCTTCGTGACGAAGGAGCAGGGTTGCGATGTCGCCGAGAAGATCATGCTCGTCCAGCGCGACCACGGAGATCGTACCAACAGGAAGCGTACGTCCATATGCTGCAGCCACGCACACATCGGCGAAGCATACACTGACACGGGACTTTTCTGCCACTTCCAGACGCCCGCCTGAAGTACACTGTCGATGACATGACGGTCGAGGGCTTCAAGGCCGCAGTCGAAGAGCGCCTCGGCTGGAAGCTCGCCCCTGAGCGTGCCTACAAGTTCGAGCGTAACATCGACACCTTCGGCTGGCAGACGGGATGGGACGGCAAGAAGCACTTTACGTGTTTCATCGAGAACGGGCGAGTGCAGGACGAGCCGGGCAAGGACTTCAAGACGGGTCTGCGCGAGATTGCAAAGGTGCACAAGGGCGTCTTCCGCCTGACTGCGAACCAGCATCTCATCATCTCGGACATTGGGCCGTCCGAGGAGGCAACAATCGCCAAGCTGCTCAAGAAGTACGGCCTCGACAACGTCGACTTCTCTGGTCTCCGACTTTCATCGTCGGCGTGTGTCGCCTTCCCGACATGTGGCCTGGCCATGGCGGAATCAGAGCGGTACCTGCCCGTCCTGGTCGACAAGATTGAGACAATCCTCGAGGAGAACGGTCTGCGAAACGACAGCATTGTCATGCGCATGACGGGTTGCCCTAACGGTGAGTGGCTGGCGCAGCTCTCTGTACCCTCAGCCGCCGAAACTGACGTATCCGTCTTGGCAATACCGCAGGCTGCGCGAGACCATGGGTCGCCGAGGCTTCTTTCGTCGGAAAGTCCAAGGACAACTACCTCATGATGCTCGGAGGAGGGTACACTGGCGAGCGGATCAGCAAGCCGTACCGTGATGGTGTTGGCGAGAAGGAGATCTTGGACATCCTGCGCCCGATGATCAAGCATTACGCTGCGGACCGGATGGACGGCGAGAAGTTCGGTGACTGGACCATTCGCGCCGGCTACGTCAAGGCGACTGACGAGGGCAGGAACTTCTACAAGGACTCGTGCATCGAGTGATGGGACTTGATGAGAGTGGAGAGAGCAAGGGTGGTTGGCCACCCGAAAATGCATAGGTTCCTGTCGTCCTGTCGATACTGTCTAGATTTTCGCGCTAGGGGCTCTCTGTATATGTGCAAGTGAGCAGTGCAACGCAAAACAGAATACTGGCTACCTTTCTTCGGTGTCCCCCTGCGTGGCTCTTTCTGGTTTCCCGGCGGTGGCACGAGACCCGGCTGTCGTACCTGCAGTGTCGAGAGCAGCTTTGCGACTGGCCAACACCCCCATCAAAGCCACTGTCAGGCATCCTAGCGCTGCCCGCCATGCATCCTCATGTCATGCTCACGACGCTGCGCAATGCCACAATGGTCAGTCTGCACTGCGCACCTCATGCGCCCGCGCTTTTTTGAAATGGACGCTGAGAAAGAGCAAGCTCTCGCTACGATGCGCGCACGCACCCAGGCCCTCCATCCACAGACCCACCTAGGCTACAGCAAAGCGAATCTGTCCATCCTCTCGCTCCTATCAGCGCACGGTTTCCTTTCGTCCGTCTCGCTCGGCTCGTCCCAGGCGCCGCACGACCCGCTGGCGTTCATCACTGCTCCCGCGCCAGCCAAGATCCTCGTCGCGAATCTGAAATACCGCGGCGACCGGAGCGTCATTGGCACGCTCGACCTCGTCTCCAAACCCAGCCGGCCCATCAAGGTCGACCACGAGGAGCTTGGCCGCCTCCTTCGCGGAAGGAGAGTCAAGGGCGTCCGCGGCGTGGGCATGGGCGAGATGCTCCTCGTCCGTCAGATGCGCGATACCCCACGCCGGCGGCATTCTGCAGACGGCGCTGCAGATACAGGGCGCGCTGCTGTGCAGGAGGAAGTCTGGTTGGAAGGGAGGGATGCGCACAGGCGTGGCGAAGGAGGCGAGGTGATGGTCCGGGTGGGCCCGGAGTAGTCCTACGACGCTACACGCCAGCAGCAGCGCGCTGGAAACTTGCTACGCCGCCTTCATTTAGTTACCTCTCATTAGCATACCTTCATCTCTCTCGGGCTCTTCTCCCGGTTCAGCCGCGTGCAGGCGCCGTGGCTACCGTCGGCCCCTACCGCACCATTCAGCTGTTGTATTACTCGGATATCACAGCCAGGCAGCTTTAGTGGAACTCCACATCCTCGCAAGCATTGTGTATATGTCTTGCTCAGCCCCTCCTCTAGCTACAAGAAGTGCAGACCCAGCCCGACCTGGAACCCTTTCCGCACGCCGTCGCCCTTGTGCGCTGCGATGGGCATGCCGACATTGAACTCTAGCCGCACAATAGAATGTCGGTACATGAGGCCGAGACCCGCTGACACTGCCGGCTGCTTGACGAGCTGCGCGAAGGATGTGCTCAGATCTGCCGCAGAAGCCGAGAGCCGTTAGTCGTGGATAGAAACGGTTGGGACGAGCGACAGACAAGCCCACCGTTATTGAAGCCGACGAGGCGACCCGCATTCACAAAGAAATGCCCCTTGAGCGGCCATTCTGGCTTTTTCGGTATCGGGGTGATGAGGCTCAGTCCGGCCGCCCACACCAAGTCGCCTCCGAGGTGATCGTCTGCGGAGCGAAGGGAAACATCACGGAAATGTCAGCGTCGACATGCACGTATTTGAAGACACCTGAACGCACTCTGATCTTTTGGCCCCAGCCCGCTCATCTTGAACATTCTCACGCTCGTCGGCCCGCCCAGCTGGAAGCGGTCTGGCAGCTTGCTTCCTCCCTCGTTGAGCGGATAGAGCAAGCCGCCCCGGGTGGACAGGGACACGGTGCACCCCGTGTCGCCCAGCGGACGTGCGACCTGACCCTCCCCTTCCAGCTTGACGAACGCTGCGTCCCCGCCCAGCCCGGCGTACTCCTGCAGCAGGCGGAGATACGACCCTTGCGTGGAGATGAAGGGGTCATCCCGCGTGTCGCGGAGAAAAGTGTGCGAGAGGGCCGACTTGACCGACAGGCCGGATGCGTTGCGGATGCTGGAGATGGCACAGTCAGCAGGATGGATGGAGCGCTACCTGGAATGCAGAACGTACGACATGGATGCGGAGGATCCGACTTCACAGATGTTGCGCAGAATGCTGTCGTATGCGAATTCATGATCGCCGAATCTGCTGAGCGTCTGTTGTTGCGAGCATCACGAAACGTCAGATGGTCTGGGAGGCTGAGCAGGCCAGGAGGTGCAGCTCTCGCACCTTCAAGGAGAGTTTCGCCCCTCGTAGCCGCTCTCTACAACTCGCAAAGTGAGACAGATCACGCTCTATTGCAAAGCCGTTCAGGGACAGCTGCTTTGTGGGGTCGGCAAAGAGGGGTGTGCTGAGGCGGACCTGCGCGAGGGCAGATAGAAAGATCAGTCGATGTCTACAGCCCAAGCGACAGATCCCATCTCACATTGAAGGATGACTTGGTACGCGTTCCGAAAGAGGCATTTCCTTCCAGTGTCTCAGCTCCTCCGAGGGCGTTCCTGACGCGCGCGGTGGCGGTCTGGCATGGTGCAGGTGAGCATAGCATCAGCTGAGGAACGTCGTCAACCCACTC
The DNA here is from genome assembly GCA_008802785.1 of Symmetrospora coprosmae. Taxonomy (NCBI): domain Eukaryota; kingdom Fungi; phylum Basidiomycota; class Cystobasidiomycetes; family Symmetrosporaceae; genus Symmetrospora; species Symmetrospora coprosmae. Next base: position 610,738 of record VUYT01000004.1, on the reverse strand, counting down.
AATCAAGAGAAGGTGCTCCTCACCGCATTACCCTCCCCATCGCCGACATCCGTTGCCGTTCTCAAAAAGTAGCGGCTGGCCTCTTTGACTTTCAAGACGAGGTCCACGTCTTCCGGGCCGGCAAAGACGTCTGTCGAGCTCTCGAGGCCCGCTTCGACCTCGCTGAAGATGTCAAGCTTGTTGAGGTGGTCGGTAATGTCTCTAGTCTTTTTCAGCACGTCGCGTAGGGTTTCGGGGGATGGAAGAGCGTCGGCTCCCTGGGACGTGGCCGAGACGGTCGGGCTGGAAAGGTAGGGCGAAGCGATGCGGCCGAGGAAGCCAGGGCGCGTGTGTTTTGTGCCAGTGATGCGGATCGAGCTCAGGCGCAGCGGGGCGTCCAGGTTGCTCGAGACCTGTTGGATGCGGCCATGCGACATTGTGAGCTTGCGGCGCACGGCCAGAAAGAAGGACGGACTGACTCACCACCTCGCCGAGTGCTTTCCCCGCTCGCTCGTACTCATTCATGAGTCGCCTGCGTATCCTATCCTCGTTCCACTGCCGCTGCTCCTGCGCGAGCTCGAGCTTTGTCTTTGTCTGTCCTGCACGGAGAAGCTCGCCGTCATCGACTGCAACGGTCGCGCGCTCTTCGCCGAGCTTGGCGTCTGGATCGGACATTGAGCGTCTCCTCCTATGATATGGTGTATCGTAGCTGCAGTGGTCGCTGTTGTGTGCTGTTCTGTCGGGGTGAAGCGAAGCAGAGGGGGACATCTCTCGCGAGCTGAGCCGCGTCCTCCTCCTCCTCCTCCTCCTCCTTCCCCTCCCCTTCCCCTCCCCGTGCTCGTGCTCTCTCTGACAGGAACAGCATGGATCCCTATCAGCAGCAGCAGCAGCAGCAGCAGGCATATCAGGCATATCAGCATCAGCATCAGCATCAGCATCAGACGCAGCATCAGACGCAGCCTCCAGCCATGCAGGATCCGGCAGAGCTCCTTCTCGAGCAGTTCCCGGAAGCGGGCAAGCTGAGGTGGGTCCAATCGTCATCAATCTGGACAGCAGCACACTCCAACAGCTCACACTGTCAGACCATGCAATGATATCGATGTAGTCGCGAGGATATCGAGGAGATGCTGCGCACTCCGGCCTACTTTGACGCCTTCATGGGCTCGCTGCCCCAGACCGTGGCTCTCCGCAAGGAACACCGTGACCTTCTCGAGCGCAACCAAGCTCTTGCAGGTGCGTGCTCTGCAAGCCTGCACCGTCCACAGGCATCTGTTGAACGGTGCTGTCACCTCACCGCAGACAAGAACATGCAGCTCCGCGAAGGGCACGAAGCGCTCAAGCGCGACACGCAGGCAGCCTTCGATGACGCCCGCTCGCTCCAGGCACGGTGGCATCAGCACGTCGTGCCCACACAGGCAGAGGCCTACAAGGTGGGCGGCATCATCGATGCTGTGATCAGGTGCATCCCTCACAGCGCTGAGGCTTACTCGCGTGCTCCACCTCCATGCACGCGTATAGCGCTTCGCTCCCAATGTCCAGCTCGCTAGGCTCAGGACAGCCCTGTCAGACCACGACAGACTGTCCGAGCACCTCGTCAACTCTCTCTCCGAGGGTACAATTACACCGGACGAGTTCGCCAGGCAGTTCAAGGAGATCAGGCGGGTCTACTACCGCCGCCACGCGCACGCCGACAAGTTCGCCAACGGCCAGGTCGAGTGGAGGGATTGAGGGCGGCGGCACAGCGATGGAGCCGAGGTGGAGTGCGGAAAGTGCATGCTTCTTGCATCGCTCTCGAGTCCCGACAGACTTGTTTTCTTCTGCCGGCTGGCTGTGCATGACGGCCATTCCAGGCGCGACCCGTGCATTTCGATCGCGGCCTGAGCGCGCTGCTCGCCAGCCTGGGGTCGAGGAGGTGGAGGTCGGTTCCCCCAGCTTCAAAAGCTCTGGTTTCAACTTCGACGACCGGACGGGACGGCACAAAAGCGCGAGCACTGCAATTCGAGCTGCGACATCTGCTCTCTCTTCGCTTGTCAACGCTCCACCTTCCTCTACGCAAACTTCAAGCCCGCTGCAGCTCGTCCACAGCCATGTCACGGTGAGCACCCGCCAGCCTGGCCCGCCCCCTTCAGGTCTCGATATCTGTCCGCGCTAACTGCTGCGGAAAGAGCTGACACAGCCGTACACGGCTGCAGCATCACCTGCGCAGCCGTTTCACTTGCTCTGTTGACCTCCACCGTCGCTCAAGCTCAGGACGGCGGACCATCATCAACCGTGCCAGCGGATGGCGTCCTCTTCGCGTCGGCGCACGTGACGGGCGATGTCGAAGGTCCGTGCGGGTCCATCTGGCTGCCGCCTTCCTCACCCAGACCGTCACTGACGCCTCTTCCAATGTATTGCTCCCCTCCGCAGCCCGCTTCAACTTCACCTACCTTCCGGACGAGGGCGTCAGCGTTCAGCTGTTTGGGATGTCTGGCTTCACCGACATCTCGCAGTACAGCTATCCGTGAGCACACGTCCGCTCTGTGGGGAGAGCCTGTTGTGTTTGCCTTGCTGACGAGTCGCCTCGGAAATTGCAGCTACCATATCCACACGAATCGCGTCAGCGAGACTGAGACGGGAGCGTCTCGCTGCGCCGAAGCTCTCGGTCATCTGGATCCCCTCAACGGTGAGCGCTGTCTTGCTGGTGTGCTGCCTAGCACCAACGTACATATGCTGATCGCCCGTCTCGCCCTGTCACCTCTGACAGTCACCGAGAACTTTGCGTGCAGCCGCAACCTCGCCGCGTACTGCCAGGTCGGCGATCTCTCCGGCAAGCACGGCGGCATCAACCCTTACGCCTCCGGCTCGCCGCCCAACCGCAACTACACGGACCCGTCTGCGCTTCTTCCCGCAGCCATTCTCGCTCCTCGGGCGCTCCGTCGTGATCCACAACGCGGCTGGGGACCGGATAGCCTGCGGCAACATCATCTCGACCCTCGATGGGACAGCGGATGCCAACGGGCAGTCCACGGGGCAGAACTCGACGTATCAGAACGCCTACGAGGCGGCCGCCCCGCCCCGAGCTCGCACGACCGTCTACCTGGGCGAGGGCGGCATGTACGGAAGCCAGATCGACTCGGCGGCTGTCCAGTCTGCCAGCCTCACTGTGCCGGCAGCCGTGCAGCCCTTCTCTGCGGCCGACAACATTGTCCTCAGCACCGCCGTCGGTGGTGCGCTTACGGCCGTCGCCGCTGGTACTGATTACGTCCAAGGGCAGGCGCTGCCCACTCAAGCTGTGGACGGAGCATCTTCGACATCGGCTGCACCTGGCACGACCGTCGTGACTGTCGGTGCGCAGACCAGCGGCGTTGGCGCGGCGGCAAAGGCAGCACAGACTGGCGCGGCAGTCGCCTTGAAACCTGCAGCGTTGGCTGTCTCCGCCCTGGCCATCGCCTCTGGTCTGCTCGCGAGCTCGCTTCTCTAGACTGCCATCTTCTCACGCCGATAGAATACCCGCATTGCGCATACATGGGCACTCGTTGATGTTGTATTCATTACTGCTTCACTTTTCTCCTAAGGCGCTTGAGCCTTAAACACCCTGGTAGCCATCAAATCGACTGCGATACTAAGACTCCGCAGGCACAGAGAATGCAGAGGGACTGATCGCCACGCGTGTGTCCAAACCCTATCGTTGGGAACGGGGATGATAGGGACGGCGTCCTGGAAGATATGCCAACTATCGATACAGATTGAAGGTGGTTGCACTCCAGTCGAGCGCTGTTATCGTCCGGCCGCCTTGCCGCGTCCTTTCAAGCGGAGGAGACCGGCTCTCCTGATTCTGGTGATATCCCTGTGGACGCAGCTGGCCCAGGATTTGGTTGTTGGCCGACTGCGCTCCGGTCATCCTGCGATGACTGCTTCTGCGCCTCGTCAGACGTCTGGCTGACTGGCTGGGCGTTCGCCGTCCAAGAGGGCGCCGCTGCTCCGGGTAGTATCCATCGCTGCCAGTCACGCGTCCGGACCTTGTTCTCCCGCACTTCACACATATACGAGACGTTCATCATCTCTCTGACGAGGTCGATGTCGCTCGTGAGCATCTTCAGCCGCTTGAAAGCGGCTACAAGCCCAATATCGATCCAACCCTCTGCGTCCATCTGCAAAGCAAAGCGAAGGAGGAGGTCAGTACAGCCTGGCACTCCCTGTAAGTTCTTCAACCCCCGACTCACCCTTTGACGCATCCACGAGTCTCTAGCAAGCGAATCGCTTGAAAAGTAGAACTCGATTTGCCCGAGCACGAAGAACGCCGTGCCACCATCGTTTGGGAATGGGTACCCGCTGTAATCGTACAGCGGTGCTGGCCGTTCGAAGGCGAAAGGTGGGGGTGGCGGCTGCTGCGGTACTTGCATGCTGTTGGAGGAGGGACCAGGCTGAGGAGCATAGCCCTGCATACCGCTGAACCCGGTATTGGGCAGCATCTGGTGCTGCGAGGGAGGGGAGCCAAAGTCGGAAGATGGAGGCGGAGGGTAGAACGCGCCGGGAGGCGGCTGCATATGAGGCTGCGGGTAGTATGGCTGCTGGTAGGGTGGCATGATTGGCACAGGCTCCGGGTAATATGGTGCCTGCTGATGCAAGCCCTGGCGAGGATCCTGAGGTGGCAGGCTGAAAGGAGCTGATTGAGGAGAGGAGTTCCATCGATACGGCTGGGATTGGTACTTGTTGCTGGGATACCCTTGCTGGTATCCGTGGTATTGGACGTTTCCTTGATACTGCCCGTCGGTCCCACGAGACATGCTCAAATTCCTGCCAGTCTGAGCAAAGCCTCCGCGGCCTCCTCGTGAACCCATCCCCGACATGCCCCTTCTACCGCGCTGGTTGTAGTATGGAGGCTGCTGATAGTGGCCATGTGGCTGACTGTGCTGAGCGTGTGATGTGCTGGGTGCCGTCGCCGATATATCGCTACTTGGTGCAGTCTCGGTGCCAGTCGACAAGGTTGCAGACGCGTCCGGAACCGGCGTCGAAGATGATGTCGACTGACCGGTGTTGCTCTGCGAGGTGGCAGAAGCTATCGAGGCGGAAGAGGACGATTGATGTGACTGGCCGGCAGGCGCTAGACGCGGACGTGGAGCGGGCGAGGTTGCTCCTGACGGTGCCCGCGCTGTCCAATCAGGCTTTGCAGGCAAGCCGGCCTGCTGCATGCGGGAACTGATCTCTGGTGACTGGAAGTTGGGCCCCATCGGGTAAGGCCCTCGCTGCATGCGGGCCTGTCCTGAGTTGAACGGAGGCTGGTTCTGCTGCTCTGTAGAGGCCGTTCCGGCATTTTGCGGTGCATCGCGTTGCATTGTGACCGGCTCTTGGGGTGCATTCGACTGTGCATCTGACACTGGTACCTGTGTCGAAAGCTCGTCTGTTGGCCTCGCGGTCGATTCGCTGTCAGCCTCCAGGCCATCCTTGCTGGCGAATGTAACCACTTGGGTACTGCTCGGCGCAGACTTCGCCTTTGCGGGTGCCTTTGATACACCTGGTGCACTGCTGGAACCGTCACCGGCCTTGTTGCTGTAGGGCGCCTTAATTTGACGGGGACTCCGCGACCCGTTACGCTGGCCGGTCGCGCCAGTTGCTGATTGCCTGGAGGGTAGTGCCGACGTGAAAGAGATTTCGGGCTGAATACTCTTCCAGTTGGCTGAAAGAGAAGGAATCTCGATGCGCCTGTCAGTTGTGAATACCTAACTAGGGTGAAGTCGCAGGCTGGACACCTTGACGCACGTTTCCGCTTTTCCACGCTTGGGCTCGACGTCCCAGTGCTCGAAGCACTTTGAGCAGTGCTATCTTCTCTTTGCCGTTCCCTGGATTCTCTCTCCCCACTCTCCCGTTCTTCCCCCCTTGCCTTTTCTTCCAAGGGCGATGGCCAAGATGCGGCGTTGCCTTGGTTGGCTGAAGGCGTGCCATTTGCAGGACTGCCCTTCTCGAGAGACGAATCCTTCTTCCTCTGGGCTTTTGTCTTCTTCTTCGATGCAGTAGCTCCCTCTGACTGCTGCGATGGGACTGGATCTGCAGGTGCCGAGGGCGGCTGGGCAGAGGCGTCCTTTTCGCGCTGAGCTGCCTGCTCAGCTAGCTTCTTCTCAGCTTCCTGTCTCCGTATTTGCCATATATTTGGCTTCGGAGGCGCTGGGTAGGCTTTTAGCGCTGGCTCAGGTGATGAGACTGCTTGCGGAGGCTCCATTGTCGTGGCTGGTATGCTCTGCCCGGTGCCAGCACCGCTCGTCGCACCCGTGGAGGATATTTCTGCTGTATCCTTCTTACTCCCATTCTCCGACGACTCTCCCCAGCCCGAGTCTGTAGCGGTACGTGTTCTCCCCGTGGCTGCAGATGCGGATTCGACGGTAATGTTGGTGTCAGGCACCGCCTGGTCCGGGCGACCCTGGCGCGCACTCCCGGCCCCACTGTCGAGATGCACATTCGAGAGCCGTTGTGACATGTCCGCCGCAGATGTGTCTTTGCTTGTGCTCGTCGAGGATGTCGCCTGTGCTTGTACAGCCGCGTTGGCCCGTTTGGCACTTGAGGATCCTGCTGCTAAACGCTCGGCCCAAGTCATGGCTGACTTTGGTCCGCTCGTTGCTTGCGAGAGCCCTGCGGTCGAGGCAAGGCCGCTCTCCTGTGCTGTGTGACTCGTCGTTGACGTTGTCCTCGAGGACTGACCGTCCTGGCCGTCCCCGCTACCGTTCACCACCGAGGACATCGGGGTGGGCAAGCTGGCTGCAGTGGGCGACGACGAAGGGTGAGGCCCGCTCTTGATAAAGTAAGTGCGAGGTGATTACTGCGGTCTGCCTCGCTGTAGCCCGACTTTGGCGTTTGGTCGTGGACGAGAAGACAAGGGTGCCGGGTCCTGCGAGCTCGAGGTCGGTGAGTCGCCACTTCTCGCAGCGCCCGAGTCGTGGGACAGGCGACGCGTGGCCTGCTAGTCCGACGTTATGGATACCTATCTAATCCTGAGCGCGTGTGCCGTTGCCCTGTGCCGCTCTGTGGTACCGTAGGCGGTCTCGGACCTCTTTGGCCGCTCAATGCCCTGACGACGGCTGCGTAGGCTCTCTGCCTTGAGTTCACTATCCCTGCCGCCCGCAGATGACCACGCTACTCCTGCTCTGTGACTCTGTCCGTATGACGAGTGCGTCTGCTTCTGCAGCTTCTGCTCTTCGTCTATCCGCCCTTCTGCCCTTTCTTCGAGTAGGCAGCTAAAAGAGCACGGGCCGCTTCCATGGGAGCCGTCATTGACGAACGCCACCAGAATTGCAACGGCAGCATCAGAGCGAAGAGCACAGATGGGCATGATTTTACTACTTTGTTGCTTTAGTCACCTAGCGATACAACCCGACGAACAGCAGGCTAGCGAGATCATGTTGCATAGGCCGTCCCGGGCTCAAACGACCACTGAACGAAGTCATCCTCCTTCGCGCTATGCAGGCATACGCGTCTATGCGATGCTGTAATCTGCTCTACCTACGAGAGCGTGAGCAAAGTCACGAGCGCAGAGAGGGCATAGCGCTCTTCGTGGTCCAAGGCGCTTCGAAGCATGCGCAGGCTCGCTTGCGCGTGAGGCCTCCAGTCGGGCATGAATCCACCTGGAGTACACGGTTCCGCATGCGCAAGCATGGTAGCTCGGCGATGAGCAGCACTTCTTCGCATCGCGCGATGCTCAGCTGTGCTCTAACCACGTAGTCTTCGCTTGAGTACCGTGACAGCCGGGCTCGAGGCTTTCGCCAGTGTCTTTGAAGGCTCGCCAGGAGGGCAACCCAATCCAGATCTTGTGGGATGCTTCGCGAAGCCTATAGCGCGCTGCCTGCATGCGTCCAGCAGGCTCGAGGTTTGATGCGCAGCAGGGTGTCGGATTGCTGACACGCATATGGCCTGCGTGACTCGAAGTATGCCAACCGCCGACGAGCTGGCCTCAAGTACCTCACACAGCCTCCATGTTGACGTCGTCATCGCCTCCTCTTCGAAGAAGGATCAAGGGACGAGTCAAGAAGCTGAGTCGAGCTCGGTCTTGCGGTTGCGCTTGGGAGGGTTCCTCGGCGCGGTGGTCAGCGCCTTTTCCAAGCGCTCGGCCGAGGATGAGCGACACCGTCGAGGTCAGCAGAGCACGGTCTTGCGGTGCTGTAAGCTGACGGAGACGAGAGCAGCGATGCGCGCATGTATGGCGATCTGCAGATCCGAAGCATCAAGAAGGACGGAGGTGTCATGGCCATGAACTCCGAGTCGCCCGGGGTGTCCAGATCCGCCGTTGACGCGCACGGCATGCGCACTCCGAACGGCCTCCTGAACGAAGCGAAGATGACCGGAGACGGACCAGCACGGACACCCCCTTGAACAGAATCGCCAACGACCGGTGCCAACAGCTGCAAAAGCACAAGGTTGCAATTGTCACTGTCTCGCGTCGCGCTCTTCCCGAATGTCTCCGACGTGCCAGTACGAGTAGTGAGCCCTGACATGCGGGTCACGTGAGTCTCTTGAGCAGCGCGGCCTTTGCCCCGGTGCGTCCTTGGCAACTCGGGAACCCCGGCTTCTATCGCAGGCGGTGGCACGCGGGGGCCCGGATTAAGCGGAGTGAGAGCCCCAGACTCATGCATGATGGCCCTCTCCCTCACGGACTGGACTCTCCGCGTGCGGATCCTCCCGTCTCTGGGGTCCCCAGCCCTCTTCTTCCCTTCCCTCTCCCATCTCTTCTCTCCTCTCCTCTCTTCTCTTCTTCCTCCTCGTCATCTAACAAGTTACTTCATCCCTCTCCTCCTCGTGCCTGCCCATCATGCAGCACCAGCACAAGGAGCACGAACTCGAGAAGCCAAATGAGCAGTACCTTGAGCGTACTGGAACCGAGACGGGCAGCACGCGCAGCCCAGCCGACGATGGCAATGGCAGCGCCGACTACCCAGGCAAGGGCAGTGACATGGAGAAGCGCCTCCTCCGCCGAATTGACCTGCGCCTCGTCCCTGCGCTCGGTGAGTCGGCGCCACGTCGGGAAAGCCTATTGACCTGCATCATGCGACTGCGACTGATTCACAGTCTACCGCTACACGCGTCACTGTAGGATTCATGTACGCCTGCTCTCTGATGGACCGAACCAACTTGCCCAACGCTCGAGTTTCAGGAATGGACCGAGAGCTCGGTACCGGCATCGGTACAAGGTACACCATCATTGTCATGCTCTTCTTCATCCCCTACGTGAGTGATGCTCAGCAGTCCGAAGGCGATGGCCACCCCGAAGCGACGTCCGCTCATACTCTACACCTCCACACGTCCTGCAGATTCTCACCGAGATCCCGGCAAACATGGCTTTGAAGGCTGGTGTTCAGTGAGTTGAATAACGCGCACGCTCCCAGTCGCATCAACTCGCACTGACACCATTTCCCATCCTCCTGAAGCCCGCGACTTTGGCTTCCGACTGCGACCCTGCTCTTCGGTGTTGCAATGATCGGACACGGGTTCGCAAAGAACTGGCAGACGCTCGCCGGGCTCCGAGTGCCCCTAGGCGCTTTCGAGGGGTTCCTCTTCCCAGGAAGCATCTTCCTCATCAGCTCCTGGTACCCTCGTTACGAGACGCAGAAGCGTATCTCCGCTTTCTATCTCTCCGGCGCTTCCTTCGTAAGTGGAGATCCCCCATGAGTGCCGGACCCTTGGAATTATCGGGACTAAACGCATGCCTTTCCATTGCGTAATCAGTCCGGCTTCTCTAACATCATTGCTTACGGCTTCGTAAATTTCATCCGCCTTTCCGGCGCGTGCGCACCGCGGCAATCGCTGACCTCGCCAACATCCCAAACAGTCTGAGATGGGTGGCCTGGGCACGTACAACGGTCGACCGATGCTCGGTTACAGGTGGATCTTCATCAGTGCGTTCTCTATCCCCTTGGTCTATTGGCGATGAGTGGGCGGGGAGCTGATTCCGTTCACCTGACAGTGATGGGCTTGCTCACGGTCGTCTCGGCCTTCATCGGCTACGCTGTCGTCCCCAACTTCCCTGCAAAGGTAGGCAAGAGGCGTATCACAATACTGTACAAATACACGGTACTGATCGCATGTCCCACTATCAGGCTACCTTCCTCTCTGCTGAGGAGCGACAGCTTGTCCAGGATCGCATCAACGTGGACCGACGCGATTTCGAGAATGAGCACCTCACCGTAGCTGGCGTCATCGACTCGCTCAAGAACTGGAAGATCTGGGCATTCGTACGTTGCTGTCCAATCCTGTTCAGATGGGATCTACCCCACGAACAGATGGGATCTAACTCCACGAACAGAAGACTGACGGGCATCCATATTGTCACAGGGCCTTCTCTTCCTTTGCTCCACTCTTCCAGCCTACGCATTCAGCTACTTCCTCGTCATCATCCTGAACGGCTTCGGATACAGCGCCCGGGACTCACAGCTCCTGTCGGCACCCCCTTACATTACCGCCGTTGTGGTCGGCATGATCTCTGCATGGGTATCTGATAAGACCAGGATGCGTGGACCTTACATCCTCCTTGGCGCCATCACCTCGGCCACCGGAACCATCATCCTCGGATACACCTCCGGCACCGGCCCCAGGTACTTTGGATCCTTCCTTGCCATCATCGGCTGCCAGAGCAACATCCCTGCAGTCATGGCATGGTCGCAGAACAACATTCGGGTAAGGCGTCGATCTTTCCGGCCTCCCCCATTGGCAAATGGCTGATATCGACCCTCCTGGCATCCAGGGCTACACCGCCCGAGCCGTCGCGTCTGCCGTGACAGTAGGAGGTGGTGGCATA
>VUYT01000049.1:0-85063 GCA_008802785.1 Symmetrospora coprosmae | reverse complement strand
CCTCTCACAGCTCCCCACACACCCTGTATCCGACTCCTGCTCGCTCTTCGCACTTTCTCTGCGCTCATTGTTGTCTCTATTACATTCGACACCTTGTCCGTTTGCAATGGCTTTGACCAGTCTTTCCTGGCTTCCTTAATGACGGGCCTGCTCTGCTTCTCTGGAGTACGGTACCTCCGGTTGCAATCGTCAATCTGAGGTGGACTGTCCGCTCACATTCGAAGCATCTGCACTGAAGCCGATACCTTCGTGTGTGCCAATTGTATGATCCGGGCAGAACAGCAACCATGCATCTATTGCAGCGAGAACTCGCAAGCGGACGAACGCTCGAAACACCCTTAGTACACCCACGGGATCATGATCCACCGCTTTGGATACTGGCTCCCAAACTCCTTCTTGTAGTTCCTGTGCTTCTTCTTTGCCCAGACGGCCATCTGGAGCGTGCCCACGGCCCAGAAGAGGGCCGACGCCGGGTTGAGCGTGAGGACCGTGTAGACGAGCCAGCCGAGCGACTCGAAAAAGTAGTTGGGGCAGGTGATGGCATCGAATGCGTACCCTGTAGGAATGGCGCGCCGCTTCGGGTCGTGGGCGGGCCGCAGCGAGCGGAGGATCAGGTGGCAGACCAGGTTCGAGACTTGGGCGAACTGAGGCGTCGTAAGATAGAAGGATCAGCTCGGCTCAGGAAAGAATAAGAAATCACGAAGCAGACGTACGAGCCAGATGCTTGCTAGAGGCCAGAGGAACTCGTCCGTACCGCGCAGGGTTCCCCGCAGGGCGCCGGCAGAGTACCACGGACCGTAGAGCGGGATGGACAGGAGGAGCCCAGATAGTCCCCAGTAGTAGCCGGAGCTAAGTAGATACGAGGAGCATTAGGGCGACGGACCTTTGGGACCGGTCCTACAGGGCGACGACTCACTTCTTGAAAATGTTGAAGATGGGCATGGTAGCGTTGGAGAACCGGTGGACGCTGGGACGATACACGAGAGAAGGTCAAAGAAAGCCCAAAAGGCGTGCCACCGAGCTTTAGCGCGCGCACAAGACTGTCTCGAGCTCCCGCTTGATGTAGTGCAGCATGACCATCGAGAAGGCGAAGCTGCATGCGGGAAGGGGGGAAGCAGTTCAGGGCCTACTGTCACCAACACACAGGCCGCGACCGACTGCCACGCACAGCTGCATCTTGGAGTGCTTGAATGGCCCGCTCGTGGCGTACGCTTTCGGCAGATGGTCGTAGATGAGCTGCGTTCCGTAAAAGTAGAAGAGCGGGTGGATGATGAGCGGTCCCGCGTATTCCGTGAGGAACTGCCAATGAGCGCAGGGTTTAGCGGAGGCGTGCCGGCGCAGAGAGAGCCGATGAACAGGACTGCCTCACCACTGTTCTCCAGGCTGAACACGCGAGACGAGTTCCGGCAAATCAGCTCCAACGTCCCCGGGGAGCTGCCTAGGCGAAGGACGTACAGATCTGCGGGCCGAGGTCTTTGTAGAGGAGCATGTCGCCATCCTGCAGCCACGACAGGCTTGCGAGCGTCTTCTTGTCATCGTTAGGCACGGCTTGCTTCTTGTCCTGCGACTGGAGGCGGACGCGGTGAACGCTGAGCTGCGGCCGGGGGGTGCGGAAGAGTGAATCGCTACTCAGCACTTGAGGCATTGACACATCGACCAGCGTTTCTGAATTGCAGACCAATCACCTTCTTCTTGGCTGCGATTTCACCGAGCAGGTCGGCCGTGCTGTTCGTTCCTGGGAGCGTCACTTTGAGGGGCGCTTTCGCTGCGTGATGCCCGGGCTTCATGCGCGCGGGCGCAATGGTGAGGGTGAGGCTCGACATGGCGGAGGGGAGTGCTCCTGGCGGCAGATCTGTCTGGCTGCTGATATGTAGCTGCAATTGCTGAGCAGCTGCAGTCGCTGAAAGCAGAGGCAGACAGCTCTGCACTGCCCTGCCCTGCCTTGGCCTCGCCCGCCCGCACGCACGCGTCGCCTTCAAGACGGATCCCATCGGGGTCCCCTTTCAACCCAGTACAGCCGCATACAACAAAGAAGACTCATCCTCTCTGGGATCCCTGCTCGAGATGGCCCACCAACATCCGCATCCGCATCCTCACCCTCACCCTGCAGCTGCACCCGCTGGCGGACCGGCAGCTCCACCACCTGTACCTGACGAGTACATCAACCTGCGCGCAGTCAGTCTGCTCATCCAAGCACCGCGTTCCACGGACATGGACTCGCGGCACTCGTCAGTCGGCAGCCACTGACGCCTCTGTTCTGCTCATCCCCACCCCTTGTTGCGGACCTCAACGTCTACAGCTCGCCCTCGATGCCACGACGAACCAGATCTCGATAGACGAGGACAGCCCCATCCCGCCGTCCGAGATTGCGCATCTGAACCTCCTGATCCGCGCAATGGTCCACACGAACGACAACCCGCAGCCGTTGCCCCCCGGTGTCCCGCCCCAGTTCCAGATGCGCGAGTACATCCCCCCACCGCCGCAGCCGATCCCAAACATGCGCAGCAACCACATTGCAAAGGCAAAGGAGGACGGTAACAATGCCTTTCGCGCGCAAAAGTACCCCGACGCCATCCGCTTCTACTCGATCAGCGCGGCGCTCGCGGCAAGCCGGCCCATCTTCGAGTCGGCCCAGTACTCGCGCGACGAGCTCTCCATCGCCCTGTGCAACCGCTCGGCGGCGTACGCGGCGGATGGGCAGTGGGTGGAAGCGCTCGTTGACGCGAATGCGACAATAGGCATCAAGAAGCAGTGGACAAAGGGCTACTTCCGGAAAGGCAAAGCGCTCGAAGGGCTCAAGCAGTTTGAAGAGGCCAAGGAGGCCCTCCTGCTCGGTCTCGAATTCGAGCCAGGAAATGAGGTGGGTCTGCCTTCAGTCACAATGAAGCCGCGGTTTCCTGCATGGTCTGACCTTTCGCCCGTTTTTCCGTTGTCAGGACTTGAGCCGGGCCTTGGAAGAAGTCGAGAAGGGTCTCAAGGGTCAAGGCAAGGCGTGAGAGGCAGTCCGGCGGCGTAGACTGTATTCTGCCTGCTATCACTCGGCGCACGGCAGTTAGCAAAGCCAGTGGTACGCCCTCGGTCTGTGCGAGTGCGAGTTTCAGACACATCTGCTTGGCAAACAGGGACCTTGCGGCAGCAGACGCGCTCGAAGCTGATCATCAGGAGTCGAGACTGTGTTGTAGCGCATACTGTAGTCCTTACCCTTCTCCGTAACATGTTGGCCCGGCTGTCCCAGTTACTCACAGCGGGTCCGCGATGGAGGACAGGTCGTCGGGTGCCAGCCCATGCGCCAATTCGCCCGTGCCCACTGCCCGTGCTCTCTGACGGTCACCACATCCACACCCCGAAGTACATCACATTAGCCATGTCTTACGGTGAGCACGGACGAGTGACTGCTCGCAGAGACATGCATAGGGCTGACGGGCTGGTCCACTGTGGGATTTCATGCGACTTTCAGTCATTGCAGGTGAGTGAGAGCTCACCAAGGAGCAGAACGCACGGAGCACGAGCTGACCAGCAAATGCACGATCCGTCACGCAGGCCGTGCCATCAAGAACGAATACGTACGTGTAGGGCTCATCGCCTGCCAGCTTGCCCCGACGCTCCCGCTCCTGCTGCTGCTACTGCTGCTGCTGCCGATGCCGCTGCTCGTCGAGCCTGCCGCTGCACTGCCAGTCAGTCGGGTTCAGCCGTGTGCCAGAAGCTCGAAAGCGGCAGAAGATGCAGCGGCAGCAGAAGGAGAAGGAGGAGGAGGAACGGCGACGCGCTCGCAGCGAGCTCTCGTATGGTGCTGACACTTGCAATGCCCGCGGCACGCCCTCCTATGATGCTCCGACCTCTTGCAGCTGGCGCTCGGCACCTTCGCCGTGACCGGACTCATCGCTGTACGCCTGCGATGATCCCCTGAGCATGAGAGACGGCATCCTCCAATGCTGACGGCGCCTGCGCTGCTTCTCCCCGCCACGGTCTACGCTTCTACAGGCCGTCTCAATGGCCGGTGGCAGCAAGGAGGTCAAGGCAAAGGCACCTGCGCTTCTGTCCAACAGCGGATCATCGTGCGTGCTTCTCTCTTACGCTCTGGGCACGATGAATGCATACAAGACTGATACTACTCTCCCTCTTCGATGATGCCGCCCGCAGTGATGAGGAGAGCTTCATCAAGTAAGAAGAGGAGGCACGCAGCTGTCTTGTAAGCCGGGACTCGAGACTGACTGCCTTCTCCCTGGACCTACGCTCCCCGCTCTCCTTTGATTACAACAGGGACTTGTGAGTGGCCTCTCCATCGTGCTGTGTCGTGTATTCGAGCTTATGCATGCTTGCTCCTTGACAGCGTCGCCAACATGGAGAAGGAGGCCTCGAAAGTTAAGGACGCCGTCAAGCACTAGAACTGCACACATAGAGGGCAGTCGTGTATGTCATGCTGCAATCTGAAAATTTGTCGCTTCTCTTGCTTGCGATGCGCTTCCTGCGCTCACTGACCCAGGAGAGCCGAGATGGAGCATCACGCCTCAATAAGCAAGGCAAACCGATAACTGGTCTTCCCATCCTTGACATCCTCGAAAGAAGGCATTGCACTTTAATGCCCTGACTTTCAGTCTACACGAGGTGCACTCATAGCAGCACTCTTACACATCCGCCTGCTCCTTCTCGAACCCCTTGTTCTTTGCGAGAACAGCAAATCCTTCGAGGACGTGGGTATACGGGAAGAACTCCTCCGTGGCCAGCTCTGCGCGCTCCGTGTGGCCGAGCCGCACGGGCGTCGAGTGCGTCTGGAACCCAGAGATGGCGCGCGGCTTGCCCGCCTGCCCGACTACGTCCACTGCCTGACCCACCCGCACGCTGACGGGGATGTTGGCGCCCTCTTCGTCGAACGTGATGAGGAAGCGCGGGTACATGGACATGGTGAGGAAGTAGAGCATCCAGTGAGATCTGTAAACGAGGCGAGGCGCGAGATCCGTCAGTCTCGGCCTTCTTCACGCCTATCGATCAGAAGCAGGGCCACCCACTTGTCGAGAATCGTGCCGCGCACATCCGTGAACGCAATCAACGTGCTCAGCAGCCCGGCCACGCCGACGGGCGACATGAGTGTCCGGTCGGTGTGGAACGGGTTGATGCCAATCATGCCCTTGCCCATGTGGACGAGACCCTGCGCGATGCGTACCATGAAGAGGCAGTCGGGCTCCTTATAGTAGTAGCTCGCGAGCTGCCGCAGCATCTGTGCCAGACGCGCATTGTTTGTCCCTGCGCCAACTAAGCCCATCGCATAGATGGCGTTCAGCGCGACGTCGAGGTCGTTGTCGTGCGAGTATTTGGACAGCGTGTCGAGGATTGTGAGGACAGGGTTGGAGGCGCTGAGCAGACCGATGGCTAGCGGGACTGCTCTCCGGATCGTCGGCTCGCCATAGTGCATCTGTCAGGGAGTGATCGTTAGTCCAAGCTCCACAGATAACGACAGCACGCGAAGACTGGGAGGGCGCACCAGGTGGTCGAACTGCCGCAAGCTCATATCTGCGCCAATGTCCTCGCCCATTGCAATGACGGCAATGCCAAGCGTCGCTATAGCCTGGTGCAGGTCGTTCTCCTTCTCGTTGTCGAGGTGGTCGTTGCAGTGGTGGAGGAGCGCCTGAATCTTGAGCACGTTGCCTGTCCCGGCGTACGAGCAGACGTCAACGAGGATCTGCGTCGATTTGCTGATGGGGTGCTCGATGGCTTTTAGCGTTTCGATCGTCGCGTCCGAGTTGTCTTGCTGGCCTGTGAGTCAGATGGCGCACGCGCAAGTCAGCTGCCGGCGCATAAGAGAGAGGAGCGGTATGGGAGGTAGCACGCACCCAGATAGAGTAGAGCCAGGCCCAAACTCATGAACCGCGTCCACTTCTCACTGAGCTGCTTCTCTTCCCTCTCCATCATGGTCTGCAGGATGGCGCCCGTTACATCGCCATTGCCCGACCCGACAAAGATAAAGCCCAGCGCCAGAGATGCCATCGACGCAATCTCCATGCTCAGTGACGTGTCTGAAGCGACCGTAAGCAGCTTCTCCATGATGTCGAGCCGCCCTGTGCCAGCGTACGCGATTCCGATGCTGCACAAGATGGAGGGGACGTATTAGACAGATACACAAACAGTACAGACAGAGTCGGACCAGAACGCACCCCATGATCGCACAGACTCGAAGTGGCACGGACGTGCTGTCGACATGTTCTTCCAACAGCGCAAACGCAGCGTCGGCTTCCGTCTTGACACCCGAATGCACAATTCCATTGGCTAGTGCTGCGCCAGCTTTGATGTATTCTTCTGGCACATAGGCGTACGTATCGATGGCATCGAGGCCTTTCTCCGGGCTCCAGAGGAAGGAGAGTCCGAGCGATGCAGCCGCAGACAGCATGCCTGTGCCTGGATGTCAGGACACTGGCTTCGACACTGCAGTATAGACTAGCTAGTACCGACTCACCGTGGTCCTTGTTCTTGTAGATCCAGCTCTGTCCCTCCTCCGCCTTTGCCATGAGCTTGTCGTTCCCAAAGCCAGCATTGACAAAGCCGTTGACAAAGCTGCCTGCGAGATTCTGCTTTGCCGAGTCGACGGCGACGGCTCCGACGCCAGAGCGCGTGTTTTCAAGATGCGACTTGTAGATATCCTCGAGCGAGCGCGGCTCAATCAGGTTGAGCTCCTTGCCGAACAGCTCAAAGTGCTCGCCAAGCTTGGTGTTGCTGAGAATGTCGAGCAGGCCCTCATCGGTCGTTTCCTCATCTGCGCCGTGGAACTGCTGGCGAGCGAGAATGAAGGCGAGCTGCCGGCGCATGGATCTGGGAGGGACGAATGCGACAGACAGAGTCAGTCGGGCTGCGACGACGGTATATGTCATTCATGCGAGAGCTGGAATACGCACGGGTTCTTTGGTGCACTAAAGTCCTCCTTGATGAGCTCCTGGTCGCCCAAACGCAAACTGCACACGATGGCCTGCGAGTATTTCTCAAACTTGCGGTAGATCTCGCGCGCGCACTTGAGGAAGTCTCTGTCGTCCGGCGGCTGGAGAAGGTTGACGCATGTAGTCATGTAGAGGCAGACGCGCGTGTAGGTGTTTTCGTCGACAAATGGGATGATGGACGAGATGGACTCGATCTCGAGGAGGAGGTCGACGGCGTCTGCCTCGCCATTGTGCGACAGCAGGAACGGAACGAGGCGGAGGGCGAGGGCGTGCAACTCCTCTGCGGTGAAGGTCGCTTCTTCGGGCTTGTCTGTGCGCACGGCGTACTCCTCCTCGATCTCTGCCGCGAGGTGCCTGACGTACTCGTGTCCCCAGAGACCCGGGTCCTCCTCGCTGCCGCCTTTGAGCCGGTAGCTGAGCGTCTCGCGCTTCCCGCTGTCCGAGTACGTCATTGCGAGGACGGAGAGGATCTCGGCGAACAGGCTCTTGCTGGACCCGTTCGCGCTCGACGTGCTGGGCCACTTCTCGTACAGCTCCTGCAGGTCCGGGTACAGCGGGTGGAGGAACTTGAGCGGCTTTGGGACGGATGTCATGGATGCTGTGCTTGTGCGGATGAGGGTGCGGAGGGATTCGAGTGCAGGGTGGTACAGAGTCGTGTCGGGTTCCTGTGGGTTGTATGTGTGTCGTTTCAGGGTGGGGTACGCGCAAGCAGGACGGAGGGGGGTGAGAGAGGCGATGACGGGGCCCTGTTCAGCGGGGAACGGCCAACGACAAGGAGGAGCATAGCAGTAGACCGTATGTGTACAACTCACCTTCAGTCGCTCGACGAGCATCTCGAGCTCTCCCTTGAGCTGCTGATCCTCCTCAGACTGGGGGCGGGATGGGATGGGCGCATCATCGCAGTCGCGTTCACAGCGCACGGTGGCCAGGAAGGGGTACAGAGACAGAGCAGCGAGCACAGCGTCAGCGTCAGCAGTCGCGATGGATGCAGCATGCCCGTGCAATGCCACCCACCAGCTCCTCCTCCTCGTCCTTGTCCTTGTCCTTGCCGTCTACCTTTCCGCTGCCCTTTGCCTCATCGACGCCATTCGCCTCCCCCTGTTCCTTCTTGTCCTCCTCCTTCTTTTTAGCAGGGTCGTCTGATCTGACGGGGGCTACCGTGAATGGCACTCCATTGGGGTCGCTCATGCTTGCTTGCGCTTATTGAATGGGACGGCTGATGCTGGGCAGAGCAAGGGCAGTGAGGCCTAGTGAGGTCAGGCACAGGAGGCCACTGCCCGCTGCCCGCTGCCCGCTTACGCAAGGGGCTGCAGGGCAATGACGACCGCGCTTGCATAAAGGAATCGTTACTCCTGACTCGCAGCGTACAGCTACTGAACCGTACAACAACGCGGTCAAATTATATGTGCTAACCTCCCCCGACGTCGACACGGCGCAACCGCCACTCGAGCGAGTCACACGCGCGACACCCAATACTACCAAGCTGCTGCACATACTGCACTTTACCAGCTACTGCGAACCTTCTACCAACCCCAGTTATCCTCCGCCTCAGCCTTCTCGGCATCCTCCTCCTCATTCAGGCTGTCGAGCCCAAGTCCCGCCCGGCCAGAAGGAGAGCCGCCAAGGCTCGACTTGCGCGGCTGCCCCGTGAGGAGATTCGACGGCATGCTCATGCGCTTCTGGTGCTTTGCCCTGCTCGCCTGCAAGCGGTTCTGCACAGGGTCGCCGCTGCTGCTCTGGGCTGTCCCGCGCGGCTGGAGCACCCGCCCCGCAGGCGAGGTAGAGAAGCTCTGCTCGCTGATCATCTCGTCGTCGTTGTCATCCAGCAGGTTCGCAGAGGCCCGTCGACCGCTGCTGCTCCGTCGGCCATTGACAAAGCCGGAACTGCTGCCTGGCGAGTGCGAGGCGGTCGCACTCTCGCCAACATTGCCGTTGTGCAGTGCATGCTTGGGCTGAGCCGACTTGCTGCCGCCCAGCAGGGCAGACCAGCTAGCGGCCCCTCCGATTCCAGAGGGCAACTCGCGCTGCTTCTGAGAAGGCGAGGGCGCGCGATCCTGAGGCGGGACGGGCCAGTCGAGCGACGGGACATATTCGCCATTGACCAGCGTCATGCTCGAATTGTTGCCGCTGCCGCCGTCCTCCTTGGACGGATCGACAGTCATGACGTCCGTCAGCGTCTTTTCGAACGTGTCGACAAAGTTCATCGTTGCCCGCTTCGAATTCTTGAGGCTGAAAGCACGACCTTGCATCAGCGGACTGCACCTTAAGGGGGACGACAGTGCACCGCACTCGAGCACTCACACTTCGCTATTGGTGACCTCTGTCCACTTCTTGCCGACCATCGAGCCCCAAGCTCCACCAAGCTCGAAAGCCGTCGATCTCCTCCTGCCATGGCTCGCTCTGCTGCCCGCGCTGCTCCCCAGCGACGGACTAGCAGCCGCCGTCTCGAGGACTCTCGGCGGACTAGACGCATGTGCGACATCGATGCGATCCCTCTCGAGCTTTTCGCGCGCCTCGCGCGCCGAGTCGTTTTCGAACCCGCTCAGACCCCACAGATCCTCGGCGTCCGCCCCGCCGCTGTTGTCCCCACTGCCACCGCGCGGCGTGGCCTGCGATGCGCTCTCGAGGACGGGCGTAGCTACGGGCGTGATATCGTCGCCGTCGTGCCGCTTGTATCGACTATCGCCGGCTTCATCGTCACCAGGGAAGCTCGACACACTCGACCGCGACGTCGAGCTGGAGAAGCGGTCGCCTTCGTATGTCGAGCTCGGAGAACCCGAGCCAGCAGATGAGCTTGACCCGTTTGTGGTTGCCTCGCTAATCTTCCTGCCGTGTTGCTGCGAATCCGAAGCACCCGGGTGTCCAGCCAAGGTGCGTGACGCTGAGCGATGGTGGCTATCCTCCTCGTCGCCTTCTTCAGGCTCTTCCTCCTCGCGAACTGTGCCCAGGTCGTTGGGCGAAGGAGAAGAAGGAGGCGGCGCCAGGCTATCCAGGACCGAGGTCGCAGACTTCATCATGCCTCCAAGCCAGGACTTTGCCATCTTGGACACGTCGTACGCCTCGCCATTGGCAGTCGAGCCGGAGGAGGCGGACGATGCAGAGGGAGTCGGGGATACTTGTTGTGAGAGATCGGCTCCGCCGAGGAAGCCATTGGCACCAACTGGGCTGGTGCTCGATGACCGCGAGGGCGAGGAGACCGAGACTGAATGCCGCGCAGTCAGCAGGCGCCGGTTGCCCGTTGGCTTGGGCGAGGGAGATGCCGAGAGGGTCGAGAGCGTGGAGGATGAGGATGTTGATGTTGATGCAGTGAGGGAGGAAGCGAGCGACGAGAAGAGACCGCCTGCGCTGGGCAGGGCAGGAGCGCCCGTAGGTGATGTCAGAGCGGCTGTAGGGGATACGTTTGACGGCTCTGCGGGTCGAGGCGAAGGCACAGGCGCTTGCGCCGCTTGCATCTCCCTCTGTATCACTGCTTCCCACTTCTTCTTCAGTGTGGCTAGCTCTTCTTCGTGGCGCTTGAGCTCTGTGGTGTTTCCAGCGCAGGAAACGGAGTCAGCTTATTCGGGAAGAGAGGCTGACTGCTCAACGCACCCTCTCGCAAGTCCATGCATTTTCTCTCTTTCTTTGCGATGAACGTGAGCAGATCTGCGCTCCGTGCGCCAATGCCAATGTTCATCTCGTTGATGGACGATGTGCTAGAAGTCGGCGCCATGGCTTCAGACGCAGGTCCGTTCTCCTCGACCGTAGCACTTGGCGCTTGCGCAGGGAAGTAGCCGCCAGCCTGTGCAGTGCGAGGCGCGTTTGCCGAGTGGGAAGAGGACGATGCGGCTGGCGAGAGCATTGCTTCGCCGTGCATTGGGCTCTTCATCCCTCCTATTGACGCGTCAAAGCCGCCTTCGCGCGAAAGAGTCGCGCTGCTGCGTGGCGTCGATGGCGCGCTATCCGAGCCGTTAGAGCGGGCATACGAGATGCTGCTTTGCCGCCTCGCTCCTGCAGAGCGTCCTAGAATGCTCCGCCTTCCTACGCTATTGCTCAGGTTGCCTACGCAATTCAGCGTCACCGTCGGTGAGAAAGACGCGTCGGCGTCTTCGCGCTCGGCACTCGAGCTTGCGTTGTGGTGCTCCTCGGACAAGCTCGAGAGGAGGGAGGTCCGCGCCAGAGGAGAGGGCGACGCCTGCGTTCCAGAGGGCTCCGCATCTGACTGCATGACCACTCCAGCGGTGATGGGCGACAGGCCGCTGCTGCCCCCGTAGAGCGACATAGGTCGCTGCCTACGACCGCTCGAGCTGAAGCTCGAGGAGCCTGCGCCCGCGCCGACGGAGCGGTTCAAGGCAGAGTCGCGGTGGGATCGGAGAGATGAACCAGAGGAAGGCGAGGCGGTAGATGCATGCCGGTCAGGCGTCATTGGGCTGCTGCCGCCCATCTCGTGCGAGAGCTGTCGCTGCGAACGCTCTGCGGACATTGTCGCAGTGGGACTGCCCGAGCCGCCAAAGACGGAGCTGGATCCAACGGACAGGGAGAGCCGCTTCAAGTGACGGCGTCCGCCACTGCTATGCAATGATGTCGGGGTTGATGCTGATGTATCCATAGCGGGCTGCTATGCTGCTGCTGTGGCTTGGGGGGATGGACAGCCGTTGGACGCACGTCGACTCGACGCGCGCGGTCGGTGTGAGCTCGAGACCTCCGCTCGATGAGGTGGAACTGCCGGAAGGAAGGCGGATGAGGACCGAGCGAGCACTGAACCGGTACGGTACAGATGCGATCAGGAGAGTGCGGCTGTCTGCGTCTATTGCGCTTGGTGCAGATCAGTTGGTGGTGGTGTTTCGCAGAGCAAGAGAGAAGCTCGTCCGTGGCTTGGGAAAACGCGTGCTTGTCGCCACGCGCGCGCGCAAGGACGCGTCGCATGCCACCCCACCGACAATGAGGACAATTCTGACAGCCTGAGGTTGGCTACTCTCGAAGGGGTACAGGCTACATCTGCTTTACTTTGCATATAGACTGCCGATCGACCTGGTGTAGGCTACACTCCCTTGATGTCACATCTTCCTCGTGTCGTTACCTCTCCTCCATAATTTCAGCACGTCATTGATTCTATTCGTCCCGTCACTCCGACAGCAGCTTCTGCAGTACTGCAATGAGGTCCTCCCTTGACATTCCATACTCGTTCAGCAACGCAGCAGCTGCATCCTTCTTTCGTGTCGCATCGTCTTCCTTGGTCTTGCCTCCGCTCACACTTGGGCTTGCAGGCCCATCGTCGTGTCTCTCCTTTCGCTGACTGTTCTTGGATGCCGGAGTGGGAAGGGAGCATCTGGGAGGAGTGAAGAGCGACTCGATCTTGCCCGTCTTCTCGATAGTCATCGGAGAGGATGCGGTGCTCTTGCCCATGTTTTGCGAGGATGCCTGGCTGTCCATGCTGAGATTGGACAAATTCCTCCCTAGCCCGCCCGCGTTACCAATGCCTCCACCGCTCGCCCTTGCTGAGCCGGCTCTGCTGCTCGCATCGCCGCCAGTCCTGTTTGTCAGAGTACTTAGGGTCTCCCTCGATACTCCTTCCTCCGCTGCATCTGCCGTCCTGGTCAATCGCGGCGCCTCTCTAGCTCGCTCCACCCTCCTCCTCCTCTGCCTATCGCGGTCGTACGCCTCGTTCGCCTCCTTCAGCGATCGCGCCCTTACTGCATTTCGGTGAGGTGTCGCGAAGTCGATGACCTTGACAGCAGGGTCTCGCTTGGGCGCCGCCGGCGGGATAGGCAGCTTAGCCTCAGGCGACGTCTCAGGTGTAGCCTCAGCGGAGGACTTGAGAGCGGCCAGGTCGCGCCTGGCAGTCTCGATCTGTGCATTGAGCAATGCCTCGATGACTGCCTTGGCTTTTGGCTGGTAGCTGGTCTGCTTGCCTTTCCCTTTGGAGGAGCCGCTGGTCTTCGATGACATGTTGAGCGAGCTGGACTCCTCGGAAGAAGACGTCTCGTTCTCTTGCGATGGCGGAGGGGCCGCGGGCGAAGCCAGCTCTACTTCGATTGGCTGTGCGATGGGTCGATAGTTGCTCGTAGCCTTCTCCAGCCGCGGCCTCCAGCTCCTGTACTGCTCAACATCCACTTCGACGGGAAAAGTCACGAGCGAGCCGGACAGGCCTGGCAAGGATACGGGTACGCATGAATCAGTGGCGCCGGAGATTTACTTGCTGTGCGGCTTACCTCCATGCCTCTGGAGGAACGTAGTCTACGGTAGAGCGCAGTGCCTCAGTCGAGAACGCCACGCTTGTGCACCACCTCCACTCACGAAGAGACCTTTGATCTTGTCCGCGCCTGGTATCCTCCTCCCGTGCTGAATGAGGAGCTTGTATGCGGCTGCATGAAGGCCGTGTCAGCACATGCTAGACGCAGGGTGTCACGTCCAGAGGTCCCGCTTACCCCTGATAGCTCGAAGAACTCTTGCTTGCTCTTCGCTCTCAGACGCGAGGAGGTCCGTCGACCTCCAGGGATACTGCGAGATAGACACGGTGAGATTGACCAAGATGCCTTTGCGCTCTCTAGGTACCTGCATACGACTCACCTTCGCGGCGATGCTGAGGATGTTCAGGTACGGTCGCTCGGGCGTTTGCGATGCGAAAGGTGCCTGCTGACAAGCAATTCTTGTTAAAGAAAAAGGACGGATGACCAAGACATGTGAGAAAAGAAGATGCCTACCTTCAACCTGCAGAGGCCCTCCAGGCCTTCGAGCTCGAAGCTTGATACCACGGGTGCATTTGGCTCATCGGACAGGGCAGAGGAGGCCCAAGTCGGGAAGATCTGGTGGTTCAGACAGAGCGCTGAGCCTTTGAGACGACCATCCTCACGACAGATACATTCCTGACCTACCTCGCGCATCAGAGCTTTCCTGCTTCCCATGTGGACGCTGATGACCCTTCCTTTCATCTCTTTGTTGTGACAGGACGCAACGGCAGCGAGGGCCGATCTTGCATCTTGGAATTCGACGAATGCAGGCGCCTTGGTCCTGCCCTTGAAGCGGTCGCATAGTATGTGGACAGCTACAATCTGTTCTGACTGTGGGATGAGAGAGCGGGTGGCGTCTGCGCCGAGCCACTGCAGTACATCGTCAACGGTGACTGCCCAGGGAAGGTTGTATAATTTGATGACAAATGTCTTAGCTGATAGGAAGGTCGTTTTGGCAGCAGGTAGGACGGCTGGACCGGCGTAGCGAGGGGGTGCAGGCGTGCTCGTCTTGATCATTTGGCTACTGCTGCTGTCTTGCTGAGTGTGAGAGAGAGAACATGATGCGTCTTGGACTTCTAGAGCTGAGTGGTTGTCCAGTTTCTCTTGTGAGCTTCCCTCCATGCTGAAGGAGCCGTGCTTGATGGGCGTTAAGGCGGTCTTGTGATCCCCTTTCTGCGGAATAAGGGCGAGTACCCTCTTCTTCTGCCCAGCAGTAGTCGTGAAGGAAGGAGATAGGAAGGCTACTTGGCTTGAGCTGCTGCTGCTAGTATTGTAGTATGGAGAAGTGGCATGGCTTGATCCGATGCCTCCGGAGGAGATGGAGGATAGCTCAGGCGAGGAGAGCAGCTCGATCTTCACGTTGCCAGGAGTGTAATGCTGCTGCGAATCGTTTGGGCTGCTGCTGAATGATACGCTTTCTGCCGCTGGGGTAGACTGAAGGCATTTGGCGAGTGCCGTCTTCCATCCTTGCGGGACCTCAGGTTTTTGGACGGTGGAAGCGAGGAGGAACTGAACGGATGAGTCTGAGTGTACACTTGTGTCGCTCTGAGCGTCGTCCCCATTCGCTCCTGTGCGAGACGCTACTCCGAGCGTCAGTCAGGAAGGAGAGGTCCCGAGCGCAGACGCTCTCACCGTCTTCAGCATTCGGCGCGTCCGGTGCTTCGGCATCGGGCAGGAAGTCTTGCATCTCGCATCGCAAAAGCGTAGAGACCGTGTACACGTCTTCACTCTGCAGCATCTCGGCGATCTGGGCGTGCGAATGGAGCTCTTGAACTGCCAGAACAGTCGCGTCGTCGGATGCACTTCCGGAAAGGTCGTCCTGCTCGCAGCGTCTGGTCTGCCCCGGTGTCGGTGCGGTTACGTCGCGCGCGTCACCTGCTTCTTCGACGATTCTCTCCATCTTGCTGCCTGACATCCTGATGCATCAATTGCTGCGAGTTGGAGCGAAGGAGAGCCAGAGATGCCAGAGAGAGGGAGGGTGGGTGTGTGAAGCGGTTCAAGGTGGTGGCAAGGTGGTGGCACTCCTCAGTTGTGCCTGAATGAGGGCACGTCGCTGGACGCGTCTCCTGACACCGGCCAACGCCCACTAAGAAGCACGATCTCACACAGAGTTGGCTACATTCAAGTAATCTGCTGTCACACTGCATCGCACTGCGCGAACAGAATGGCTTCCCCGGCAAGCCAAAGACCAGGAGCCGCATCCGATCCATCCAGGCCGGATCGTCGGTACCGGTGTCACACCTCAGCGAACCCCCTTGTGCGCAGATCTAGTGGTACATGCACATGCAGACTTGCAATCGCAGCAGCGACATCTCCAAGGGCTCTGCTGACGCTTCTGCTCGGCTCCGCGAGGCGTACCCATGCACCCCCTGTTCGGCTCCGCTCGGATCCGAGAGGCCCTCTCGGATCCGAGCGCGTCCGAACGTGCGAGATAGGGCAGACGTTGCCTGGCCTGCTCTGGCCTGCCTTACCTGACCTCCTGATCTTCATTGTTGAAATACATCGCTCACACCCAGCTTCTGCCCAACCGCGCGAGAGCCCCGCCAGAGCCCAACATGGACAACATCCCCTCCGACCTACCTGCCCGCAACCGGCACCTCACCGTAGAGGCCGGGATAGCTCTCCTGTTTGCGCTGCTCTACTTTGGCCTGTTCCTACACATGGTCTGGCGCTACAACCGCAAGGATTACAAATGGAGATCAAAACACACCCTCCTGTTCTCGCATGTCTGCATCCGAGTCGTGTCTCAAGCTCTCGGGGTCGCATTTGGCATTCTCGTCTTTGACAACGTGGATGTATTCATTGCGTACTTGGTCCTGAGTGCGGATTGTCTGCCTCGGTGCATTGCTCGGTGTGCGGCTAACCTCAACTCTGGTCCTCCCGTTCCGGCTACAGGTGCCGAGGGCTACTTCACGCTTGTAAGCCAGGTTCCGATGGAAAGCTCGAGTGATATCAACCTTACTGATACCTGGTTTTCCCGGCAACTTTTCAGACCCTCACGGCCTACCTCTTCCTCAAAAGCTGGCATAGGCAACACCTTGGCTACACCTGGTTGGCGAAGCAGATTGACGACAAGAACGAACAGAGGAAGCATGTGCTCGCGGTCGTCTTCATGCTCCCACTGTGGACACCCTGGAGATACAGAGATCAGGTTATGGACATTGTGCATGCCTTCCTGATCCCGGCAAAGTACGTGCCTGCCGCCTGTTCGCTATCTATTCGTTCGCGCCCCAGCGGATGAAGCTGATGACTTGCTTCATCCGACTGTCTTACTCTAGTACGCTCATCGTGACGGGAGGGTCGTACCTAGCTGGAACAACAGAAGGTAGCGACAAAACAGCCGGGGAGATGGACCGCGCAATGCACATTTCCAAGATGCTCAGGACCACAGGCAGCGCCATCTTCTTCGCCATGACTGTGCTCTTCGCCTTCTGTCTCGTCAAGACTCAATCAGAGGCCAAGCGGCTCAGCCTAAAGCTTCACTTCGCATTGGTAGCTCTCTACCTAGTCGCGTTCTTCCTGCACGTCCGCGGGATCTTCGGCGTTCTTCAGGCTGCCATCTACAAGGTGAGCTCTCCTGATTTCCCGCATGATTGCGATTGCTGACGATTCTCGACCGCTCCAGCTGTCATACACTAACCCGGAGAACTACACCCGCGATGGCTTCACCGGGCGTTTCACTGCCCTCGAGTACTGCCTAGCAGTTCTGCCTGAGTTCAGCGCGTGAGTTTATACAGCCGCATTGGCTTCCTGATTGAGCTGATCACGTTCACCTTCCCGTCTGTCAGCGCATTGCTATTGAACCTGCCCTGTTTCCTCAAGGCGCGAGAGCAAAACGATAGTCAGGTGCTGAGGAGTATGAGCAGAGAGACAGATGAGGTCACTCTCGAGAACGGTCGTCAAGCTGCAGATATCAAGAGCAGGAAGTAGCCGATGCCTTTGGCATCACCATCGAGAGCAGTATGGAGCAGTTCCCGTGTAAGTTGCGCAGTGCGAGCAAGTATCTGTACAAGTTGCAATGCGTCCGAAGACCGAACCCCAAGTAGCCGATGCTTTGCTATCTCAATGCTAGTCTGTGAATGCATCTCGAAATGTGTACTGCGAGGCGGGAGCGACACTACTCCCCCAAATGGCGCGCAATGAAAGAAGGTACTGCCTGGACGGGTATCGGGGCGGCGTGCTAGACGACAATGTTGCGATGTCACGTCTGTCTGGACATTGGCGTGAGATGCAGATTGCTCGGCTGTCGAGCAATAGGTTGGCCCGGCCCGGGTGTTCCTGGTCGCGTAGGCGCTGGCGTAAGGTAGCTGTGACCCGTGACCTGCACTGTGGCTGGCGTCGCGGGCGCAGACCGGTTGAGGGCCATGTGAGAGCGGACCAGACTGCCTTCTGCAAGAGAGCTCATTAGGGACAGCTCTCCAGCGAGGACAGCAGCGCAGATGATCTGCGCAAGGCGCCTGGCGTTCTCTCCCGGGTGAGTAGGGTGAGGACCGTTTACCCCGAGCATGGTCAGCATGGCGAGCTGGGGAGGGAGAACTAACGAGTAGACATGCAAAGTCAGCTCGGCTCTCGATGACGAGGTGTGTGAGACAGAACTCACTGGTTCCACCTCCGATGGTGCCGACCTCAATGCTGGGCATCGTGCAGCTGATGAGCAGGTCCTGACCATCATTGATCGCCTCCATGAGGGTGATACAATTGGCCGATTCGACAACCTGAGCCGGGTCTTGACCCGTAGCGAGGTAGATGGCTGCCAAGTTGTTGGCGGCGTGTGCGTTGTTACCGCCCATTGTACCGGCCATGGCACTTCCGACGAGGTTCTTGCTGATGTTGACCTTGACGAGGTCCTTGACGGTCGTCTTGAGAATGGTCTTCACGATGTTGCCAGGAACAATGCCTTCGGCGACCACGCTCTTGCCGCGACCCTCGATCCAGTTGATAGCGGCAGGCTTCTTGTCGGTGCAGTAGTTGCCTGAAAGGGCAACGACCTTCATCTCTGGGAAGTGGTCCGTCTGCATCGTCTCGAGGGCGCGCTCCGTGCCCTTGGAGATCATGTTCATGCCCATGGCGTCGCCCGTCTGCGTAGCGAAACGCACGTAGAGCGTGCGTCCAGCCAGCCCAGCCTTCAGCGACTGCAGACGAGCGAAGCGGGAGGTGCTGTTGAAGGCGGCCTTCATGATGGTCGACCCCTCCTCGCTGTCAATCCATTTCTTGGCCGCACCGCACATGGCGGCGCTCGGAAACTCGAGAGCCGGTCCACGCGTCATGGCATCCTGCGTAACAACAGTCGTGACACCGCCGCCGGCATTGAGAGCCTTGCAGCCTCGTGATGTCGAAGCGACAAGTGCGCCCTCCGTAGTTGCCATTGGCAGAGGGTAAGCGACACCATCGATGCGGAGCGGACCGGCGATACCGATGGGGATAGGTGTGTAGCCGACGACGTTTTCGCAGCACTGACCAATGACCTTGCTGTAGTCGTAGTGGTGGTATGGCAGCAGCGACTGCTCAAGACTCTTCGTGATGGACGCTCGTGCTGTAGAAAGGCGTGACCATCTCAGTACGGAACATTGGTCAATTCTATCGACGAGCACGCGATACTCACAGATGAGGGCTCGCCTGATCTTGACAGCGCGCAAGTGGTCCTTCAGCAGCTTCTCCAGCGCGTATGCGGCGACCTTGCCCTTCTGCACAAGCAGGATGATCTCCTCGTCGTTGACAAGCTCGGCCCCTTTGCCCATGGCAAAGACAGTCGCAATTTCCTCCAGAGCGCGAACAACTTTGGTGTCCCTGCCAACGGTAGGCGTCTCACTATCGGTCTCGTCAAGGACGGTGGTGGCAGGAGTATCGGTGGCGGCCTCGGAGGAAGTCTCGGAGTGACCGAGCTGTTTCCCGTTGGCGAGATCGCTCGACGGTGTAAGAATGGCAGGAACAACAGGCGTCTTCTCATTGGCCGATACAAGCCTGCCCGTCGGATAAGGCGCGGTCCGCTTCTTGGTCGACATGAAGAGAGGCGATCCAGCAGTGCTCTCGTCGGATGAGCCAGCAGATGAAGAAGGCTTGCGGCTCTTCTTGGCTTTGGCAGCCAGCAGAGCAGCAGCATCTCGGTCCTTCTCGTCCTTGATGAGGTCCTTCCGGCGCTCCTTGGCCATGACAGCCGCGTCGGCCAGCGTCCACTCGGTTTGCATCCGCGAGAGGCCCTCGACTCCTCCGGACCAGCGGCGCTTCATCCTGGACATGGCAGTCTCGGCTTTGCCGCTCGTACCAAGGAGCAGCCGGGTGGCTGCCTCGGGTGCGCTTGTCGGCATATACCCTTCTCCCACGCCCGTGTCTCCGACAGCGATGCCCTTGAGCAGATAGCCGTTCAGGAAGACGCTGACGACAAGCACAATGACAATCCATTTGCTCAGGACGGGATCGCCGACGAGCTTGGTCCAGCCGCTCATGAAGCGGTCGAGAATGGCCATCGAGCCAGCGACGGTGCTGCGGTCTGCAAGCGCGGCTGCGGCCCGGGTTGTGATGTCGCGAACAGACTGGCCAGGAAGGACCATGCGGAAGACGGTCGGAGGCGGGACCTGCACGACGAGCGGGATCTCATAGGACGGGTGCATGGCCGACAGCTTGGCCAGGACGGGTGCGATGGCAGAGTTGACGGGGTCGGTGCTGACAAATTGCGAGTAGAAGCTTGACGCAGAAATCGCAGGTGATGTGGTAGTGGTCGCAGCCGAATGCCTCGTGATAGCCGTCTTGGCAGTCAGAGTGGTGCAGAGGTTGAGTGCGTGCAGGATGAGGAATGCGCCTATGAGGAGAATCTTGAGGCGTGCAGTCGGGCTCTCGCCGTTTTCGCCTGCGGGCGCCCCAAACAGCAAGCGGGTGATGCGCTGCTTGGGCGTCAAGGCGTCCGTGTCTGTATCGTCGACCGGTGCGTTGAGATCAGGAGTGGTGCCATCATCGAGAATGTGAGCCAGGTCGGCAGAAGAGTCGACTCTTCGCAAGCCTCGCACGATGCGGATGCGGCGGACCTGAGCGAACAGTTCGGGGTCAGCAAGCTCATGATGGCATCGCCTGCGAGCGCACCCACCTCCACCATGACCGTCATGACGGAAGCGAAGAAGCCGAAGAGGAAGACGCAATCGAAGAAAAGGATTAAGGCCGCCAGCTGGCAGAACTCCTTCAGGCCGGGGACTCCGGTGAACGAGCCTGCGATGAGCACCGCAATCTCGATAAGGTAGTCGCGGACGATCTGCCTGCCCGTCTTGTCGAAGCCTTGGAGGACGATGTCCTTGGCAGGGACTGGCTGGGACCAGCGAATGCCATTAGATCGCACAGCCGCCATGGGCACGGATGCAGTCGAGTCGTCTCCATTTGAGCTGTCTGGGTGTGGCCCAAAGGCAGAGACACGCTTGTTTGTCGCCGAGCTGGGAAAGAGCGTACACCGGGAGGCGACGCGCGACTTGAGGAGCGGGTGGGCGTCCTTTGTAACTGGCGTCAGAGCTGGGTTGGTGAAGACGGCGCGTGCGAGGATGAAAGGCTTCTCGAACCCGACAGTAATGATGAGGAATGGCAATGCCTCGGAGAGGATGATGGGATTGATGGCGATGCCGATCATTGAGGCTGTGAAGAGGGCAAGGAGGAACCCGAAGGTGCCGCTGACCAGGACAGAGCAGCCCAGCCAGAATTTGCTGCCGAGCTTGCGCATATTGATGAATGTGTTGATGAAGGTGAGGTGCATCAAAAGGTATCCGATGAGCATGACGAAGATATCGGCAGAGTCGGCTTTCTGCGTGTGGGCCCGGCAGAATGGCAATCAGCGAAAGTCACGGGTGCAGACACGCGTTTCGCAACCCACCTTGGCGAGAGCGTAGAAGCGCATGACAAAGGCCCGGGCAGCATAGAGCATCCACCGGACGCTCTTTGTCTCCTCCTCTCCATAGCTGCCGGACATGCTAGATGCATTGGCGAGCCCGCTCGTTCCGGCCGGGAAGGCCTTGAAGGAGAGGCCCAGGCCAGAGTCGGCCACGGGCCTGCTCTGCAGCGAGGACATGGATACGTAGGAGTAGCCGCGCGCATCTGAGCTAGCTACGGGCTGCTTGGCGACCAGCGACTGGATCCAGTCCTGCGCTTCCGGCGTTGGGAGCAGACCAAAGGACAGCAAGGCAGAGTTGCCATCGACCGACGCGGTCGTGTCGAAAGAGACGGTGAAGCACTCGCTCGCAGCAAAGATGGAAGTGGTAGGCGGCTTGTAGCAGACTTCTGTGAGTCTCCGCTGGTGGCTGCCATCGCCTGCAGACAGGGCAGAGCTTCGGAGATAGTCTTCAAAGTCTCGCAGGGATGCGTTGGCCTGCTCGCTGTTGGCAAGCAGGGCGCGAGGGGCTTTCCCAGACGTGGGCAGGCTGTCGGGAGTGATCTCATCTGCGAGCGTGACGGGTGACGACGAGTGTGCCGGGAAGGCGAGGATGTTGCGATCGTCTTGTGCAGCGGCCTGATGGTGATACGGGTAGATTGCCTCGTGGTCGAGATCGACCCCTGCGACGACCCTGTGCAGGACGAGGGTGACTGCCTCGCTGCTGTGGCCGGCTGGGACCTCTACCCAGCTGCCGGTCGCAGTTCTTGCGAGCAGGGTGCCAGCTTCTGCTGCTAGCGTCGACGGGTCTGCTCCTCCTGCTATGTCCTCTCCTGCCAGATGGTCCGAGGAACTCGCCGCTGCACCGGCTCCACCGGCTGCTGAAGGGTGATGGAGGAACTCAGAGTGCTTGACGGCGTGGAGGAGCTGGAAGTAGGCCAGCGTGACGATGCAGAACCCGAGGGTGATGACCTCGATGGGCATCTTGCTCGCAGTCCTCGCGAGCAGCCTCAGCGGCGCGAACACGGTACCGACACCGCCGCCGCTGCTGCTGCTGGCGCCGCTGCCACTGCCGCTGGAGGCTGAGGACGGCATGGCTGGGGCTGATTCACGAACGAGAGGGTGTCCTTCTCCGAGTATGCTCGCTTCTCCCGCTGTGTCGACACTCTCCTTGCTGCTCCCTCTCCTTGTGGCTCCCCCTTCCTGCTGCCTCCTTTTTTGTTGAGTGCGCAGAGCGAGACGAAAAGGCGGCAAGGGCGGAGGGATGGAGCGACCAAGGCGCGCGCGCGCGAACAAGGTCGACGCGCACAGGGCTCTTCCTTCTTTGCGCTACGGAAGAGAGCGTCAATAGGGAATGCTGATGATCAGCAGAGGGCGACAATGCAAGTGCGAACAGGCTGCGACAGAGTGCGGTGCAACCATTGCCCGAATGTGTGCCCACTCCGAGTCGACGCCAGACTGACGGCACGCGTCAACGCCACAATCAGAAGTCGCACGAGGTTCCGCGAAGAGAGTGACAGGCGACAGTAGCAGCAGCAGCAGCAGCACAGCCTGAGTCTGGTGCTACATGGACGTGGCCTTGGGCATAGGCCAGACTGACCCACTGCAGCCCCAGCCAGCCAACCCGCCGCCACGCTGCTCTCCGCTTCATGCTCGCTTGCGGAAGGCTAGGAGGTCTCTAGCAACTTGAAAGAGACAACGATGACATTGACTGGCCGACGATGGCCCACCTCTAGAAGCAATGAATGAAAAGAATGTGAATTACTACTGCAGACAGGCACGCCTAGCCATCGAGAGTGTCCTTGCGATGCCGCACAGGCACAAGGCCGGGTGTGGAGAAGGAAGTGTGTGGCCTCGAGTACGGGTTACACTTGTCTACCAACGATAAGACGACCCCGAACGAGAGTAAAAGAGAGTAATGACGAACAGCCCGTTTCGCGATCTAGGCAGCCGACGAGAGAGAAAGTGTCCAGAGCGCCGCATCGTTGTCGGTTGGAGGACGATGGGCGAGAAGGAAAAGAGCGGCCAGAGGGTGCGCCTGCCAGTGATGGCGGGACCCGGTGGTGCGTAGAAGTGACAAATGAGGAACGATGTGCTGAACGAGAGAGTCCGTGCTTTGTGCAAACGACGAGAGGGTGACTTCTACTTTAGGCCGACGAGAAGAAGAGAGATGGCGTGCACTCGCCGGCTGGCGAGAGGCGGAAGTTGGCTGCAAGGAGGGCGAAGAGCACGTTAGCTCGAGATCTGAGGATCTGGTCACGAGGCGCGGATCATGCTCACCTGCGCAAGAGAAGACGACACAGCGGCCAGCCTGGCATCCAACGCCGGAAGCGTTGGGGATGGCAGTGCAGTCGACACCGTCGCCGTTGGCAGTGCAACCGCCACAGTTCTCGAGCTCCTCGGTGGTATCCAGGCACTCGTAGCCGCCGCCAAGCGTCTGCGAGATGGGGCAGGCCGAGAGTCCGTCAGGGCAGAATTCAGCGTCCTGTTGGATGCGAGTACGAGCATGTCAGAAGATAGTGGTGGAAGAGGAGGCTCAGAAGAGTTGCACTGACCTGCTCGCGACGGTGGTGGCGCGAGTCCCAGATGGCCTTGTGCAGGTCCTGAGCCCAGTGGCCGTGTCCCGGCTTAGGCTTAGGCTTCTGGGACGGGCCGACAGGGGGAGGGGTGACGGGCTCGCAAGTGTTCTTGTGGCCTCGCTTGCAGCTCGGGATGCAGATGCACGACTTGGTCTTGAAGTCGTAGACCTCGTTCTTCGGGCACGAAGGGACAATGGGCTTGCACCACTTGCTAACGAGCTGCGTACCCTCCGGGCACTTGCACGACTTGGAGATCTTGTCGTAGGACTGGCCGATCGGGCAGGTCGGGACCGGCTTGCATGTTCCCCAGATATCGACGAAGCCGGGCTTGCAGATGCACTTGTGGGAGTCGTCGCACCACTGCATAGGGAAGGTACAGCGTCAAGCCAGCGTGCAAAGCAAGAAGGGCCAGCCAGTACGCCACAAAAGGGGCCAGCTCACCTCCTTGTCCGAGCCACAGTCAGGCTTGCACTGGCCGTTGACCTTGATGAACTTGTAGTCGCACTTGCACTCGCCAGCCTTGCCGTCGTACCACGAGTTGATCGGGCATTGGGGCTCGCACTGGTTGGTCTTCTTGTGCCTGCCGCAGCCTGTGAGACGGGGATGAGGGTGTCAGCATGAATTGAGCAGACGATCACGGATAGCAAAGGCGTATACATACTGGGAGCACACTCGCAGCTCTTGCCATTCCACTTCTCGAACTCCTTGCAGGTCGGGATCTTCACGCACGCGCCTTTCTTGACCTCGAAGCCGGATGGGCAGACACACTTGCCGTTGCTGATGATTTCGTTCTCCTTGCACTTGGGAGGGATGGCCTTGCAGTCGCCGTTGCTGTATGCGTGTATAACGTGTCGTGTTGATAAGGTAGATAGGGAGATGTTGAGAAGGTGGAGGATGAAGGGGGATTTCCGTGAGCACGGAGTTTTGGACGGAGTCGACGAAAACGGGCGGCGACGGCCATCAACTCACCTCAACTCGAAGCCGTCGTTGCAGATGATGGTGCATCCCTTGCCGCTGCAGGCACCGTATCCTTTGCCGCTCCGTGGGTCTGGGCACTCCTTCTGCTTGGATCCGCACGACGAGACGCACGAGCAGCTGCCGGAGCCAGAGTGGAAGGCGAGCTTGTACCGCTTATCGCTGCAGTACGAGTAGCTGCCGTGGCCGAACGTGCGGCGCTGGAGGACGTGAGAAGGTGCTTCGGAGATGTCGGAGCGCTCCTGGTGTACAGTCTCGTTGGCGAAGACGCCGCTGCCGAAGAGCAGGGCGCCCATAGCGAGGGCGAGGGAGACGGCGCGCATCTTGGTTATTTTTTGGGGTATGAGACGAGAGAGACAGGGGTTGGGTGCTGCTGCTTAAGGAGAGTGGTGGACACTGAAGAGCGAAGAGGGAGGAGGAGCAGGCGATGGGGGAAGGGTAAGAAGAGAAGAGAGAAGAAGGGCACCATCGTGTGACCATTCGAGCGCCCCGCCGAGCGCCCCGTTCGCGAGCGCCCCGTTCGCAAGCGCACCGTTCGCAAGCGACCCGTTCGCAAGCGCCCCGTTCGCAAGCGCCCCGTTCGCAAGCGACCCGTTTGCCAGTGTGGAGGATTGGGCTGGACGGGTGGAACGGTCTGCCAGGCGGGCTCAACCTGTATCTTCTCGAATGATTGGTATAGCCAGTGCCTGTAAGTACGTAGTGGATGAAGCTGGGCACTGAGCATTGGGCATCGAGCATCGAGCATTAATCTTGAGGACGAGCATTGAGCAGTGAGCACTGAGCATTGAGCATTGAGCATTGAGCATGAGCATTGAGCATGAGCATTGAGGTGGCCACCATCGACAAGAGGGACGACCAGACGACCAGACAACAAGACAACAAAACGACCAGACAGCAATGGCACAGAATGGGCTTTCGTGCCCGGAAACCTTGCACAGGCTTTTTGGAGACGCGACACCATTGGGTGAACGCAGAACTTGCGCAGGCAGTCTGCCTTTATTTGAGCAAGGTCTTAGCGTCGTGGGGTACATGTGAGATCGGTACTGTGTAGCTTGCATCTCTACGAGCCTCTCGTGTACGGCTCGCCGCGTCCGACTCCAGCTGCCCAGGAGTCTCTTCAGGCAAGAAGCTGCCGTGCAAGCTGCTTGCTTTAGACGGCTGTCGCCTCAGGCGGTGCGTCGGACTGGTGTTCCTACTGGTCGTTCGGGAGCGGGCTGGGCTCGTCGGAGCCTGGAAGGTGACAGGGCTGGTGGGACTGTACTGCGGGCGACTTGATGCGGAGCTCATCGTAGAGGTGGTAGCCGATCTCATTCGATGAGCGTCTGGCAAGGTGAACGTTGGCGGAAACGAGCGGTTTCCCGCAGTCGCTGATGGGTAGGCTGGGAAGGAGGGTTGCCTTTCCATGGCAGGCCTGAAAGAGGGAGGAGGGAAGCTAGATTCGGAGAAGAGATGAGTGCTCTGCTGAGGCGGGGCTGATTGAGCAATGAAAGGGTCGCTGTGTGCCGGCGTCGAGTGCAGGTTGAAAAGGGCGAGACTCTGGCTGTGAAAGGTCGGAAGCTCCGACGGATGCACCCTGACGGCCGCTGTGGTCTCTGCCCGTCGACGTTGGGTCGGTGGGCGCTCTTCCGCATCTGCGGAGAGCTCGCGGTTGGACTGGCTCCGGTGAAGGTGTGTGGCCTCCGGCTCTTTCGTGAATCCCCACTCTCCGGCTAGGTAGCTGTTCAAATCTTTGTAATTGTCGTAGAGGATGTTACCCGTAGCCGGCGGGGGACTGGCAGACTTTTTGCGCTTGCTCGATGCAGACGAGGTGGACCTGGCTGTGACTGAAGGCCGAGAGCTGGTGCCAGGCTCAGCCGCAGGCGCCTGTGACATGAGAGGAGCCGAGAGATCGGCGTAGAACGTGGTGGGCGGGCCTTCCGGAAGCGAGAAGAGTTGCGCAAGGTCGGTGGGGTGCAAGTCGACGGCAGCGTCGGTGCCTGGCGCACGTGTGGATGCAAGCTGGGACGCCAAGCCGGTCGATGCCTTGCTAGCAACACCTTTTCCTTTGCGCTCAGGCTGACCCAACGACTCCGGCACAGGCAGCTCGAGGCTGTCATCGGGCATGTCTCCGATTGTTCTGCAGGGCTGCTCCGTCAGCCAAAGCTGACAATTGCCGGGCTGCGGCAGCATGTTGGCCAACGCTCGGTTCGCGGGGTCGACGAAGAAGTTGATCATGTCAACTGATAGCAAGGGTATCAGTAGGCGCGTTCATTAAACTGCATGCTCGCTGCGCGTCTATACACACCTTCGCTCGCAATCGAGCTGAACAGCGGCCACAGAGGATGCTTCTTGTCCAATGTGCTCCTGCTCTCCGCTGGCAGGGTATCTGCCCCATTGACACGCGTCAACGCTCTAAATCGACTTCTAATTTTCGCCTTGGTCATTTCCTGATTGGCAACACCCGTCAGCTACGGCCAAAGGACCGGCGGAATGATACTGCATCACCTTGGTCCGAACGACGTCTCCAACTAACTCCGTGAACTTTGTCTTGGCAGGCGCTGTTACTTGTCTCGCTGCAGCACTGACTGCCTGTAGCGCCTGACCGAGCTTCATGCCGTCCGTGTTCCGCAACCGCTCTGCGGTCGCTTCGCTGCTGGCCAGCTGCCCGCGCAGCTCGCGTAGCTGACGTTCCTGATCTCGAATCTGCTGGGCGTACTTTGTTGGCACACCTGACCGAAGTCCTTCCTGCAGCACGTTCTCGAAGCCGTCGAGCTTATCGTTCATACTCTGAAAGCCTGTCTGCATCTCCTCCTTTATCTCTCCGAGGCTTGTCTGCACAAGTCGAGTGATGCTCTCTTCGAGGCTTTTCAGATCGCGCAAAGCAGGTTCTGGCGCCGGCGACATGCTCATCGAATTGGCTGACATTGTGTGATGCAGTATTGGAGTATAGCCAAGGAGCACCTGCAAACAACGTCGATGCTGCTTCCATTGTCAATCTCCGCCTTTGTCTTGAGCCTTCCCGCAAAGCCCCTGACGACGCTGACAACGAGATCCAAAGCCTGACAACGGACCTTTTGCGCTCTGGAGACCGTCTTTTCATTGACTCCCTGCATAAATACAGATCGTTAGCTCGTCCTGCTCCTCTCTCCTTCACTTTCCAAGCATCCATCTCATAGCATTACACCTCCCATTCCAGTCGCCCTCACCGCTGCCGCGTCAGTACTTCCGTCTCCTCTCCAGGTTGCTAGATCCTGTCCGTAACACTCTCCTGCTAACCATATCCTAATATGCTGCTGACTGCGTTCTTGATAGCCCATGGCCCCCAGTAATCCAGGCATCCGTACCTACCCGCGTGTCAAGCTCCGTGCCGCTCTTCCCCCTCTCTGGAGCTCGCGCAAGAAAACACGACTCGTCTGGCAAGTTGGACACTTCGCTGGCGAAGCGACTCAGCTCCACTACGAGTTCACTGTTCTTCAGCACGATTTCCTCGCAAACATCCTCGACAACCAGCTCGCTCAGTACGGATACCTCACTGTCCCGCTCGGCGCAGTTGTTACCCGTCAGCCTACCGCCCTCTTCCCGTTTCCTTCCTATGACCATTTCAGCGTTCCTCCCATCCTTCTCGGACCTGTCCCACTGGCCATCCCACACATCATCCCCGCATTTCCCGCTACGACACGTCCCGCACATCCAGATCCCATCAATCCCTTCCAGCTGCACTACGGCTTCCAGCGCGAAGTGCTGGACTGTCTCCTCACGCCCCAATTTGCTGGCGGCAGTCTACGGCAGATCTACCAGTCCAACGTGCATGCATGCATTCGAGTGCCAGGCAGCACCATGGTCGATCTGCGGACGTCCACGTACAGTTGGCGTTCGTTTGTCGACCAGGTGAAAGGCTTGCGAGCCGGTAACTTGAAGACACACCTTCAGAAGGCCGTGCCTGCTGCGATCCGCGTCGTCTTGAGCGATCTGCGCAGAGTTCTTTTCCCGCAAGGGCAGGGAGCTGCGCATTTTGATACGCTTGCAGAGCGAACAGCAGCGTTCTTGCATCCCCGCTTCATCAAGCTTGCTCACTACCCTTTGAATGCACCCGCGCTGCCCTACAACGGACAGCATCCGATGTTTCCCGCGCCAATCAGCCAAGCGCACAGAGCTCGGTGGCTCCGAGTTATTCAGCCCATCATTCAGCTGCTCAACTCCGCTCTGCTTCCACATCTTCCTACCTTCACCAACGTTCCCCCGGCAGCCCCACTCGTGAATTACCCTACCACTCGCGACATTTACGACGATGCCGGGCACAATCAGGGCTGGGATGACATCATGGCGCGAGACTGGCGAATCGGTACTCGTCTTTTCCTCTTCTTGCGGTACGCCGGTCAAATGCACCGACATCTATCTGCCAATGCGCTTGGTGTCTTGCCTGGCAACTACAAGGGCATCAAGCTCACCCCGGATAAGAATGAATATCGAGATGAGCGTATTCCCATCGACTACAAGATTCTTGCGAGCGCCCTGCTCCCTGCTCTCCGACGGCCGAGAGGAGGCATGTATCAGTTCACCGACGTCGACGTTGCTATCAATCGGACGGTGAGTCTGTCTCAGTACTCCATTCCCCAAGATATCAATTCACTGACATTTTGTGTTAGCCTCACCTCCCCAACGCTCCCCTACGCTACGCGGCCGCAAGTGGGATGACAGGCGAGGCTCAGCGTGCTGCCTTTGCGCGCTTCTTTCCTGGGATGTTCGGCCAGACCGTAACGAGCCCGGATACTATACGCTTATGTTAGTGCAACAGCATCTTTTCGAGTCTTTCGAGTCTAACGAAGCTGACCCTCCTGTACACAGGCGGCTTGGACAATCAGCTCGAATCGATCGCCATCATCACAGACGGTCAGGACCTCAAGATACGCGTCAAGATGGCTTCGAATGTCCCAGCCTACGTTCGGCAGTCCCGCATCACCCGCGTCGAAGAGCTGGTCAAGATCGCACGGCATCAGAATGTACCTCCGCCCGAAACAACATACCCGGGCGGGGACAGCACCGGCTCTCTTACTTCCATTTCCCGCACGCCACTTCTCCCCGCCGCAGTCTTTCATAACCCCAACCGTCGCTTGATTGGCATGGATCCTGGACAGGTCTATCAGGTGGCAGCTGTCGACGCGCACCTGCCAGAAGCGCATCAAGCCGGAGCAGGCACGGCAGCGCATGTTCGACTCGAGCGAGGACGTCACAGCCTGGAGGCTACAGCCACAGCTTGGTCAAATCGCAACGAGAGAGATGCCCGTGCATCTGATGCAGCTCGTGCAGTTCTGCTCAATCGCGATTCGGTAAACACCATGATAGATCACTTGCGCGGCTTGCAGATCGCGAGAGAAGGCTGCGACATTCGCTTGGTGAGTTTGCCTATCTTTTCCTCATCATAGGGAAGCTACTGACAGGCTTATCAATCTTACCGCCGCAGAACGCGGTCTACACAGCGCAGAAAGCGCTTGTGTACGGCAAATTGCGAGCATTCTACAAACGCCGTGTCAGGGCCACGCGACGGCGCCGAACAGTCGAGGTCACTCGCGCCTCCCAGGAGACTCGCCTGGCTCGATACGTCGTGGGCGACATTACGCACGCCGAGTTCCATGCTTCCGGTCGCCCTCTCCACCTCAAACATCCACGTCGAGAGCGCGCTCTTGGCTCAATCCGAGATGCTCTCCGCATCCGCTTCAACCGCCCTGTCCACCTACTCAAAGCACTTGTGGCATTCGGCTTCGGACAGGGCAACACTTGGGCAGGCGGACACGCGGCAGCGGCACAGCTTGTAGGTTGCTCGATCTAGGCTTGTTGACTTCTATGGCAAAATAACTGACGATACGTGCTACAGTCCTTGGCTCGCCTCTTGGCTATTCTCGGGCACACTGTCGTTCTCGTACGCGAGCGCGGCACGTCTACTATCGCAGCTTGCTCTTTCCAGGGCGATATCTGGCAGAATGGCGCAGTGCAGCCTCAGGCAAACCAGCATGTCCATCGCGTGCAGACGCTAGAGCGCGTGGTCTTCAAGTGCCAGAACGCAGCGCACAAGTATGTCTATGCGAGCGAGGCTTTGCAATGCAATGCTCTAACTGAGGTGACTCTCCTCCGAACAGGACTGTCAAGCGACGGCGTCGCAACAATGGCCATCATGGTCTGCAACGTCACTGTCAGCGAGCTGATGGCACGCTAGCTGGTCTCGTTAGCGCTCATGGCGTTCCAGAATGTGCGCGCGTCTGCTCTCTCTCCGACCGTCGTCGCCGTGGCTGACACTGCACACCATTTCAGGGAGACCGACACATAGGGTGCAGGGCTGCACGCATGCTCTTTGCCCACACCCAGCAACGCTCGGACAAGCACACGCTCTCGACGCGTCCTTGCGTGCGGCACCGAACGCCAACAACCCTCCTGGACAGCTTCAAGTCGTCTTCAACCGAGATGCCAACAGCGGCGGTCTCCACTGCTACATCCTCGGACACTACATCGAGACCGATGGTCGGCGGCCGCCGTTCAATGTCGGTCCTGCCGAACAGCCGTTCGTGACCATCCCTGCGGGTACCTGGGCGGGCTACGTCGCTCCTGACCCCAACCAGCCTCACACGTTCGTCCGCACTTGACCTCCTCGTCCTCTCCTCTCTCTTCTCCGCTCTCGTTTTCCGTCTCCCGTCTCCCGTCTCCCGTCTCTCGCAAGCTACTTTCTCCTTCTCGCACATAGGTAGACCCTTTCCACGCGGGGTGGGGCAGCTGGTCTGTCCCGAGCGTGGAACCCCCTCAGTGTTTCGCATGGGACGGCACGTTGAAAGACGTCGCCTCTCTTGCGGATCGTGCTTTCGTAGGCTCATTGTAGCTAGAACGCGACAGCTAGAATGCTTGGCCGAGAGGTCAGGCCACACTCTCTCAGGCTGTCAAGATGGCTAGTGGGAGGAGCAGAGTCAAGGAGAAACAAGCGAGGCGATTTTGCGACACTTCGTCTCCTGGACGAGTTCTGGGCAATCACGTAATGCTGGCACATACGTGACATCTGCTCTACGTGATACAGCGGCTGGCCAAATTTCCGCTGCGCTGATGCCTCCTCCGCCTGCCAGTCCGAGCGACCATGAGACCAGCCCGCGCGGCTCCTCGACTCCGAAATCCCCGTTTGTCGCCGTCGTGCAACGGTCAGAACTTGGCATGCGGGTTGCTTTGCCTCGCCCACTCCGGGTAAGACTCTTCCGCTTCCTGCTGAGCCGCCGAGAGGCTCTTGCTCGCCTCGGCTACGGCCTCAGCCTTGTACTCGGCCAGGCCCTTCGCGTCGAGGCGTTTCATAGGAATCTAGCGTTGATGAGGCAGGGCGTTCTCGGTCAGCGAGGCCGAAAGAGCGCTTTCGGCAGAGAGCGCCTACCCTTGATCTACCATACGGCACAAGCGCCACCTTGACACCTTCCTTCATGCTCGGGATCGCTTTGGCGGCCTGCAATGCGACAAAGCGGATCAGTTTGAGGTTGGAGCTCGTCTACTACTCTCGACCCACATTCAACTGTTCAGTAGCGCTTCTGATATCGTTCATGGCCTTGATATATCTCCGATTCCGCTCGCCCGTCTCGGTGAAGGCAACGGCGTTGGGTATCGTGGCCACTTTCCGCGCAACGGCCTCGTGATTCGATGCGGCATTCAATCCGAGAATGGCAGAGTTCTCGGGCAAAAGAGCAGTCTCCAGGGCCTTGGGCATGGCATCCTTGACCAGCTCTCCGGCGACAGCGACGAGCGCGCGGAATTTTAGTGCCCCGAGCGTCCCGCCCATGCCCTCGGACGAGTCTGAAGGAGAAGGTGCCCCATCGTAGGATCCAGAGTTAGCAGCTTGCCGCGCGGCCTCGAAGGGATTGCTGATGAAAGGCTTGTCGCTACCTTCGCTAGACGTGTCGCTGGCCGCCGCATCGCTACGACCCGGGAAGCTGGGGACGATCTTGGGCTTCTGAAAGGCCATGATCTCGACGGTGAGCGGATGCCCGCCACTCGGGGCCCACACGCCCTCTTCTGGCTGCCATAGGCCGAATCCTTTGGCGTGTCCAAAGGAGGATGGCTGCGAGAAGAACGGACCTTAGCCGACAGTCCGCGCCGCTTTACGCCGTGTCACCCAAAGCTGCTCATACTCACGTCCGCGCGGCCAGAATATAGCGCCGTGATCTGGATAGGAATTGCGGCGATGAGCGAAGGCATCGCCTTGAGGCGAAGACCGGTCACTCACACTGCTACCGGCCTCCACCTTCTTGTCACGGCCCTCGATGAGATACATGGGAGCATAGTATGGGTAGGCGGCAAAGAGAGTCGTCTTGTTACCTCCTGGAAAGCGAACCTCATCGTTCCTGACGTTTGCAAGGACCCTGTTGACGTGTCCGAGCACATCTTGGGGACCCAGCGTGAAAGCCATCGGTTGCGCGGATGGAACAGGTTCGCCTTCTGGCACATCGCAGGACTGGAAGATGTCCGAATGCTTAGTAGGATCGTAGTCTTGTAGCTCGGCAGATATCAATGACATGGGCCAGAAGCCATGTCCAGAGGTGCCGAGGGGCGCAACCTCCGGGCCCGCTCCACAGAAGGGGATGTCAACGGCTGTCAGGACCAGGCTGTGGTCATCCCCTTCCAACCGCGCTTGTATCGTAAGCGAGAAGTCCATTTGCCAGCACGGTAGGTATATCGGCTGCGCACAGGGCACGTTAGCGGGATGCGTCTCGTGGGATATGCCCGCTTGTGCCTACCTTCCACCGGATTATCTCGATGTCGGGGATGTCGTTATTGAGTCCGAGCCACCGGAGGAGAAGCTGACGACGGCCTATACAACATCAACATCTGCTGCTCCTTTTGCAACAATCGAGCGGCGACCCACATTCCACATCGCACTGAGAGGGCGCCGGCGCAGAGCGAGCAAGGACATCTCCATGAGCATCCGTGCCCGAGGCAAGGCCATCCGAGGGAGGATGGAGAAGGGAACGACTGGAATCAGAGCGTGGTGACCCTGCATAAGCGGCCCATACGCGTGTATATATGGCACGGCGGCGACTTGCCCTGGATCTTGGCGATGTTCGAACTGGATGGAGCGGCAGTTGAGGACGCGGCCAACGCGCTGGAGGAGAGCGCAAAGGTCCGATATTGGATGCAGCTCCGGGAGAAGCGCGCATGACGCGATGGAGGGATGATGGGGACGGCCGCATTGGGCCGAGCTCGCATCTTTGTGGATCGTCCGAGCAGCATCCCGGCAGACGCAGGCATTCGTCGAGACATAGATTCCAGTCTTGCGCTCAGGTTGCGTG
The DNA here is from genome assembly GCA_008802785.1 of Symmetrospora coprosmae. Lineage (NCBI taxonomy): Eukaryota > Fungi > Basidiomycota > Cystobasidiomycetes > Symmetrosporaceae > Symmetrospora > Symmetrospora coprosmae. The sequence continues at coordinate 51,256 of VUYT01000049.1, read as the reverse complement.
GAGGATTGTATATATGCGAGAGCAGCGATGGGGGATGCGGCGGCCCTGCGGTTGGCTGGTCTTAGCGAAACCTGGGCCGGTTCGGAGCTTCGCTCGTTCTGCTCCCACCAACCATCTCTCTCGTCGTCTATCGCAACTCTTTCTGTCCTGTACATCAATGGATTGTGAACCATAGCACGTCAACACATCCAGCGCAATAGCGTCTGCACGTTTCCCAATCCCATAGCTCCTCCATCCCTCTCCAACCTCGCGCCGCCATGGCACCCCGAATCGTCGAATCGGACGACGAGGACGACTACCACGATGAGCTGGGCAGCGATGACAGCGACCAGGGAGGCAAGGCTGCTGCAAAGGCGAAGGCACCATCCAAAGCGAAAGCTCGAGCGGTCCCTGCCAAATCTGCTGCTGTCAACGCTGTCGCTTCAACCTCGGCTGCATCGGCGTCGCCCGGCCCATCCTCACGTACGCCCAGCACGCGGATACGGGTCAATCCAGGCGGCAATAGCGCAGGTAAGGCACACACCCCAGCGGCTCCTGCTGCGGTCGCCTCGCCTGCACCGTCAGCAACCCGGGGCAAGCGACAGGCAGCCATCAAGGCGAACGCGAGCATGGACGTCGACAGTGCCATGGCGAGCGACCAGGCATACGACGAGCCGGGGTATGCGACCAATCAGCAGTACAGTCAGGGACACGTAGGAGGCGTGCAATATGCTGAAGAGGACGCCGAAGGCGATGAGGACGACGAAGAGGATGACGATGACGATGACGAGGATGCAGAGGGCGATGAGGAGGACGAGCTCGACGACAGCGACGACTACTCGATGCAGACAGAGGCACCCGCTGCAGCTGCCTCTGCCGGGACGACCAAGATAAAGCTAAAATTTGGTGGCTCTGGTCAGGCATCATATCCAGCACCCCTACCCAATCCTACCATCGTCTCGCTAAAGACTGGCGGCAGCAAGGCAAAAGGAAAGTCTGCGAGCGCGAAGGGCGGCGCGAAGAAGGGCAAGCAGGCTGCCGCTGCTCCTGCTGGCAAAGGCAAGCGGAAACATACAGAAATGGAGGGTGGGTAGCTGTCAGAGTGCAGGAGCTGTACAGAGTGCAGGAGCTGTGCAAGGTGGAACACTGACAGCTGTCTCATCACCCGACAGAGTTTGACGAGACGCTCAACGACTACGATGAGGATGAAGACGAGCTGGGTTCCGACGACCAAGGCCTCGGGGCGGAATACGACGACGAGGACGACTTCCTGTCCGACAAGTCGGAAGGCTCAAATGTCTCGATGACCAACATGACTGCACGGCAACGTGCTGCGCATATTGGTGCAGAACCAGAGCTGCTTGCCTTGCCAGATGGTACGTCGCCCTCTTCTCCTTCTGCTGCCTACCTTGCTGACCTTCCCTCTGCCAACGATAGCGCCATCCAAGAAGAAGATCCTGACGGCCGACGAGGTAGCCATGCGCAAAGTCGAGACATCTCGACGGCGAAAGCATCTGCTCAATAAAAAGCTCGAGGAGGAAAAGGCCGAGACGATCGAGCGCTTGCTCAAGAAGCCGGTCGGTGGGCGGCGAGCTGCAGCCAGCACGTCGAGACTTGCAGCGCAGACGAAAGTCGAGAGGCCCGTCGAAGACTCGCCGATGGTCTTGCCAAAACAGGGTGGGGTCGACGAAAACGGTCAGGTCATCCCGCCCGAGCAGATGCGGGAGCTCCTTCAGCAGCGTGCGCCGAGGATCCCGACGAGCTACCGCTGGGTCTCGAGCATCCGCAATGGCGAATACAAGGAGATCTGGGCGGTGCCAACCTCACTCGAGGAGAGATTCACCTGGCCGCCGAATCTGCCCAAGGTTCAGGAGGTCCTGATGAAGGAGGATACGCCAGTGAAGCAGGTCGTCTATCCTCCGCCGCGGCCTCCGCCACCCACGAGGATGCTCAAGCGGCCTGGAGGTGCAGCTGTCGCGGTCGCATGAGCTGGTGGGACCCTAACGAGCTGGTGAGTCTACGACGAGCTACTCATCACGCTACTCCTCCACCATGCACGCGAGACGGGTTTCCGGCGATGAGAAAACTAGGGATACGCTCCTGAGTCTCCAAGCGAGACGCTGAAGCATACCTTCTATACACAACTCCAATTGATCTTTCTGAGGTTACCCGCCTCGCGTGCATTCTATTTCAATTCCCGCTTTAACCTCCCGGCTTAATCGCGCTTGGCTGACAAGAATCGCAATTCTGACTCTGTGTCTTGCCAGCAGAAGGTCGGCAACGACTGAGCTCATCGATTAGCGTATCGTTCCGCCCTGTGCGGGAATGTCAGCAGGCCTCTGCCCATGTTGTTGTAGCAGCCGCTCGGCGTAGAGCCCGTAAATACAGGGCGTAAGCATGCAATGATTAGTGACCGTTCTGTGTGGCTCTGCACATGCCTTCTAGCGGTCTATCTTTCTGCTTGTTCTCCGGCAGTTCACCTCGAGTGCAGCTGCCCCTATCTTCCTTCGTGCTGCCGCTGCTGGCTCACTCGCTCGTCACGATCCACCCTCGTCACCGTCAACCCTGCAGGCTCAGCTCGCCGGCTGCGAGGGGAATTGCGCAGGCCACAATGAACCCAGAGATTGTGCTGCGGGCCAATGTCAACCTGGCAGAGGCGCCGACGCCGCCGACTGCGCCCGTGGTCATTGACACGCTGCTCCGGATGGCGCACGGCATGACGGACACGGCATTCAGCTGGTGCTTCATCGACAAGCCAAGAGGTGGGCGCGCTCTCTCTCAGTTGTGTCGTGGGCGATGCTGCTCCTGCTGTCTTGCATGGAGCTGACGCCGTACCATCATGGACTGGATACCTCCTTGACGAATCCCTTGAACGACGTCTCCGCTCGCCACGACGTACTCACTGCTCTGCTGCATCGCGATTGGACGGATGGCACACAGCTGGAACCGTCTCGCTCATCTACAATGACCCTGCGCGGCCCTGGCCGACCGACGGAATCCGCTACGCGCAGTCGACCGAGTCGCGCAACCTGACCACGCAGACCATCAACAACCCTGCAAGCCCTACAGGGCAGCCGCTCGAGCTCGAGACGTACGTCGTCACTCAGGGCATCTACCCGCCCTCGAGCACGTCGGTCCCGCTCCCCCTCGACACGCCCGAGCTCAACATCGCGCGCTTCAGGATGCGCTTTCGCATTTCGTCGGGCGGACAGAACCAGATAGGCAACCCGAACCTGTGGTTCGTGTACTGGGGCAGAGATGACCGGATGCAGACGCGTGCGCCGCCCGGATGGGAGCGAGAAGTCATCCGGCGGTACCCGCTGCCGACCGTGGCGGAGCCGTTCGTGTACCCTCTGCGAAGACCAGGGCCGCCAAATGGACAGCCTCAGCAGCAGCAGCAGCCACAGCAGTCGCCTCCTCAGCAGCCGGGTCAGCAACCGATGACGCACGCTCAGGTGCAGCAGCTCCAGCAGCGGCAGCAGTCACATATGCAGTCCCCGCCGCCACAACCAGGGATGCAAGCTCAGAATCGACCCCGGAGTGGGGTGCCTGCTCCCGGCATGCGTCCGCCATTCCAGCAACAGCAACCTCAAGCGACACCACCGCAGACATATGCCCAGCCCCAACTCCTACCTAGTCCTGCGGCAGCGGGTCGGAGATCTGCCACACCCGCTGGACACGGTCAGGCCATGCCGCCAGCGCAACAGCTGGAGCAACAGCAGCGGATGCAGCAGCAGCAACAGAAGCAGCAGGCAGCGGCGCAAGCTGCTCAAGCTCAAGCTGCACAAGCGGCGCAGGCTCAGCAGCTGGCGCGCATGAGGCTGCTTTCGTCTACCGTGACCTTTCCGGCGCCATTCAGCGACCCGTACGAGTACCTGTCAGAGCGGTCGTGGGCTGGTCTGCGGTACGAGAAGAATCATGCGTTGATAGCGCCTATATTTGACGCAGTGAGTCTGGTCGAGCGTTCTGGCTGCCGGCTGCATGGCTGACCATGTGTGCCATTGCAGCTCACGGTCGATGACGTCCTCACATCCTGGAAAGCGCCAGCTCTGCCATCGGTCGCCGACCTGAAGGCGCAGATTGCTATCGCCGAGGCCGAAGTTGCAGACTTGCGCACCAAGTCGAGTGAGGCCGCAGCTGCAACCGCCGGAGGGCCCGGTGCAAGCGCTGTAAAGGCGCCAAATCTCCTTGCGCCCCTCCCGCACGTCATGAGCATTGCAGACATGACGGAGGGCGCTATGCAGGCTTTCAATATGCGCAAAGCCGCTCGAGAGCAGGAGGCGGCATTGCGAGCTGAGGAGGAGGAGCGCATCAAGCGGGAGCGCGAGGCGGAAGAGGCGGCGCAGCGGACGGTCCTCGATCAGAAGCAGCAGCAGGATGCGAAACAGCAGAACGGGCAGCAGCTGGCCGAGGTGACGAACCAGGGCTACGCTGAGCAGGCGACGGACCAGGAGCCGTCGACGGAGGAGCGGAACGGCGGGCTCTTTGACGATGAGGACGAGTACCTCTTTGGCAATGGCATGGACTACGGAAATGGAAACGGCAGCGGCGACGGCCTTATGCTGGAGGAGAGCATGTTTGACGAGTACATGGCGCTGTGTAGTTGAGTCTGTCCTCTCCTTGTTGTTGATGAGAGTGCGGAAAGAAGGTGAAGAGGTCATCGCGACTCTGCACGTGCTGCGTCTTTGCCGATCCGGCGGTGGTGATGCATCAGCGGGTGCTTGCGACTCCGCGAACGGCTTGCTGCGGACAGCCCGCCTCAGGCGCCGCCGCATGACATGAACCGCGTTGGTTGCGGCGGCAGCGCAAGCGGACAAAGCGGCGCAGTGTGATGCAGGCCTCGAGCCGAAGAATGCGCGAACGATTCTATTCTTAGCTGCGCGACTGGGTGCCAGGGCCTCTGTTTTGATGGTGTTTGGCGCGCGCCTGCGAGAGGACCTCGAGGGCCCGCCAACAGCACCGCTTCTGGCTCGCACACGCTGACACTGACTGAGCACAAAGTGAAGACTTCCTCTCCTGCTCTCCTCTGCTTTCCCATCTCTCCTAACTACTCACCTCCTTCGCCCCTCTTCCAGTCGTATCTCACCCACGCTCTCTTGCGACCCTATACATCCACCGAAAAAGCGCCCAAACCCCTCGAACTCACCCACAGTCACCGTCCAATCATGGTCAAGTCAATCATCCTCGCATCGGCCCTTGCAGCTCTCGCCAGCATCGGGCTCGTCTCGGCTGCTTCGGGCCACCAGAACTCGCCCCGACGTGCGGATCACGTCGTGACGTCTGGCGGTGCCTCTACCGATCTCAGCAAGCGTGCAGAGTGGAATACACCTGATCACAGTGACTGGTACTACCTGAACGGTATGACCTGGTGGAAAGTAGAGTGCGTATCTGTGACATTTGCAACATGGCCGGCCTAGGCGTCACTGACATGTATGCTCGCACCCGTAGCCCCACTCAGCAGGACCACGCCCGCCTCCACGCCTACCTCTCGATGTCTGCATACGGTGACTTCAGGAAGACGTGCCCTGGCACCTTTCCCAAGGGTTTCACCGTCCTCCAGGAGTTCAACGTCCCTGTCCCGGGCATGAACGTCGGCCAGTCAGGATACATCGCCAAAGTCCCGGACATGGAGAAGGTGAGCATCTCTCCATGTATAGCGATACATTGACAGTTTCTGATATGCTTTGCTCTTTACAGATCGTCATCGTCTTCAAGGGCAACCCGATTGAGGGTTTGAGCTGGGAGTACCAATCCCTCGAGGGCCTGATTCCCAATTGCCAGGGCTGCATGGTTGCGGACAGTGTATACAAGCTTTACATGGCTGTCAAGAAGGCGACTAACGACTTCGAGGTCGCCAAAAAGGCAGTGAGGGTGCGTCTTGTCTGGCTCGCGCGTCCCCCGCCGCCCGTCTCCTCATTACGACTATCACCCTAACGTGCGCTCTCTCCCTCTCAAATCAGGAGAGCGGTTTGCTTTTCTCAGTTTCAGGACTCGGCGTTGGTGGCGCCGTCGCTGCTCTTGCTGGTCTCGACCTCGGTGCGCGCAATTTGGTCCACTATTCGCACAACCAGGGCATGCCACGGGCCTTCAATTACGCATCGGTCGTCCGCTACGACAATCTGTTCCAGTGCGTTCATCTGCTTCTCGTACCTGAATAACGCGCTCGAGCTGTCTCCGCTGACCCGCGCAACATCAGGGTTCTCGCCGGCCAGAGTCTCGTTTCCGGCAACGATAAGATGGTACAGCAGATTCCCTTCAATGCATATTATCACGTTGGCAGCAAGGTGCACATCCACGGTGACAAGTCTCAGTGGCTCGTCAAGTAAGCATAACCGCAGTCTGCTATCTTTTCGCTCGACCCTGGCTGACCGGCCCGACTTCATCATTGCACAGCTGCTACGGTAACAACGAGAACAGCACTTGCCTGGGCAACGGCTCGTCGGCCAAGGACCACCAATTCTACTTCGTCGCTCCAGGCTCGTGTGGGTTCAGGGACAAGGGTTTCTAGCAGGCATGACTGTCTGCCTCTGCATGGACTAGTTCTTTTTGTGCTTCCTGCGCCTTCGGTTCGCGCGCCATGCTCAGCTGCCTCGCAATACAGTCTATACGTACCTTTTTCTGAAGTACAGCACGAGCTGCTTGCTAATGTCTCGTGCACGAGAATGTCCGCGCTAGAAAGCTATCGCCTGGGAGGTGTGGGTAGATCCTTCGTAGCCTAGCAAGGCCCAGCAAATGCCAGCAAATGCCAGCAAAGGCCAGCAAAGGCCAGCAAAGGCCAGCAAAGGCCAGCAAAGGTTAGCAGAGCCCAGCAAGGCCCAGCGAGGGCCAGCAACAGTCAGGAATGAAGCGGAAGCCCGCAAGTATGTGCTCATGTTTGCAGTGTATAGCCCGATCTGGATAAGAAGAACGCGGCACGGCGGTTCGGGCAAATGTGAGGGACTGAATTAACGAGGGACTGGCTACGATGGTGGATAGCAGTACAACGTATCAGATGCCTGTAGTAGATGGTAAAGCGCGGGAAGACAAAAGAGGGTGATGCACGTGGGGACAGACTGAGTTGTGCTTTTCTGAGGTAGGAGCAAAGCCTACTCGTCGTCTTCCTCCTGGCTGCCTGCACCGCCATCAACCTGGTCGTCCGCCTGTTCCTCGCCAGGGAAGAGGGGCCTGGTCCAGCCGTACTCGTGCTCGAGGTTCACTGGAGTCCTTACGACAAATGCCTCGTCGTAGGTCTTGATCCACGTCCAGTCGTCGGTCGCAGCGACTCCGTTGTTCACGCTGCGATGGACACCTTCGCTTTGCTCAGAAGAAGCGATAGCGGAACGAAGACCTGATGGCTAACTCACAAGCCCTTGACTTCGCCGAAGGTGAAGGACACCAGGTAGTCGAAAGGTCGGTCCTTGAGTGCCGGCGAGACGTTTGTCTTCTGCGCTTCTCCCGCAGCTCTGTACGAGCCACTGAATACAAGTGGGTGCTGTCAGCCTTATCCAAGACGTGTAGGGTTTGAGCCGAGGTAACCTACGTGGTGTCGGCGGCCCTGTGGATGTCAGACTGGCATCAGCGAGAACGAAGCCAGAACTCGGAGACTGTAGACAGGCGAGCACACTTACCCGCGGATGAAGGAGAATGTCGAGTCATCGGAGACCGTCGCTCCACGAATGATTTTTGCCAGGTCTTTCGTCTTGAGTGGCATCCTGTACTGATGGCCGAGGAAGATATCGATGACCTTCCCCTCGTTTGCCTGCTTGAGAGGTACTTGAGAAGAACCTTGGGCGCCTTGAAGAGGTCATTGTCGTACGTTTTCTCGAGGGTCGTGTTCATGAGGTTGTCGTGCGTCAGCCGGTTCGCATGATGGTTCTGCGTCAAGTAGAGGCCGCGGCAGAGCTGGTCATCGAGCAGAGCGTCTCGGGAGGTGAGACCGAGAGCTTCCGCGCAGAAGTCCTGCTCGACCTACGACAGACGAAGACGCCGCATCGTCAGCAGCATTTTTATTCTAGATCCGAGCGTGGGGAGGATGCGGGTACTACGAGCGGGGAAGGTCAAAGCTCACCTCGAGTCGGTTCGTTACGACAGCCAGTGCAGCTCTATCGCGCTGTCCTCGATCCCTCCAGATGGCGGGTAGGCAGAGTATGTGGGAAAATCTTGTCGACTCGCTCGTGCGGATACTCTGTCTCGAAGTTGGCCGGGACGGCACGATAGGAGACGGTGCCGTTGGCGGGATGCACCGACTTCCGGGGCACGACCGTGTGCGTTTGTACGGCGGCGATGGCCGTCCTCACAGCCCTTACTGACGACAATTGGAGTTGCCGGTGCCACGGATACTTCTCTCGTCTCTCTTGCTGCTGTTGTCTTCTGTCTCTGCCACGCTCCTTTGGGTCATGCTGCAACATTCTTCACTCCTTTCCTTTTGCTTGATCCCCTGCCTCTCCTCCTTCCTTACTCCTTCGCCCTGCATGCACACGAAGGCCATCAGCCATCAGTCTGAAGTACAGATTGTCAGAGAAGTACCCACTCTGCGAGGTTGGCTTGGTAGTAGGCAACCATTATCGTCTGGATCTCGCCGCGAGCCCGGATGTAGACCCGACCTGCTCTTTGAGCTGCTCGCGTCGGCCCTCGTCGAGAACTCGACTTTGGCGAAGCTCTCGTCCCAGGAGGGGATTCTTGACGTGTCCTTGGCTCTCCAGGAGATGCCAAAGAGCGACTTAATGCCGACATACACCATCTTCCACAGGACGTGAAGCAGGCCGTCCCTGCATGGAGTGTGAGGTTATCTTAGATGCAGTCAGGGGCTCCGCCTTTCTGGATCTAGGGACGATGTCATCTTCGCGGCCGGCGCCCGGGACCGCGAGACAGTAGCCGTCGTAGGCGACGTCCCGGTACGTGCGTATATATGAGAAGGGAGAACCGCCTCCTGCGACGCCACGGGGAGAAGATCGCGTCGAATTCGGAGAGGCGAGCGAATCGAAGCTAGCGCAGAGGCGAGCACTCGCTCCGCCCTGCTGGACTCCATTCGGTCGGAATGCATGGCTCAGCTCGCCGGCATTGAGCAAGACAACGTAGCGCATCTGAGGGAGTGTGGCCACATTGACGGCCAGGATAGCCATCCCTTCGGGCAGATGGCGGCCGACCAGCTTCCGGCCTCCGAGGCAAGCAGAGGCTGCTTGACGCCGTTGCGTTCGCCACTCGCGCCATCAGCTGCACGAGGCAGAGTCCGAAAGGGGCTTTTGCGTGGGCCCAGGCCTCTTTCGAGAGTACTGCTGTAGAATGGATCGCGAACCGTTAGCCAAAGCTCAAAGAGGCCATGTTGCCTGGGAAGGAAAGAAGAGGAGAAAGGAGCAGATCGAAGCGGTACCGCTTTTATACAAGCTCCGATCTTCCAGGACCATGGAGGACCTCGCTTAACACATGCATACCGGCAGGAAAAGGGGCGTTAGCCGAGCCAGCATGTGTAAGTTAGCGTACGACAACCTGCGGATCCGTTAGTTTCGCTAGGGATACGCAAGTCAGCACGATTTGCCCTGCACATGACCCTGCGCATTGCGTCATAGGGGTCTGTTGATGACAACAACGAGAACAGCAGGGGAGAGCATGACGTCAAGAGGTACGGGTAATCTGCAGCGGAGGGTCATTGTCCATCAGGTGAGTGAGCATCTAGTGGGTTTTGCGCGGGCTCGAGTGGTGTGGGTGATGTTGGCGGGCGGGAGAAGCTGAATGAGGGGATGGAGCCGACGTAATTCGCAGGCAGGGCGCTCTCATGATCGATGTCGGCGTCCGAGCTAGCCATGACGACGCCTAGACCGACAGCCTTACTTGCAGGGTCGCTTAGCGAGGGCAGGTTGTGCAGTTGGTCGCTCGGCACGACTGGACCCAGGCTTGGACTGCGGCTGCGACTGAGCACAATCTCCAAGTCGTCACTATCGCTGCTGTCGTGACCAGCGTCACTTGACACCTCGGAGTGGTGGCTGCGGAAGCGATTGACCGAGAAGGGGTCGTTCGCGGTTGGTTCGCTGCGCTTCGCACGGCGCCCCTTTTTGGACTGCTTGAAAGGGTGGGGCGGGTGTCGCAGAGGCGTATCGAGAGAAGGCGATACCGTATAGCTTGAGTAGGACGCCGTCATGGGTGACTGGAACTCAGTCAAGCCAGGTGTGCCATTCGAGACGGAGCCCGAGGGGCGGCGAGCGCGCTAAACAACGCAAGCAGGTCAGCTTGTCCAGCCAACCCGACATAGACTGGAGAGGCACCCACCCGACTCTCGATGTTTCCATCATCAGACTCATCCACACCGTCCGTGCTTGCCTCGCTTGATGTAGGCTGATCATAGATCCCACGAGCAGGCAACGAAGGCGAAGAGCCGCCATTGATCGGCCGATTTCCACCCTCATCTGCCAGTCTGAGCCTCGCTTCTGCTCTCTCTGCTCGCTCGTAGAAGTGGTTGAGCGCCTTCTGGTGCTCCGTCTCCATATTCAAGCGGTCGACATCGCCACACTTGACGCGCCAGGTAGCGAGCTCGAGCTCCTTGCCTCTTCGCTCAAGCACAGCCTCCATGGCCTTCATCTTGGCCAAGATCTCGGATACGGCGAGCGTGTCGTCCTCCCTGTCTTTCAAGGAGTCAAGCGTCTCCAAGTCAGGCGTGATCGAGCGATCTTGGGGGAAGTCCGCATGCGGCTGCTTCTTGGTTGGCGTTGCTGACGATAAGGGTGGCGGAGCCAGGGACTGTCTCCTACCACGCGAAGCGCCGAACGAAGGACGACGTGCTTGTGGAGAAGCGAGCGATATTCCCGCATCATCGCTCCCGCGTAAATCTCCTCCGTCTGATCCATCGGCCTGGCCGCCTCGGCTGGCCCTGCGAGTGCTGCGGGCCTTACCCAGCCTCTCTGAATCTCCGAAAGTGTCCTGCCGCAACCTGCCAGTGCTCTGGCGCAGACCGAGCGGACCTTGCGAGGCGGCAGGATGCACCGCACTGCCGTATGCTGGCGTGCCGGACATCGATGCATGCTGCGGCGAAACGAGACTCGGGCTATGCATCCAGCCTGGTGACGAGGCAGATACAGAATGATGCTGAGCATAGTCGCTTGGCGGGTAGGCTGAGGTATTGAGCAAGCTCATCTGCGGAGTTGCGGGGGAAGGGATCGGCTGATACAGCATGTGGACCGCGCTCACAAGCGCAGGCGAGGGCTGACCTCCGTGAACAGAGGGGCTAGGCGGATGTGACCAGCCCACCGAGGCTAGAGCAGGCGAAGGCGACAAGGACGGCGAAGGCGGAATGGTCCGTTGTCCATTCGGGAATGCTGGAGACATCTGCGGGAGCATCACACCTGCGTGTGCGGACTGCAACTGGCTCTGCAGCTCCTGCATGGAATGGAGGATCTCTAAGGGCTGTGCGGCCGGATGTCCGGCTTGAGGTAGCTGGTGCGAGCCAGGCAGCACGCATCCGTTGGTCGCTCCCTCCGTAGTGTTAGCCGGACTGGGTGACAGCGATGGAAAGGTGAGAGGAGATGCTGGCCTGGAGATCTGACCAGCGGCCATGGCCGGCGGCGGAGCAGCAGCAGGTGACGCTCCCCGGGAACTCGAGGCTGAAAACTGCATGCCATAGTCGGCGGGCGCAATGCCACTCGCCTGCTGTGCCATCCGCTGCTGCTGCAGCATTGCGCCAGCAAACGCGTCTTGATACGCCTTTTGCACAATGTAGCCGTACTGCTGTTGCTGCTGCTCTCGCAACTGTTGCTGTTGCTGCTGTTGTTGTTGTTGTTGCTGTTGTTGCGCCGCTTGCTGATACCGCTGCTGCTGCTGGAGCATCGACAGGTACTGCTGCTGGTGATTGTGCTGCTGCTGTTGAGCAAGCATTGCCTGGTTCGGAGAGTGTAAGTATGGCAAGGGAGGTTGACGGAGTGCGAGCGAGGGCGACTGCATGCTACTAAAACGTGCATCCAGCGGCGAGGCATGCTGGCTGCGCTGCTGCGTGGGGCGACGCCGTGGCTCGCTATCTGGCGGTGTAGGCAGAGACAGCTCTCTGTTCTTCCTCGCAGCAGAGTAAGATTGCTGTCGCTGATGCGCACCTCTTTTCGGCTCGGGCCGAGCTTGCTCTACCTCGGCCCGGAACGAGCTGTGAAAGCAGTATGGCTCCGCTGTGGATGGACCCTCCTGCCGTCCGTTACTGCTGCTGGCTCTGTCTGCGTCCTTCCGCACCGGACTCTCCTGCCCTGCATCGAGATGATCGAAGCTCGTTGCGGCTGTATCGCTTGTCGAAACGGAGTACGATGCGGAGCGGCCCGATATCGAGTGGTCCCGCGAGTTGGACTGCGAGATATGGGTGGAAGCAGGCACCGAGGGCGCAGCGGACGAGGAGGATGAGCCAGAATTGCTGTTGTGTCTCTCGTTGTCGGCGATTCCCAACCCGGCAAGAGTTGGACCATGATAGGTTTGCGGAGACTCGGATACAGCCGCTGCAGCGATGGGTGTGGTGGGCGACGCGGAATTGGTCGAGGCTTGACTTGGCCGGAGCTGCTCGGTCGAAATGGACACGGATGGCGTCAGGCCTGGGATCGCAACCTGAGACTGCTGGCGGCCCGAGGTACGGCGCGCTTTGCGACCAGAGCGGGATGGAGTCTCGTTCAAGGTATTCATAGAGGGAGATGAGTGCAGCTCAGGCGAGGAGCTCGGGTCCGGGGACCTCGTGCTATCGCCTGCTTCTGCTGCGAACCCATTCGGATGAGGGACCGCATCTCTTGCACTCTGTGGCGATGCGCTTGTTGAGACAGCCTCTCCAATGCTTGGCAAGGGAGACGAAAATGGCGACAAAGTCGCTGTCGGTGGCGGCGTCGGTTTCGACGGTGTAGATGCTGTCGATGGCTGCGCGGCTCCGTTGCCTGTTGAAGCCGAGTCTTGCCCTCCTGCCTCGCGTCCTTCCGCATGAGTACTTGATATCCGCCTGACTGCCTGCGTAGTGGTCGCCTCGTCGTCATCCGATGGTATTGGCGAGGGCACCTGTATGCCTATTGAGCGTACACTCGGCAGGCTCGTCTTCGGCTTTGACATGCTCGCTTTTCGGCTGCCTTTGCCGACCGGAGTGGATCGTGCAGAGGCTTTCTTGTTGGAGGATGTGGGGCTGAGCACGCCAGTTGCTGGGACTGGGGGTGACGCGAGGGTGGTCAAGGTGTGGAGTGGCGAAGATGAGTTCGCGGCTGATGGGGATGCGGCGCCAGCGGACGGGAGGCGGGACGGCCCATTCCGCTTCTTTGCGCTCATGGTGGATTCTTCTGCCTTGCTGGGCTGGGCGCTGCTGCTGTCGTGGTCTGCAAGGGCGAGAGCGAGCGGCGGGAAGAGGTTCGACCAGGTCTGGGTGAATCGCCTCCGCACTCCGGGAAGGGAGAGGGAACGACTCCGCAAGCTGACGGCGCTGCTGGTGCTGGTGATGGTGCTGCCCTTCGGAGCTGGATGCACTGGATCCGGTATGCCCAGCAAGCGGCGCTTCCTCTCTGCCTGCCTGCGCTGACGGGCTCTCCTCCTCGAGACGGCGAGGGCGACAATGACCACGGTCGAGCCGACGAGGACGACGAGGATGAGGACGGACGAGCTCTGGAGCATTGTCTGGAAGGTGACCACCAGGCAGAGGGAGGCGTCTCCCTCTCTCCACCTCCGCGGACGTATCCTGGACTACCAGTATCCGCTGCTGCACCCGCTGCCCGCCGCGGTCCACCGCGCGGTCGGAGCTGTTGCTGCTGCGTCCAAGCACGCTGTCAGGTCCGACACCCGTCACTGCCTTTGGTGGTGAGGAGCATGCGAGGGCAGACAGGGCTCAGGGCGTCGAAGCAGGACCGATGCAGTCTGTACTGTATAGCGCACGCTTGCATCAGTGTCTGCGGCTCGCTACGCTGCTTCAATGGGTGCTCACCCTGCGCTCCTCCCGTGCTTGTAGTCTTGGCCGCTTCTCCTCGGTGCGACCGCCCTTCTTGCCCTTGCGGTTCTGGGTGGCAGGCACTTCCGTCTATCCGAGCGCGCAACAACCTCTGCGGTACCCTCCAATCTGCCAGCCTCTGTTCTCCCTGCTGGTGGTGAGACGGCTGAAGCTCTCCCGTCGAGAAGAGCAAGGGCAGCCAAGCGGGTACTCGTAACACTCGCGGGGAGCACGTGCCTCGTTGAGGCTGACACTATGGCTGAGTCGCCATCCACAATGCAAAGCTGGCGTGCTGAGCTTTGCGCAGGGGGGCGCAGGCTGTTCTTTGCAAACCATGGCAAGCGACAGCCTGTCTGCGCTGGCTGCAGGCGGTCCATCGCATAGAGTGAGCGAGCTTTGAAGACATTGGCACAGACGACTTGTATCAACACGGAAGCGAGAGCGACAGACGAACGCGACACAGCGGATGTTTGGGCCTTGTGACTCAGGTAACTTTGGCGTCTCTGAGGTCATGAGTAGGTATACTCGGTCGGAAGGAAGTTGGTTGAAGGGACGGAGGGGGAAGGGCCTGAATGAAGCAGGGCCGTATGCACGACAGTCCGGTGGCTGTGAGGAAGAAGGAGGGGAGGGAGAGGTGCCAATAGGGGCACTGTCTCTGAGCTTTTGCGAAGGAGAGCGCGTCCATAGTGGCGGTGGAAGGGGGAAAGGGGTGGTGGAAACGCCGGCCCGTCCCTGAGACCCGGCTCCAGGGCTCGAGCTCGAGCTACATCTCAGGTCGACCAGCGCTGTACTGAGCTCAAGAAGCACTCGAACCCGAGGGAGGAGAGATGGGACCAATGGCTGCATCCGCATCCGATGTCAGTCGGTTGCAAGAAGCTCCGGCTCGAATCGACTCCATACTCACGCTCGAAAGCGTTCCCGCCCGAACTGTCGTGCGACTCATCTCATTTCTTGATGACGATTGGGACTATGCAGCGTATAGGAAGTGGCGCGCGCGAGAGAGAAGGTGCATGTCAGCGGGAGCCACAGCGTGCTGCTTGCTGACTGTGAGATCGCCGCCCTCCTCTCTAGACGCACCAACTATGACAATGATGAGGATGACAATGCCCGCAATGATGAGCAGGCGCATCTTCATGTCCTGTGTGCGTGGGTTAATCGAGACAGTCAGTCCAGGTGCACGTCTGCCAGGCGCCCACACGGCCGAGGCCCCGCACGCACCTTCCACCACATTGCCTTCCGCACCCGGTTCGCCCCGCGCCTGAAGCCTTGTGCGGACACCGCGAGCGTGTCTGCATAACGTGAGTCGAGCCACAGTCAGTCGCTTGGCCTAGGCGTCGCTGCCGTACTGCGCAAGCTGCCGGGACCCACCCGTCTTGTCCTGCAGCGTGTCGAGCCGCTCCCCCCTCTGCGCGACCTTCTTGATGTTCTCCTGCATGATGTTGACCGTGTTGTCAATCTCTGCCTGGATGGCCGCTGTCCGCGCGTTGCCTGCTCCTCCACTGCTGCCACCCGCTGAGCCTGGCTGCTGTCCCGCCGAGCCGGGCTGGCGGCCCGCTGAGCCTGGCTGGGAGCCAGAAGGGGAAGGCACATATGGGTCGTACGGTCTGTCGTGCGGTCAGCAGGAGAGGCGCGAGCATCAGCTCGGGTTGCCCTGTATTGTGCCAGACGCTCGGCAGGAGAAGGTGCCTGCCTGCACGCACTCTGGTGAGCCCGACCTGGACGAGGCAATGAGGCGCAACGAGCATACGAGCCGGGTGAACGTCAGCAGATGGACCGCCGTGCGGACAATCTTCCGGGCTGCGCTGCTCACATGCTGTTCTGTCTGTCGAGAGGTGGGTGGCTGCTGGGAGACGGAGGGAAGGGGATGGGTGCACACCCGCAGTTGCACGTCAGCCTCCCGCGCCACGCAGGGCATAAGCACGGCAGTATCCCAAGTGCCCGGCAGATAGCGCTCATCTCCGCGCTGTACGTACTTGGGTGGAATCTGTGAGTATCGCTTCAGCTGAGTTGACTGACGAGAAGGCAACCCGTTTCAGCTGATCAGCTCGCCAACGCGCCCCTGCCTTGGACCTTGGAGGCTCACAGCGAGGACAAGCCAGGCACAGCACAGCCCGCTCGAAGAAACCGCATTCGCACCAGATAATGAAGATCGCATTGACAGCATAGGCATCCACTACAGCCGGAAAGGCTCACATCGCAATCGCTACATCCCTCCGAGCCGCGCTTACCTAGTCGCGCAGGCCCCGCCTTCATGCCACCACCTACGACCCTTTCGAGAGCTCCCGGGACCCAAGCTCGCCCTGGCTCATCTGGCCCTGCACGCTCACCTCCTTCCCTCCTCCACTTGTTATCCCCTTCCGCTGCCTCTTTTAGCGTTACCCTCCTCCCCCTTGCAGCTCTCCTGCGCGTCGTTCTCATAGCGTACGGAGCATACCATGATGCCCATCATGCACTCAAGTACACCGACGTCGACTACTTCGTCTTCTCCGACGCCGCGGCCTTCATCGTGCACCCGTCCACGCCAGCTCCGGGCCCGCTTTCGAGTGCAGCAGGCCGGATAGGCACGCCGTACGACCGGGCAACCTACCGGTACACGCCCCTCCTGGCCGCGCTTCTCGTGCCAGGCACCCTCCTTCACCCGCTATTCGGCAAATGTCTCTTCGCTGCTGCGGACCTTGTTGTCGGGTGCTTACTGTACCGCATCCTCACGACCCAGCAGCAGCTCCCTGCCAGAAAAGCCAAGCTCTTCGTCAGCACAATTTGGCTGCTCAACCCTTTCGTGGCCAACATTTCGACGAGAGGGAGTGCCGAGGCCTTGCTGGGTGTCATTGTCGTGGCGATGCTCGCTCTGGCCAACGCGCAGCGCTGGAAGGCCTCGGCAATCGTCTTTGGCCTGGCAGTACACTTCAAGCTGTACCCAGTCATCTACGCTGCGCCCATCATGGCCAAGCTCGCGAATGAAAGCAAATGGTGGAGACCGCAATGGCACCAGCTACAATTTGCTGTCGTCTCATTCGCCACTTTCATGCTTCTCAATGCGGCAATGTACAGCCTGTAAGTCCCGCTCATCTTGCTCATGACGCTATTTGGACTAATGCCTCTTGCCGCAGCTGGGGACAGCCTTTCGTCGAGCACACGTTCCTATATCACCTCACCCGCCTCGACCACCGGCACAACTTTTCCCATCACTTCTACGCCATCTACTTGCAGCTCTCTAGCTCTGCTTTTGCCTCACTCGGCAGCGCGCCACTGAAACTCAATCTAAAGTCACTGGCAACGACACTACTCAACTCGAGCTTCGTGCCACAGTTAGGACTTGTCGCAGCCCTTGGCATCTTCCTCGGGCGCAGAGCATCCCTCCCGTTCGCAATGTTCGTGCAGACCCTCACCTTTACGGCCTTCAACCGGGTATGCACATCACAATATTTCATGTGGAGCCTTTGGTTCCTCCCTCTGGTCCTGCACGAGCTATACTTCGACAATCGATGGGAAGCAGGGGGTTGGACTCTCCTCCTGGCTTGGGTTGCGGGACAGGCCGTCTGGCTGCGTCAGGCGTACGGCATGGAGCTCCTCGGCGAAGCGAGCTTCACATCGGTCTGGGCAGCAAGTGTTCTGCTGTTCGCCATCCATGCGTGGCTTATTGTGCGCTTGCTGGGTGCTTATTATCAGCCAGCCGCACCGGGCCCGAGACTGAAAACTGCCTGACGCCCAGTCAGACGAAATACCGCTAGTAGTGCACAATGTATGTATTTCATCGGCCAATTGCGGCACAATTCGTGTATGCGGGGCGTTACAAGCGACCATAGCTATCTAGCGCTGACGACTGAACGGATATCGTGAGAGGCGGACTGACTTCTTGCTTGATTAGACCGCTTAGACCTCAGACTGGACGGCTGGCTCGTCCTTGACAGGCGTGCCGCCGGGAAGCTTCGCCCTGAGCTTGTCCTTCCTCGCCTTCAGGCCGTCCTTCATCCAGACCGCAGTTCGGACAGCTCCGAGCTGCATTTTGCTGCGAAGCGGAAGGAGTATCTGGTCAGTGCGGGCCCGTAAATCGAGCGAGAACATCGATTCGAAGGCACCCACCCGCGGTGACGCGACTCGAGAGCCTTCTTCTTGGCCTTGTCGATCTGCTTCTGCTCGTGCTTGTCGACGACACCGTCGTCATCGGCATGCGCGTTCTGCTCGGCGATGGCGGCCTGTCCCTCGACTCGATCAAACACCTCGAATCTGCGTACATAACTCGAATGTTAGCGGTCAACATCAAGCACCAGAGCTCAGATGCGACTCCTCACTCGTGTCGGTTCGTGTTGGTCTTCTGAGCGACCATCTCGTGGTCGGGATCAAGGCCAGGCTCGAGCCTGACGGTAAAGGTAATGTGTCCAACGACCTCGTGAGGGTGCGTATCGAGCATCTTCTCGGAAAGGTAATTCTGGCGGAGTAGCTGCATCTTCGGGCCCTTGACGACCGGAATGCGGACCCTAGCACACAGAGAAGGGTTCATTGAGTCAGTCACTGCGTATCGACTTCAGTCGGCGAAAGGAGACAGCCCACTCCTTCTCCTCGTTATCGACGAGATCGCGGAGCCAGAGCACGGCAATCGCATCCGGCTCTTTGTCGAGCGGGTTGAGACTGCTTCCGCCGAGGTCGAATTCGAGAGCGTTCGCAAAGCGGTTGTAAACGGGCATGCGAATGTCCTCGTCTCCAATGTCCCACGTGATGCGGTCGCCCTCGATATGTGCACTCTTTGAGCTGACCTTGTGGTCGCTGTCCCGCGTGTGAAGCTTGAGCTTCTTGGTCGAGAGTGAGCCGTGCGCCTCGGAGGTGTCCAGGACGATGTCCGAGAGGAGCTCGACAGTCGCAGTATCCCAGCCGAGCATGCTCTTGTCGAGGTGCGCATCGACGGCCTTGAAGAGGAAGGAGCAGTTGACTGCATGTTTGCGTCAGCAGTGCTCAAGAACACGGAGTGACCAGTCAGCCTACCTCGCCCGAATCCGACACCCTCCTGGAGTGCCATCATCTGCGTGACCTGCGAGCTTCCGCGGAACAGGTCTGTGAATTTGGCAGAGACAATGCCCAGGACTGGGTCGTGCTCGCGGAGCCTGGCGTCGCGTACGGCAATCCTGACAATGGCCGTAGTCCAGTCTCGAATGAAGACCTCTGTGCCCGCCTCGAAGAACGGCATAGATGTGTACATCTTCGTTCGCGTCTTGTAAACCATGGCATCGTTGACGTAGATCTCGCAGTACGAGTTTGGGAGGTTCGGCCCTTCCTCCTCTGGCGCGTCAGTGTCCTGTCCGGCACTGCCCTCGCGCTTCTTGCTGCTGCCTGAGGCGCCCTTGAGGTTCTGCCGCTCGAGCGAGTTGATCTGGTGGATGATGCAGCTGAATACGCCAGATTTGAGATCCTTGCGAGGAGGGATGTGCAGTGCATCGGCCGCCTCCTTGTTGTCGGTGGGAGCGGCCTGCTGTTCGGCCTCGGGCTTGTCCTTGACCTCCTTGGGCAGACCTTCCGCCGTTCCCTTCTTGGTCGCGAGGTTGCGGTCGAGCTTGGCCTTGTCGTAATATGCGACCGACCAGGTAAGCGAGCCTCGCATCTCGTCGGCATCCTCAAAGCCTTGCAGATCGTCTGTCCGTTTGTTGACCTTGCCCGGCTCGCCCATGAGCTCCTCGAGCGGCACGTGGACTCGCCCAACCAGGTCATCGGCGGACATCCTGCCGAGCGGGTTGATGTCAGCTAACATCACCAAAAGTCTTCTCTTGCCAGAAACACGCACTTGTCATTATCCCAGAGCTGGATAGAGAGCGACTCCTGCGCTTTGACCTCATCGGCCGAGACAAGGAGGACAGCAGTCTCCTCAAAGACCGGGTTGAGATCGCCCATGATGATGCGGGTAGAGTACATGGGCTTTCCGAATTTGGCGTACGACAGCACAACTGTAGGGCAGAAGGAGCTCCGTAAGTCACACAGCTTCGGCTGAACGGCGCTTGGCATCGCGTTACGCACTGTATGGGTCGCTCTTGCCGTTGCTATCTTGAGCGGAGAGGTCGGTTGCGTAGTGCAGAGTGATGACAAAGACGCCAAGAGCCAGAGTGTCCTTCTTGATACCATCGCCCATCAACATCTCTGCCGGATATAACGCGTCTCAGTCATTGAGCTTCAACAAACGTGTGATGGAGTCGTAGGGGAGCAACTCACGAGCCATATTGAGCGTCATGCTCTTGGGCGCGACGTACTCGTTCGCGGCGGCAGCGATC
The DNA here is from genome assembly GCA_008802785.1 of Symmetrospora coprosmae. NCBI lineage: Eukaryota > Fungi > Basidiomycota > Cystobasidiomycetes > Symmetrosporaceae > Symmetrospora > Symmetrospora coprosmae. Next base: position 31,132 of record VUYT01000049.1, on the reverse strand, counting down.
GACGACTGAACGAAGCCGGAGATGAGGGGCAGGTCCAGGACGTTGGGCAGAGCCTTTGACATGGGAATGGCCGAGATCTCGACTTTGGGTACGCCCATCAGGGTGAAGGTCATGTTGCGGATGTATGGCATCTGAGGCACCATCTGGATGCGTAAGCGGGCAGTAACGACGAGGCCTTCGACTTGGATCCAGATCTGGCGATACAATGTAGTATGAGATCAGTGGATGCGCTATCGATAAGACGGGACCGCCATCGTCCATACTTACAGGAACGGGGATGTGTAGCCAGTCGAACTGGTAGGATTAAATAACGCATCAGTCAGCTGAGCCCGATAAGTGTCGCACATCCTGCACTCACTGCACCCAGAAAGAATTCGATCATCAGGTGGATATTGGACGCCCGCTTGTTGGTGGAGTGCCCCGGCTTTGCCTGGTAGGCGAGCGAGACCTCGTAGTTGACATAGTCGCCAGATTGGTCGAGCTCCTCTTCGGACTTGTCGACATCGTTCATGCTCGTCTCGTTCCCATTCTCCTTCTTCTCCTGGACGGCCCGGTCAATCTTGCGCTGGCGCTCATCTTCCCCGTCGATATCCTGCACACCGCCCGTCTGGGCGCCACTCTTCTTGTCGTTCTCCCGCTCGACATGGCCGGCAGCCATGGCTGCGGCTGCAGGACCATTGACATTGCGTTTGGCGTTCGAACCGGCGTCTGCAACCTGGGCATCCCCAGGCTTGGCGCGGTAGATCCACTCCTCGCGCGGGTACTCCTTGTCCCCGACCTGATCTGGCAGACCGCGCATCGCTACGATGCGCAGCGGGTTGTTGCCGAGTCCGAGATCGCTGATGCGGACGGCATCGACGAACTTGGGCAGCGAGGCCTGCATGATGTCCTCGACCATGTCCACGACACTTGCGAAGAGCTGTGGGTCGATGAGCGGCCAGACCGTCGCCAGAAGGGCGTTCCTGTGGGGCGTAAGTAAGAGGGACTTGTCAGCCTGTAGTCACGACTACAAGTGCGGAAGAGATGGCTTACAGCCATTCGGTGGACTCGGGCACCGGAGGAACGTGGCTGACGCCCCGCTTGCGGTGCATTTCTGCCCGAGCACGCTCAATATCCTTTTCGAGCTTCTTTGCGAGAAGGCCAACGCTGAGAAAGGTGCCGATGCCGATGGTGCCGATGAGGGATGAGCGGATGATGAAAGCCCAGAAGCCAGCTCGGAAGGCGACGAGGAACCAGAGAACGCCAAGTCCGATGGCAATGCCAGCTGCGAGGGCGTTGAGCGTGCCTCGGATCGAGGTAAAGGTCTTGACGTCTACGGGCGCCGGGAACGGCTGCAGCAGAATGTTGGTAGGCGACGCAGGCTTGGGAGCGGTGTGGATTGTGTCGTACGCGCGTGGGTTGCGCGGAGGAGGTTTTGTCGATGGTCCAGGCTTCTCTGGGTGCCTTGGGTCGAACTCCTCAGCATCGTATTCTCCAAAATCGGCGTCCTTGACGATGACGTCCTGGCCAGTAACGGGGTCCTTGACGATGCGTTCGCTGTAGAGGGCAGGGAGGATCACGATCTGATTAGCCAGGCGTTAGGGTGCATCAAGCCTGCGCGACTCGGGGGACCTCGCCAACACTCACCCCTGGTAATCGACCTTGTTTGACTTCTTCCCGGCCTCCTTGTTCTTCTTCATGAGGTCCTCCTTCTCCTCCTTGCCCGTCTGCGGCTTCTTGTCGCCTCGGGGGATCTTGGAGATGTCTCCCTCCTCGTCATCGACGTCTTTAGGCTGCTGCTCCTGCTTCTGGTCCTCGTCCGGCTCGGGCTTGACAGCCGTCCGATCGACGTCTCGAGGCTCGCGAGGCATGGTGCGCGCCTGCCCGTACCTATAGGCGTCCTCGTCCTCGTAGTCGTCCACGGGCGCCGACATTGCCTGCTGCGAGAGCTTGCGGGCGCGCTCATCCGCCTGCTCGTACCGCCGCCGCTGCTCCTCGCGGAACTCCTTCACATTGGGAATCTGCGGATGGATGCACGCACGATGTTAGATTGAGCAGAGTTCTGCCGCATCTGCCTGCTCATCCTTGGGGGCTGCCTATCTGCCCCGCCCATGCTGCCGAGCGTGATTTCGCACCACGGGCGTGGTGCAGCGCAGGTGCCTGATCCCCCACTCCAGCCCCTCACCTTGTGATGCTCCGAGTATCCCTCACCGAGGTGATGCTCAATGATGGCCATGGCGGCGTGCGTGCGTGTGCTGCGACGTGTGGGATGCAGCAGTGCCGTGTGCAGTTGGGTCGCAGCAGAGTAGAACAGAGTCGCGCCCCCCCCCCCTCCCCCCCACCCACTGACCGCCGCACTGGCAAGCGGGATTGACGTAACTGCGGGGAGTGATCGCACCGGTTCGACGGAGATGCAGGCTTAGGGACAGGATCCACACAGCAAAGGAAGACAGGTCTGATGGACACAGTTGCTCATGGTCATACTATCAAGCTGTGCCATGTTCATTGCTCGTCATTGGGGTAGCCGAGTACGGCGGGACATGCGCGGAGGAGGAGAACAAACCATCAAGCAGTCCTGTAGATTCCCCTTTCTCTTCCTCCTTGTCCCTCCCAGAGCGACAGCGCACGCCCCGTCTAGCACCATGCTGCCACGCCTTACTGCTCCCTCTACTTGCTCATCATCATCTTGACAAACTCCTCGTAGTTGATTTGCCCGTCACCGTCAACGTCTGTCCAGCGAGGCATGGCAAGTGGAGACGGTAGAGTGGCGAGCAGGCGGGAACATGCGCAGAGGTGAACGAGCGGAAGAGTCGCAATGTCAGCCTGCTACCGTATCCTTCGAGTGCGTCCACTGCTCTCTGCGCGCTCGTCCAACACGCACCCGCTTCCCGGATCATCTCCTCGACCTCAGAGTCAGAGAGCTTCTCGCCCAGGTTGGTCATGACGTGGCGCAGCTCGGCTGATGAGATGAAGCCTGTGTGCATATCATACAATGACGGAAGTCAGCTGCGTGTTTGCCTGGTCGCACCTGGACGGATCGAGCGCACCATTGCCATCCTTGTCAAAGACCTTGAAGGCCTCGGTGATCTCCTCCTCCGAGTCGGTGTCCTTCATCTTCCTCGCCATCATCGTGAGGAACTCGGCTGTGGTGAACGACATTGCATCAGTGCTGCCATCCTGCGCACATACCCAGTTCGGCTGAAGCTCCGGTCTGGCCAGCCCAGCGGAACCCGATGAGCAGGCCTAAGCGTAGAGGGACCCACGGAAGTCGATGGTGCCGTTGCCGTCTGCGTCAACCTCGTTAATCATGTCCTGGAGCTCTGCCTCTGTGGGGTTCTGGCCGAGCGAGCGCATGACTGTCCCGAGCTCCTTGACGGTGATGGTTCCATCTCCGTCTGTGAGGGGAGTGAGGGTGTTAGCCAGTTGGCTGACGGGACACGAGTTACATTGAAGACGAGACGTACCCTTGTCCTACTCGTTCGGGAGCGCAAGAGCGCAGGACCGAAGCGGGAACACACGTTAGTCACCGTCTTCCGAGTCCGGTCGCTCAGGCACCGGCACCAGCACAAGCCAGCGAAACGCACAAAGAGCGAGAACGCCTCCTTGAACTCTGTGAATTGTCCGTGTTATCACAAGTCGGAGGTTGGAGGTGGAAGCGCCAAACAAGGTCAGTCGGAAGGTCGCCTGCGCGCGGGCTAGGGACTGCGCATGACGCAGTCGTAACTCCAGCCTGACTGTAACGCACCGGTGATTTGCTCTGTGGGCGACAGACGTGCAGTTCAGCGACAGAGTGAAAGTGATTATCGTCAGCGATGCTGTCCCAGATTGGGGTGGCCGCGCTGCCGGCAATTGTCGAGAATAGCGCGGCTGTGCGTGCAGGGCAGCAACGAGGGGGATGAGCGTACCTTCAGACTGCGGGAGTTCATTGAGGCATATCAGCGACTGCCTTCCATCCGCTTGGAGGTTGCGGCAGTGCACTCACAAGCTGGTCTGCCATGATGCTGTCGTGGAGGGGTTGCGCTGAGAGTGGATGGACGTCGCGGAGAGGGAGAAAGGGTCTGGCCAGCACGGGCGATTTCGCACAGAGGGGCCAGCCAGCAGCAAGCGGACAGCGACAGGGCAGAGGCAGAGGGCCGCGAACCGACACGCCAACATCATCAACTTCACCCATACTACGCATACAGGATGCAAGCAGGCGAACCATCAGGAGACACAAAGAACACCGTCTACGTCTGTCAGTCAGGCCGGGCTGTGCTGCGGCTGCCTCACCGCTGATGGCACTGGGAAAGACCTCGGAGCTGAGACCGCACCACCCTCATGCAACAGCCGGACTAGGACGCGAGGTGGACTCGCAGGCGCTGTACGCCGCTTTCCTCCCCTTTGGCGATGTCCTCGACGTGCAAATACCAAAGAACCAGGGGCAGCGTGAGTGGAGGCTTTCCGCTGGCCGTTTCTTCAACGAGCCAGGCTGAGACGCTTTTGCGATGCGCACACAGGCGACGGGCGCGATGGAGGTGGACGCGGAGGCAGAGGCGGGCGCGGTGGTGGTAGAGGGGGGCGCGGTGGATACGGCGGGCAGCGCCAGATCGAAGACGCCGACAGCGACAGCAACCGCGGGTTCGGCTTTGTGATCTTCTCGCAGAACTCGGACGCGCTCGAAGCTATCGACAATATGCACCTCAACGAGCTCAACGGACGGGTGCGGATCCCCGTTGGCACATCCTCGAGCGTGTGCCCATGCGCAACAAGCTAATCCTGCATTGTCTCACCTATCGCAGACCATCAAATGCAACATCGCAAAGCCGTCAAAAGCGCAAATGCCGGGGAACAGCAATCGTGCTAGTACGTTTCCGCAAGCCGGAGTGTTTACTCGGACTGTCAAGCTTGAAGCTCATTACCGTCTCGTTTGTCCGTGCACAGTCTGGGAAGACGAGGCTTGGCTGAAAAACCACAACCGGCCACTTGGCGAGTCTGCGGCCGCCGACAAGCAGCCTCAGCAGGATGATGAAGAAGAATGATTCTGTGTCCGGCATCTCCAAGCGTACTTGGCCAATGCAGAGGCAGGGCGCAGGGCAGAACCGCGTAACATGTTGTTGTATATCGTGAGTCTCGTGAAGTGGGCTCCGCAAGAGACACCAGGTATCAAGGCATTTCAGAGGCGCTCGTGTGCCAAGTCGCAATCGTCGAGGCCATGAGCGATGGCATACTCGACCGTGCGGTTGTAGCGCTGGCTGCGGCTAATGACGTTACGTTATGCGAGTTTCAGGCGTGAGGTTTTAGATACAGATACGTGACAGCGAACTACCGAAGAAGCGTGAGTGATTGAATCGGGATACAAGCATTGGAGCTTGCTGCCGTTCGCCGCTCTCACTGCGTGCGCTGAGCGAGGCCGATGCGCGGAGGGGACGAGATGGCATCGGTCAGGTCTCCATAGTCGAAGACCTGCGGCAGCACACAAGAAGAATGCGATTCAGCTGTGCGATATCAGGTGCGCGCTTGAGGGAGCTGATAACCTACGGAAAATACCGAGCGAAGGAATGGTGTACCTAGGGTCCCAGAGATGTGTGTCCCCTTCCCAAAGTCCTCGGGAGAGACCTCTCCCGGTTGAATCTGCACCTGGCAACCTGAGTCCGTAGATCCACCAAGCTGAACCGAGTCCAGAGCCTCAGATGAAGGGACCAGGAAGTCGGCGCGGTTCATGGTGAAGTTCTTCCCGCCGAACTGGAACGCAAGCTCGAAAGGCGCGTCACAGGCCACAAAGGCGTTCTGCGAGAGCATTTGTTAGCAAGAGGACTTTCTAGAGGCTCTGAGGTAGGCACTCACGCTCGGATTGGCCGCGTAGGCGTTCGTGATCTGCAGCAGGACATCCTGAGGCAGACCGGTGGATGGGTTCCCCGTATCGACCAGGAGATACTGCTTCCCGTCCGTTCCTGCGCTACCCTCTTCAGTGTCCTGAAGACGTGCTCCGTTGAAGTAGATTCCCTGCAGTTCGAGAGTCCATCTGTTGCCGGTTGCTTTCGGAAGCCCACGGCTAACCCCGACCTCGTTGAACTCGACGATAGGCACTGGAGACCAGGTGAAGTCCGATTCCTGGGTGCCTTCAGGGAAGTCTCCAAGAGTGAGCGTACCTCCAGCGGTGTATACAAAGCCAGTAGGAGGAGGAGCGTCGGCCGGGTCACGGTCGACCTCGACGGAGAACAAGTTACGCGGGATGCGGCCCTCGTGGTGCAGAAGGGGCACGATGGGGTAGAAGCGTGCGCTCTGGTCGGGAGAAAGAGCCTCTCCGGTCTCGTTGTAGTAGCTTGAGATGACCGATGGCCATACGATGCCTGTTAAGAGGAACGAGTCAGCATCGCACCGGAAGCATGGACCAAGCTCAACTGACCATTCAGGGGGAAGCCGAGACCGAGCAGTCCTGAAGCGCCAGTAGCAGAGCTTGACTCGTACAGTGCCGCAAAGGAGAGGTTGGCTACCGCGAGAGGGGTACCGTCTCCGATGTCTGTGCCGTTCATGTAGACATCTGCGAGCTGGACATTGCCTCGCGTAGTTGTGATGCCGTTCCCGCTTCCGTACCGGGCCTCGTATGGGATGCCTGTGGAGTAGAGACCGGGTCGTGTCGAATTGTCGAACAGGGGCGGGACCTGGTCGGCGGGGACACCCTCAAACGGCTCCGGCTGGCTCGTATAGACGAAGGTGCTGCGGGTGGGAGAGTCAGTCACTACGGATTAGATGTGCCAGGAGTTAAGAGCAGGGGACGCACTCGGTACTGCCAGTGTCAAGGATGACATCCAGCTCCTGTCCTGCTATGGTGATGGTGGCGAGGTAGCTGTGTGCGAAGGATTCAGATCAGCTTACCGGCGTGGAGGAGACTAGTAAGCCAGAGCGCAAACACACCGGATATCGCCAAAGTTGCCGAGCTCAGACTCGTCGTCCGCAGCCTGCCTCTTTGTGAAACGCTTGGCCGCCCCGCCGAACTGGCCGTGCCTCTCCTTGAAGCCAATGCGCAGCCCGCCTGAGACCGCGACGCGCTTGTCGAGCTGCGCGTCTACCGATGCAGCGAGGAGCTCAACATCGTCGAAAGGCGTAAACGCGTGAAGCGGCGCTGGGAAGGGAGCTGGGGCTGGGGCGGCTGCAGCTGGACCGGTGAGAAGGAAGCTTGAGATCGCAAAGACAGCAGAGGCTGCAGCGCTTCGCATGTTGAGTTTGTGATGTTGGTGTAGAGTGAGAGAGGTTGCAGCTGCTCTGCAATCAGATCAGCAGATCTGGCGGAGCTGTCTGACGCAGTCGCGTGGGGCACGGCGGAGGAGGAGGTGACGGAGGAAGCTGCTGATGAGCGGGATGGTTCGTGAAGAGGAGGAGAGAACCTGCAGGCAAAGAAGATTGCTTTGGTGTCGATGCAGATGGAAACACCGAGTCTCGGAGCGAGGAGATGGGGCGAAGACCGCTCGGTACTCGACTCGTCCTCTTGACGACGCGGGCCAGGTTCTCCGCTGCCACGCGGTGTCGCGCGTCATGTCAGTTAACAAGCGGAGTTTCTGGGAGTCTGCCTCAGGGCGCAATCAACGGCATGAATTGGCCGCCATGAAGGCGCTTTGGTCAATTCCAGGTTTTCGAGCAGAGAGAGCCTGAGCCATCGGAGGATCAGCCATGCAGGCCCGACTATGCCTGGGCCTTAGGGACCTCGCGAGTTCGGCGGCGAGAAAGGCGAAACGATGAGAATGACCTTGAGATGATAGAATAGATTGTCGGCGCGCTAAGATGATTTCGCTAAATCTACATTGCTACAAATCTGATTATCCTGACGTATATCGAGTGTCCGTGGCCCCAGGACGGGTCAGGCCGACCGACCGAAGGAGGTTGCATATTGGTGCCTACTGAACGCGCGAGCGGAGACCGATGCGCGGTGGTGTAGCGATGCTGTTGGTCAGGTCTCCGTAATCGAAGACCTGCGTCAGGGCGACATCAGATAACGCTGATCAGCCGTATGTTGCGACAGGAAATGCACAGCCAGAGTCAAGGAGACATACCGAGTAGACTGAGCGCAGGAACGGTGCTCCGAAGAGATAGCTGATCGATGTACCGGGTCCGATCTCGTTGGGAGTAGGGGAGTTCGGCTGCGCTTGCAACTGGCAACCTTGCGTGCTGAATCCACCGAACTGCAGCGAGTCGAGCGCCTCGGCCGACGGAACAAGGAAATCCTCGCGGGCCATTGTGAAGTTGGTACCGCCAATCTGGAAGATGAGCTCAAAAGTCGAGTCACATGGGACGACAAGGTTCTACGATGGTGTGGCATATCCGTCAGCCTGGATGGCAGGGGTCAATCGAAGACGGCGGGAGCTTACGTCGGGATTAGCAGCGAACGCGTTAGTGATCTGGCTGAGGACGTCACTCGGCAGAGCGGTCGACGGGTTGCCCGTGTCGATAAGGACAAAATTGCCGTCCTCGTTGTCCGTCTGCTGCAGAGTGTCGTCAAGTCTTCGTCCATTGAAGTAGATAGCTTGCAAAGGAGTCGTCCATCTGTTACCAGTGGCTACTGGCAGACCTCTGGCTTGTCCGACCTCGTTGAATTGGACAACGGGAACCGCCGACCAAGAAAAGTCGCTCTCTCCGAGACCCTCCGGGAAATCGCCAAGGGTGAGCGTGCCACCCTCGGTGTAGTCGAACTGTGTCGCGGCGGTCGGCACGACGGTCTCGTTGTTTCTGTCGACCTCGACCGAGAAGAGGTTGCGCGGGATCCGCTCCTCATGGAAGAGAAGCGGCACGATCGGCCAGTACTCGGCGCTTTCGTTGAGAGAGAGAGCCTGCCCCGTCTGGTTATAGTAGCGGGTGATGGCCTCGAGCCATACAATGCCTGTGCGCAGCTCAAGCATTAGCTGCCTTTCGCTTTGATTCAAAGCTGCTGAACCTTACCGTTTAGGGGGAAGCCGAGACCGAGCAGGCCAGAGGCCCCAGTCGCGGCCGTAGACTGGTACAGCGCAGCGAAGGACAGGTTCGTGACTGTGAGTGGTGTTCCGTCGCCGAGGTCCGTGCCGTTCAAGAAGCAGTCGGCCAGCATGACTGTCCCTAGAGTGGACGTCACGCCGTTTCCGGCGCCGTACTGCGCCTCATAGACGAGGTCGGTCTCGTAAAGGCCCTCCCGAGTGGTGTTGTCGAAGAGGGGAGGCAGCTGCGACGCTGGAAGACCAGCGAGAGGATCGGGCTGCGCTGAGTACACGAAGGTGCTGCGAAGTGGCGTCAGCGCAGGAACGGGGCCCGGACAGTACGTCCAGACTCACTCCGTGCTCCCTGTGTCGAGGATGACATCGAGATCTTGTCCGGCGATGTTGATCGTAGCAATGTACCTGCAGGGCGGCGTCATCGTTCCGAAATGGAAGGCGAGGTCAGCGACTCGGGAGGAAGGCACCTAGGTCGCGGGCTGAGGGCACGTACCGGATATCGAGGTAGTTGAGCAAGTCTGCAGAATCGTCCGCGGGAGAGTTGCCCTGCCTCTTGGCGAAGCGCTTCACCGTCCGGCCGTACTCGCTGCCACGCTTCTGCTGGAAGCCGACCCGCATGCCACCGTTCGAGGTGAATCGGCGGTCGAGGTCGCGCTTCTCCGACGACGATGCGAGCAGGTCGAGGTCATCGAATGGCGTGTAGGCGTGTATCGGTGGCGGAGCTGGCGCTGCTGCTGCGGGTCCGGCGATGTTCAGGAGGCTCAGAGCCACGGCTGCGCCTGCGAAGGTGCGCATGATCCGGTGGCTGGGCACGGGAGTCAAGGACCCGACGTGGAAAAGTGACGGCAAGGAGCGATGGAAGAATGAGCGAAGTGGGTGAGAGGATGCACTCAGTACCAGTGATGCTGTACAGAAGAAAGCAGAGTATATCGTGGCGACTCGGAGGGACCTGGAAAGGAGCCTCTTCCTCTTCCAAGCCAAGACAGATTCGGCCGTTCTGCCGACCGACCGCCGCTGCTGCATGACTGCTGCGGGAAAATGACGTACTTGAAAAGCCGCAAAGACAGGACAGGCCAGACACACAGACAGACGCGACGACGCGATGCGATGCAATGGATGCATATGTACTGCGGCACTGCTTGATCGCTACAACACGGTACTGACTCAACGCCCCAACCTGCACAAAAGACCCAGATGATGCTCGCAGCGCAGCGACCACTCCTTCCCTTCCTTTCCAGAGTCTCCTGCTGATCTCGCTGGACACGCGCACCGGCGCGATTTCCTGTATAGACTGCTACGTAGCCTTCTGTGCCACAATCTTGACCTTGGCGACCGGTCCGAGCGTCTCGCCAGCGTCAATCTTGAAGACGGCTTCGCGCAGGAGGAACGTCCAGACCTGCGCGGGAAGGTGGGTTAGACCTGCTCAGACTGAACAAGGACGGTAGACAACACGCACCTCGTCACAGTTTCGATACGTCTGCAGCTTAGCCTTGGTCGTGCACTTGTTTTTGAGCTGGGCAGCCAGCGTCTGCGAAGCGGCCTTGTCGAACTGTGTGGGCGACAGAGTCGGGTGCGAGCGAGTCAGGTTGGAGGGCAGAGCTCGCAACCAACGGGGAAGCGGAAGACACCACACACCTCCTCGACGACCTTTCGCGCGAGATGCGGCGCAATGTGACCAGACTCGATGAGCTCGTCCAGCGCGTCCGTCAGGGCCATCCCGACGCTGCTCCGTCGGTAGAGCTGGTAGTAGTCGGTCTGACCAGCAGCACCGCTACCGGCATTGTTGCTTGCCATCTGCCATGTACGCAGCACACGGTAGCAGCAGGCACGGTGTCAACCTAGCCCATGCATCCTGAGCACCTTCTCATTAGGCTGGGCTGCCCACACCTCGGTCCGTCTTCCGCGAAGCCGTTGACGGGATCCGCTCGAGGCTTTCGGCAACGACAGAAGGCACGCAGCGAAGGTGTCTCTGTCTGTGCAGCTCCCCAGAGGTGTCCGGACGTGTACGCTGATGCCTGTTCCTTCTCGTTGGACCCCTGCTGCCGAGGTTGGTCCAAATCGAAGCAGCAGCCCGCTGTCCGCCTAAGCAGCCTGGCCAGCCAGACCACCGATCCTCGTGCCTTCGCCACCAAACGACGACGACCAGCTCTCCTCTCCTCTCCTCGTCCTCCCTCCCTGCAACCCTCCCGCGCTCCAAACCCGCATGACCCTCCTGCGACACGCCATTAAGAGATCCAGCAACCTCTCATCCGCGCTTGTTACCCGCAGCTTAGCCAAGAGCGTCTCCACCCAGTCCAAGCTGCGTCTCCCACCCGCACTCACCTCCATCTCGCGATCCGGCCTGCTCTTTGTCGCTGGCACCAGTCTTGCAGGCGGCCTCTCTCTAGCGCTCTACGACAGAACCAGCGGGTCTATCAAGCTGGGCAACTCATTCTCCTCGTCCGCACCCAATATGTCGTACCCGTGAGTGCCGGGGACGGGCTGATGTGGCGCATCTCGATGACGCAATCCGCTGATTCCGACACCGCGGTTGCTGTGCATGCATTGCCTATTTACAGCGTCCAGAAGAGCGACGAGGAATGGCGCGCTCAGCTTTCACCTGAGCAGTTCCGCATCCTCCGAAAGAAGGGGACCGAGATGGCCGGGACTGGCGAGTACGACAAGCAGGTGCGCCGTCGAGTTCTTTGGGTGTTTCAAGTTGGTGTTCATGCACATGCTGATTGCTTCGCTTGTCCATGCCCTCCTCACAGTACCCGGACAAGGGCGTCTTCAACTGCGCCGGCTGCGATGCCCCGCTCTACAACTACGACAGCAAGTTCAAGAGCGGCTGCGGCTGGCCTGCCTTCTTCGAGGAGATTCCAGGCACCGTAGTGCGACACACTGACCGTACATTCGGAATGGAGCGGACGGAGATCGTCTGCGCCAACTGTGGAGGCCACCTCGGTGCGTGGATCATCATAACAGGGTGCTGCTCTTTCGCGTCTTCACTGACTGACCCTTCGAATATACCTTGCAGGCCACGTCTTCAAGGGCGAGAAGTTCGGCCACCCCAAGGGTAAGTCGTGCTTGTCGCAAAGCAGGGCCAGACCAGAGCTGATATGGCTTCGATGCCCACAGATGAGAGGCACTGTGTCAACAGCATCAGCATCAAGGTGAGACGAGTCGATTAACGGGTAGAATCATGTCATGAGCTGACATCTGTTGTCAATCGGGCAGTACAATGCCGATGCGAAGCCAGAGTCATCGTAAAGCGAGATGGTGTCGGACAGGCAGACATGCAAGACGGAGGGACAACGATGTAGCTAGTACCTGAAGCCGACATCTGGAAATAGCGGAAGCTACCGTCATTCATAGAATTGCGGAAGATGGCTTCTTACGACACAGTTTCTAGGGTCGATCCCACTTCGACTTCGACTCGGTTAAGCTGCTTCTGCCAATCATGTCCGGCTGCCTCTATGCTCTAACTCTCGTCGACTGCTTCGGTGGCTAAGAATGCCCGATCTATTCTCAGCCGGACCGCCATTGTCTGACGTGGGCGCTCGGCGGCCCCGGCTGTCGTCGTCGACTGACCCTCTTCCACGTCGTCCGCGTATCTCGTCGTCATGAGAGCCCACCCGACCTCGTTCATCGGAGATTACTTTCACAATAGGGCTCCCCCGTGCGCGCTGGCCGATGGTGCGGTCCTTGAGAATCTTTTGCTCTCGGAGTACTTCTGCTTTGTTCAGCCTATCCTTTAGCTCCTTCTGCTTCTCTTTCTGGTCGTTCCGCGCAGCTCTCGCATCCCGACGAGCTTGCTCGAAGGGGTTCTGTCAATAGCCACAGCATCAGCCATTGCTTCGAGTTCCAGCGTGACAATCCCTGGTTCATAAGCTGGGCGGGCAAGCTGCCATTGCGCACCTCTGGGTTGTAAGGCAGGTTGAGTGTCTTGATCGTGGTCGGCACACGAACAGGGTGGTACACATTTGAGATGCGTGGCGTATGGGCATGTCCTTGAGCACCTTTGCTTGTGACAGGCACCGGACTCTCGCGGCGAATCTCAACATAATCGTTTCGCGGTCTGCCGTAGCCGAGTATCAAGTTCTGAAGTCCGGACATTAGCCAAGTAGAAAGGGGCTGGATGAGCTCAAGGGTGACTTGCGGGTCGGCGCGGTGCAGGAGTACTAAGCACTTCGGGGAGCTCAGAGGCAGAGGAGAGTCTTTCCGAGTTGAATAGCCTTGACAGTCAGAAGCAGAGCCGAGAGGGTGGAGAGAGGCGATTAGCCAGGAGACTTGGAATCAAGCTGACTTTGGGTCCTCCCTGCGCTGCACCGGGCAGCGCCTCGACACTGTCAAAGGTGCATTGGCTCGTCAAAGGTGTATATAGCGTGCGAACCAGGCAGGAGGTCCCGGACATCCGAGCCCCTCGAGAGTGATGGAACAGCATGCATTGTAGTCAGAGGTGCCCGCAACGATGCAGTGAGGGCGCTAGATGTATTGGACACGGTCGCTTTTCCTTGATGATAGTGTCCGAGCGGAGACAACAGGCGCGGCGGCGACCAGAGCAGGCCAGACCGACGAGAGACGAGCGTGACGCAGCTTGGCTCCAACCGACCGGAAGACTCGAGCACGATGGACAGAGACAGCGACGATGACAGAGGCGAAGGGCCATCAGGCGGCGCATCAGCAGGATTCGGGCCCGCCGAAGAGCCGCAGGTGGATCTCGGTCTCAACTTCGACGAGCACCTCGACACGGACGGGATGGACCGGCGGATCTGGATGGTCAAAGTGCCAAAGTTCCTGCTCGAGCGGTGGCAGAATGTGCGCGAGGACAATGTCGAGCTGGGCCGGCTGCGCGTCTACAACAAGAAGGACGCAAATGGCCAGGAGCGGATCGCCGTGCTCCTCCCGCCGAATGACGAGGCAGATGAGAACCCCATCCCGACGGAGTACTTCATGACCATCCAGAACAAGGCTACGAAGTGCGTTTGTGCGCGTGCAGTATGACTGTGCTCAAGTTCCTAACAGCCAGAGCCGCCTCCTGCCAGGAACACGCTCATCTACGCCGAGCGGGAGGACGTCACTATCGGCGAAGCGGGTTGGGAGCCTGGACGAGGCAGGATCCGACCTGGTGATGAGGGAGAGACAGAAGCACGACCCGCAAAGAAGCGTAAGCTGTGCTTCATGCGGTGAGCCCAATGGTGCGCGCCATGCTCATGCTTGTCTTGCGTGCTACAGGCAAGCCGACCCTTACAGGCGTAGTGCATGTGTGTGGTCAGCAAAAGGATTTCGAGAGCGCTTCATGCTGACTGCGAATTCTCTCGTTGCGCACCGAACAGCACGAATGTAATTTGACGCCACGGGTTGACTCGGAATCCTATCGGGCCATCGTGCGGAAACGGCAGAAGAAGGCAGCCGAACCGAAGCGCAAGTGAGTACGCGCAAGAGGTATCCCCTGGCGATGTGACTTAATGCTCAAGCTCCATGCCCATATTTCACAGGCTGCAAATGGTCGACAACCTCGACATGGAAACTACGCGACTGGGTATCACAGGCATGCGAACCGTCAAGTTCGACACTTTTGTTGTGAGTTGCTTGTCGCTGCTCAAGATGCTGCGACACCGACACTAACCTTTTCCGATATACATCCGTCTATCGAACAGAGGGGCAAAGAGACTGCCAAGAAGGGCGAAGGGAACAAGTTGGTGCGGATCCCTCGCAACGAGCTGCTCGACATGCTCTTCACGGCATTTGAACAATACGACTACTGGAGCATGAAGAATCTGGTGAGTAGCGACCGCGAATCATCTAGCGGAATGAGCTGACGTGTTGGACTTCTGCTACGCTCTCAGCGTGCCCACACGCAACAGCCCGAGTCGTACCTCAAAGAGGTGCTGGCGGATCTTGCGCAGCTCAACAAGCGCGGGCCATACGCGGGAATGTGGAGCTTGCAGGAAGCGTACAAGAAGCGAGTCAAGCAGGCTCCGGCGGCGCTTGACGGGTCAGCAAAGAAGGAAGAGGGTGGCGATGATCCAGCCGTCAAGGCCGAACCGACGGATGGTGCTGATGATGACGACGATGATGATGATGACGATATAGACATGGACATGATTGCGTAGGTGTAGCTTTGTAGATCAGTCTTAGCCTGGCAGGCTGTGTCAGCGAGTGGGTGGCGAAAGCTCCGGGCCGCTCAACTTCCTCCCTACCGCCGGGCACTGGCAGGCTGTCCCTGCTCTCACTCTTGCTTCCTGCATTACAGCCCGCTTTCTCACAAGCGCGACACACTGTTTGACTGTAGCCCCAACTGCCCAGCGTGGCTTCCATCAATCGCCTCCATCACAGCCGTCGCCGCCTTGCAGCTCTCGCCAGTCACTTCCAGCGACGTCACTTTACCGCCACCGCGAGCGCCATGAGCAGCAACACTCAGCAGCAGCAACAGCAGGGAGGGGAGAAGACGTCCATCTTGGGCCTCCCTCTGGCACCCTCACTGCCAGAGTATCTCACCCCCGACCCAGCAGTCCCATCCGTGTCGGCCCTGCTCTCGCTCTCCACCTACGACAGCGAGCATCCGCCCACGACCGACGATCCCTCCAAGGATGGTTATGCACCCAAGCCAACAACCTTGAGGCGCTCGCGCCCCGTTCACAACTCGCACTTCTCGTACACCACGCCCCTCCCGCTGTCCTTCCCGTATGCGGTCAAGCCGCACCAGGTCCGCCCGCGCAAGGTGCCTGGCGAGGCCGTTGGTGACGGAAGTGCGGTCAAGGAAGGAGCGCCTGAGGCAGCTGCAGCGCAGGCGCAGAAGGACGGCCCGTCACGTCCACAGGCCCTGAACGTCGAGGACTATCTCGCTAGCCTCGAGCCCGATCTCAGCGAGCCCGTCAAGCCCGTCATCGCAGGAGATGCCAGAAAAGCTACCCCGGCCTACACGTCCGAGGCACGGCGCGATGCGGTCGGAACGCCTGTTCTGGCCGGCCTCTCCGCCAAGAGCGTCGCCGACCTGTTCCCGACCTTGGATGTTGGTGACGCTTTCGAGTTCCTCAAGAGTGGCAGCGATGCTGGTGGCGAGGAGACGGCAAAGCGGAACGAGCTCGAGCAGTTCCTCGCTGGGCACATTGTCGCGGTCCAGGAAGCAAAAGATGGCAAGCGAGGTTTCGCACCGTGGTCGCTTTGCTATGGCGGCCATCAATTCGGCAGCTGGGCGTCCCAGCTCGGTGATGGGCGAGCCATTTCCATCTACACTACCCCGTCGAAGTGGCCGACGTATGAGCAGGACAATGTGTATTACCCACCCGTGGCGGAGCTGCAGCTGAAAGGAGCCGGCCGGACCCCGTACTCCCGTTTCGCCGACGGGCTGGCGGTCCTGCGAAGCTCCGTGCGCGAGTACCTCGGCAGCGAGGCCATGGCTGCGCTCGGCGTGCCCACCTCACGGGCGCTCAGCCTGGTGCACCTCCCGGACGTTGACGTCGCGCGAGAGGAGATGGAGACTGCCGCTGTCGTCTGCCGCGTAGCTCCGTCCTGGCTTCGCATCGGCTCCTTCGAGCTGCCCTGGAGCCGGGACCAGTGGGACACCCTCCGCGATCTCGTCAACTATGCAGGAAGGGAGGTCTTTGGCTTCGCAAAAACGGGCAATGCTGTGCAGGGCGGCCCGGAGGACAAGAGCTTGGCTGCGCGAGTCCTCCGAGAGGCGAGTCGCAGAAACGCGCGGACCTTTGCCAGGTGGCAAGCCTGCGGGTTCATGCATGGCGTCCTGAACACCGACAACATCAGCATCTCTGGATTGACGATTGACTATGGACCGTGAGTCATCGGGTCCAGACGCTGATCGTTACGTCCACTTCTGACACCCTTCTAACTGCAGATACGCCTTCATGGACATTTACTCCTCCAACCACATCTGCAATCACTCCGACGGAGAGGGACGGTACTCGTACCGCAACCAGCCGCCTATCGGCGTCGACGCCGTTCAAAAATTTGGCAATGCTCTATCGGAGATCATTGGCTGCGAGCTCGAGATGGCGCGAAACGGAGATGCTGGCGAGGGACCAGCGGGGGCACCCAAGGGATGGGCTGAGGACACCAGCAAGCTAGAGGCTTGGCACGACGAGGGCTTGAAGGTCGTCGAGGAGATAGCTTCGGAGTTCATGGCTGTTCACATCCAGGAGTACAAGCGTCTGATGAGCCAGGTGGGTCTGCCACAAGCACGTATTGCCGAGATGCAGCATGCTGACTGCCTTCTTGACGGCATTTCAGAAACTTGGGCTACTGGACTCGCAGCAGAGCGACTTCACCCAGCTCTTCACGCCACTGCTTGAGCTCATGGAGCGACACAAGCTTGACTTCAGCGGCACG
This sequence comes from Symmetrospora coprosmae, assembly GCA_008802785.1. NCBI lineage: Eukaryota > Fungi > Basidiomycota > Cystobasidiomycetes > Symmetrosporaceae > Symmetrospora > Symmetrospora coprosmae. Next base: position 13,889 of record VUYT01000049.1, on the reverse strand, counting down.
TTCCGCCTGTTGACGCAGTTCGAATCGACAACGTCTAAAACCATTGATGCATTCCTCGACCGCCTCTTGCCTAAAGCTCAAGTCCCGGAGCACCTTCGTGACACCTGCCGCGAAGACTGGAAGAGTTGGCTGAGCACCTGGCAGGCTCGCCTTGAGGAGTCTGAAAAGTCTGGCGGCGCGGCAGCGAGTTCGCGCCGGAAGAGAATGGCCGCTCACAACCCACGCTTCATCCTGCGGCAATGGGTACTCGAGGAGACCATCCAGAGATTGGAGCAGGACAACGACAAGGCGTTCCTGCAGCGTGTGCTGGACATGGCCACCAATCCATTCGAGGAGTACGGTGAGGATGCCATCGATCCAACCGTGTGCACAAAGCCGACAGACGAGGTGCAGGAGCAAAGGAGACTGTGCAGCTTGGGAGATAACTCAATGCTCGGATTCCAGTGTAGCTGTTCGTCTTAGCTTTTCCGATTCAGCGAACGGCTAAGAACCAATGTAGCAAGATCTGCCCTGATTCATACCGCTATTAACGTTCAACCGAAGACTCGACATCGCTGTGCTCTTTGCGCTGCCAAGCATGCGAGTAGGAGATGGGCAGACGACATTGTTACAGCACCTTGTCGATGACGTGGTGGCGAACTCCCAGCTCCGAAATTCGCACCTGCTCCTTAGACCGCCGTTGATCTGCAGGACACATAATGCCGAATAAGGGCCAGTTGCTCGACTTGCCGCACGAGCTTCAGGAATACCTCTTCGCGCATTTCGATGTGCAGTCCGTACGTTCGCGAGGCCAAGGAATGCCGGCACATCCCGAGCTGACACCATCCTCTGACCTGGCTGGCTAATCACATAGCTTGCACGCCTCTCGCGATGCTCACGGATAGCGCATCGGATCGTCCAGACTTATGGCTATCCTGCATATGGCCGATGCCTCTTCTTCCACTCCACGACGAATCCTTCGGAGCGGACCTCCCCCGGCCGCAAGGTCGACTGGACCGCTCGCGTCCGCCGCGCGACTGCAATAGATCGCTCCTGGTCGCATCTCTGCGATATTGCTGTTACGGAGTTCTCGCACTTCCCAAAGCGTACTCTGCCCATTCTGGCGCTGCAGGAGGACAGCTCGCGCCTCATCATATCGGGCGCAACCGGCCTCTCAACATTCGTGTTCCCGCCGGATGCTGGAGGACGAGCTATGCCAGTAGAGGAGAGCCATATCCATGCGACGAGGTATCAGGGCAGTGACGGCAGGAGACGCTCGCGCTGGCTAGGACGGAACGAGACGGACATCATAACCGCCTTGACCTGCCTGGCTGGTACCGGAGACATCGTGCTGGGGCACCACTCCGGCTTACTCCAGCGATGCAGGGTAGTACGCGGGACCCGCGGTCAGATGGAGTATCAGTCTATCTCCCGCTTCGCGCACTCGAGGCACTCGGTCCAGGCACTCAGCGCTCACCAATCCGGTCTGCTCGCTTGTGCCACGCCCCAAAGCGGCGGCGGCGTCATAGCGCTCTATCCGACCAAGTCTCCCTGGCTCGAGCCCTGTTCCTGGCGGATCAAGACAAAGCCCTGGACTCTGCATCTCGAGCCGGGGGCCAATCGGCCTGCATGGCTAGCCGTTGGCCAGTCGGGATATCAGCCACTCGCCACATATATGCTTGGTGAAGACGGCGAGCCAATGGATGCGGATAAACCTGTCAGCTTGCTGGGAAACGAGCGCCCGACATCGGTCTACTCGTTCGTTTCACCTCCACCTAGATCGCCCTTAGGGCACGCGAGCAACACCCTCATTTCCGGATACTACGACGGCATGGTCCGCATCCACGACTTTCGCCGGCCTTCTCGATTACCAGTGCTATCACTGGAGGACCCCTTCGCGGACGTCGCAATCTATTCAGTCGCATGCGGAGGCGGAGCCGGCTACACTGTAGCCGCCGGGACATCGATGCATGGAGTCGTCCGCGTCTGGGACGTGAGAAAGGCAGAGTCCAACCGCAGATCGGGCGTCAGCTTCTTTGGGCCAGGCAAGGATAGATCTCCTGTCTACAACCTGGTGATGGAGCATGATCGCCTCTTTGGCGTCACGGACAGTCGAGCTTGGATGCTAGAGTTTCATGGCGATCCGCATCGGCGCATAGAGACAGTCCGCTACAACAGGGGCTACAACATAGCACCGGCACCTACGTTGTCATATTACACTCATACCGACATGAAGCTGCTCAAGGCTGGCTAGGCTGCAGGGAACGCATCCGAGCGGGCGGAAGTACATGCCGATTAACAGCACAGGAGCTGACCGAACCATGAAGATGCTGTAGTACTTCCTCCCGCGGTATGGTCCTGCTCCGTCTCCTTCTCTTGCTTCTCTAACAGCGGGGTCTCCTCTGTTGCAGGGATCGTCATTGAGGCCAGAGGAGCCGGAGGTGGCGGAGGTGGAGGCCGGGCTCGGACGACTCGCTCGACCTTTGGATTGAAGACGGTCCCGGAGGTCTTATAGGTTGCAGTCCGGAAGGAGTCCTCGTCGTAGGTCCAGCTCTCTTCGGCCATGACCTTCGGGTTGCCAGCAGCAACCAATTCGATGACGAGCTGCGTATCCGGGGGGAGTGCGTTCTCAGGTGAACCGCTGTTCGGAAGTTCGGATCCGCAGATCTCTTGCTCACCTGCACTATCGCTCCATCCGGGATGCTCGTGCCCTTCAGGCTGCGTGGCACGGTCTCGCCGAGGTTGATGCGACCTTCGATACGACCGGAGATGATGACGTTCCAGACATTTGGTCCAGCCGCAGAGTATGCGGAGCTATCGCAGTAGGCGACGCGCACATAGCAGCTGCCTCACCAGACATCTATATGGTCAGCCCCGCCTCGATGCCTGCGACCCAAACAGGCAGGCGAGCAGCTCTCTTTCCGTCAACACACCTGTACCCAGCGCGATGCTGGATTGTGAACGAGCTGACAGATCCGAGTGGTCTGATCATGACTGATGCTAAAGCTTGGTAGGGCTATGTGGTATGATGCACTTCGGAGGGAAGGGTCGACGACAGCCTTGCCACCGGTTCTCCAGCCAGCCGGGCGTCTCGGACCGTCTCCGCGTTTTATCGGCGGCCTTCTCGGTCGCACTCGACAACGACTCGGGCACAGTCATGGTGAGGGTTGGTTTCTCGACCTTCCGCTTTGCTGGACCTGGCCTCAAACTGCGATATGACGGCTACCGCGGAGAGCGCAACCCCCGCTGGCGAGAGCAACCCTCATGACGTCGACACTATCATGCGCAAGATAGCTGACTTCGGCAATGACTGCTCTGTCGTGAGGCTCACGTAGCGGAGTACTTGCTCTGCCTGCAAGATCTGACCCTTAAGCGATCTGCAGGTCAAGCAGATCCCCTTCACAATCCGTCTCCTCCTGCCAGCACAGGCGGCACACCATGCCGCTTCCCCGTACAGCGAGCCCGACAGCGAGTTCAGCTATGGCTCGCACCCTCGACAGAAGCTGGACGTCTACCTTCCGAAAGGCATCAAAGCCGGTGACCAGAGACCGGTTCTCCTCTTCGCCTACTGAGGTGGTTTCATGGTGGGCGACAAACGTTCGTCGCCTGGCGGTGAGTGCGAGCCGAGCGTCTGTTGGCAGCCATCGTCATGAGCGCTTACGAGAAGCTTGTCAGAGTACCTGGCTCTCGGCAATTACTTCGCAAGTGCGGGCTACGTGACCCTCATCCTGGACTACAGAAGGGTGCCCGATGGGGCTAAGTACCCTTCCGGAGCCGAAGATCTGTCTTTAGCGCTGCAATGGCTCGCCCGCGGTGATGTCTCAGCTGCGGACCTGAAGAACGTCTATTTCCTCGGAGCTAGCGCTGGGGGCATGCATTTAGCGACACTTCTGTGGGGATCGTTCCTCGACAATCAGGTCTTGCGCCCATCCGCTATTCCTCAGATCAAGCTGCGAGGTGTTCTATTTCTGAGCATCAAGTACTCCTCACCTGGCGCTGAGGATGTTGATCCCGGCGACGCGGCTTACTACGGCAATGCGCAAGCAGCGCTGGCGAGCTACCCTGCTGTTTTGCGAGCGCAAAGTCACGACAGGACGCCCGTGCTTGCCTTCTACGGCACCTTTGACCCGAAACATGAGTTTCTGAAGCCAGTGAGTACGAGTGGGCTGCTATTGATGATTGTTGCAAGAGCCGACCGGTTGTCGTGTGGGACGCAGCTTGCTCTCTTCCGCGAGCAGTATGCCGAGAAGCAGGCGGAACACGGCCCTCTAGACGTTTACGAGTGCCGCGGACACAACCACATCAGCCTCCCGCTCACGCTTAACTTAGGCAATGGAAGCGACGACTGGGCTCAGTATGCCGTGTCATGGATGTCGAAGCTCAGCGAAGAGTGACTTGCATGCAATCATCACACGCGATCGGATAGATGCTAGGTGTACAACGATGACTCTATAACCCTTTTGCAATGCAGTGTCCATGCACCACTGGAAACCGTAGAAACCCGTGGATAGGCTGTCGCCCAGAATTTCGAAGATATGCTCGGGACATAACGGAGCTTTCCCTACGCAGCCTTTGGCAGCCTTCCAGACTCGACGAGGATGAGCTCTTCTTTGACGTGGACGACGCGGCCAAAGCTTCGGCGGCAAAGCGATAGAGCAATGCTGGCTGCTTTATTGACGAGTGCGAGAGTCGCGCACTGACAGAGATCTGAATTCAGCCAACCATCCCAGTGCTGCTGCAGTTCGAGCGATGCGCGCGGAGCACGACTCACGATAATCAGGAGCCAGAACACCTTGATCAAGGCTCGCGTGAGAATGGAGGTCTCGGTCATGGCTGTGCCTTCGAGGAGACTGGCCACAGGCACGAAGAACATCATGTACTGATAAGCAAGCGAAAGGGAATCAGCTCATGCATGCTCATGTCCCTCGTGGGGACACAGCACCTACTAGCATCAAGCAGTGAGCGCCACCCGAGACGACAAGATAGTCGAAGGGCCGAATGTACCGCCGAGCATGGGTGAGCACCATCCAGCCACAGAGAGCCTTTGTGAGAACGGCGGCGATGACGAGGTAGTGGAGGGATCCGACCTCGGCAAGCGAAGCTGTGTTTTGATAGTGCGCCAAGGCCGAAGCGCAGTTGTGCACTAGTGCATAGTCGGACGCCTCCGGAGTGGAGGCACAGACAGCCGCGAGCGTATCGAAGAAAGCCTTCTGCTGCAGTGCCATGCGAGCTTGCAAGGAGGTCTGAACAACGTGCGAGCGATGCTCGACGTCAGCCTGGGCGGCCTTCAAAACAGATCGCGTTGGCTCGGCTCACAAAGTATAGGTATGCGCAGAGCGTCGCCGAGGCATCTACAAGCAGGGCTTGAGGCACCATACTCGAGTGTCTTCCCGTCAAGTACGGTCTGCCGGTGCTTCTCTCCTCCTCCAGCACTTCCTCGACCTCTTCTTCCATCTCCAGGATGGTCGACAGCTCGTGCGAGCATCGGATGCGATAGCTAGGCGGAGCAATAGATGGGCTACTATACGCCGGGAGCCGTTCACAACTGGACCCTTCAGGCGGAGTGAGACAGAAGGTGGTCGATGGCATCTTGAACGGGGCGGAGCGTGAAGAACGAAGAGGCAGGGAGTGGAGAGCGCTGATGTATACGGAAGAATCAGAGGGCACGTATGGAAGAAGAGCAAGAGTGGTGCGGAAGTGTTGAGGTTGTCAGAGAGGAGAAGAGCTCAGCCCCCGTTATCCCTGATTGTTGTCATCCGACGGAGTCCGTGCACGCGTTCGCTTGAAAGCTGAAATAGCTGGCACACGCACGAGGCCAGAGCGCGGCACCGTCAGTGACGGTCAAGGCCATGTGTGTCTGCTGTCATGCATCAAGCTGGACCATCCGGTATAACTCTGACCGGCTGCAGGCCGCTCCTGCATGCCCGTCGAAAGTAGAAAGCGGTGTCGGTGGCGGCGTCCGGAACGCACTTGCAGGACGCGTCTTGATCTCGGACCACGTGTTGGACTGGACCGAAGAAGATCGTCAAGGCGCGCCTATGGGCAAGCTGTGCGCAAGCCATCACCGGGCTGTGCTCTGTGGTATGCACACACAGATACACTGACCCGTCACCCTCGGGGCGACACCGCTACCGTTGCTTTCCGGCTGGCGTGACACTTTTATCGACAACAACAATTGCAAGACTCTGCGACCATTCTACACTGCGTTGTCTATGCGATGCTACTGCTCTGAATGACTGTCCACACCTTCTTCCTCCTCCGCTAGCCTGGCTTCACGCTCCGCAAGCAGTGCTTCCCGTTCCGCCAGAGTGATCCGCTCTTCAGCGTACGTGTCAAGGTTGTCCTCTCGTGGGCACAGCAGATCCCCTGCATCGAAGGATAGCTCGTCTGAAAGCGACCAGGCACCACCGCTGCCATCTCGATCGACTTCGCAGAGTGCTAGCTCCTCCCTGGTCGCTTGAGCTCTGGCCACGATCTCTGCCTCGGTGACGATGCTGCCCCAGAAGTCAATGACTGGCATCGTAGTCCAAGGAGGAAGTGTGTCGTGCGACATGCCCTCGAGCACGCTGTCATCTTCCCCGAGTAGCGGCACCTTGAACGCCTCGCGCCTCCGTTGCGCAGCCGCATCGTCCTTCACGTGCGTGCCCAATTCGAGGTGGTTGGTCGAGAGCGAGCGGAACCCTTCGTAGTTGGGATACAGCATGCTGTACCCGCGGAGGTAGACAAGCTCGATGATGTACCGCTTCCACGACTTTGGCCAGCGGTTCGACCGGATGTCGGGGACAATGTAGTCGGTGATGTCGAGGGCGGACTCGGCCAGACGAAGCGAGAGGAACTGGTGGAACTCGCGCCAGTGCTCCGGGAAGTAGGCAGCTCCCCACGAGCATGGAATCTGGGAGAGATATGGCATGGTCGCGGGCATACCAAGGTCATGGAAGATCTGGTGGGTGTCGAAGCGCTTCCTGCCTTCTGGTCGCAATTCAATGTTTTTCGGCTGGTAGAGGGAGATGCCAAACAGGCGCTTGGACCGCTCCCGGACCGAAGCAGGGCCGTAACGATAGTAGAGGATGCTGAACTTGAGCCAGGAGTAGAACAGCGGAGACACCTCGACATCGTCTTCCAGCAAGACGCCGTAGTTGTGGTTGTTCGACGGGTACCAGCTTTCCACGATGGCTGACAAGAGACCTCCCAAGACTACGCGGTGCCTGAGCGTGAGCTGGCCATATGGCCAGGACGCATCTTGTAGCATGGAAGACGTTGCCCGGTCGGCTGTCTGCTCCATGCTGACGAACAAGTTAACGCGATCGCCGAGATAGTGAGAGGCCCGGAGAGATGAGAGCAGCCGGTGCAGGGAGAGAGGTCGATTATTGGTGATGACAACGAGATCGATTTGAGGCGTGTGCCAATCTGCAAAGGGAGACAGCGGCAAGCGCAACCTATCAATCACCCAGAACTCGAGATATCGGGGTGGCACGGCAGGTCCACTCACTTTGCAAGCTTTCTAGCGGCAGAGCAGACATCCACGATGCATGGCGCACGTCTTCTTCAGGAAGCGTTATACCCACACATTTACCTGTACCACCGCTAGCGCCCTGTAGGGCACCTCGCAGGCAGACATCTGGGGTCCAGTCTTGCTGCAATATGTCAAGCCGGCGGTACAGAACTTCTGGGCATCTCCCCAGCATGCTGCCTATGTTCGGCGATGCGGAAGCCGTTGGCAAGAAGACGCGAACTTCGTGTCCGAAGATGGCCTCCTTGGCGAAGCCGCAAATGAGGTCTTCCCAGTCGCTGTTGTCGGCCTCTTCGTCGGCGAGATAGACTGCGACACGCGCGGCCGTACCGATGGGCGTTGCCCTAACCTTGTCCTGATCAACTGGTGGGGAGCCTGTCACCAGCGCTTCTAGCGGCAGGCTGTCAAAGCGTACCGCGATGCTGACCAGATCTCCCGGTGATACCGACACTTCTGGAGCGACAGGCAGGGCCAACGCATGTATACCCGCTTTTCTGCGGAGGAGTATAGCGATGTACGCGCTCAGGCCAAAGTCGGGGAGCAGCGCAAGGGGGCTATGATCTGCCTCTTCGGCATTGTCGATGCGATCGATAGAGAGCCAGGAGGTCTGAATTAGACTGAGCCCGTAGGGGATGTCTATAGCCTGCGTCCGCTCAAGCTGTCGTGCAGCAGTTGCTGGCAAATCTCCTTCTGTCGTTGCTGGACTGGCGGACCAGGGGATAAGTGGAGAAGGCTGACTGTCATCGTGCCAGGGCGAGAAAGAAAACCCCGCGTTGCTAATGATGCGACTGGAGTAGGCATCGTTGCCGGCTACGCCCACGAGCAGCTCTACGGTGCCCGCGTCTAACATGGGGCGGGAAATGCCGCTTGGACAGCTCAGGACGAGGGTGAAGTGGGAGGTCGGCTGTATCGCCTTCACGGATGACAGAGGATCTGCTCCGTCCGGTATGGCAAGGACGGACGCCCAGCCTGGCGTTCCGGCGAGGCTCATTTGCGAGTCGGACTGCGGCTTTTGACGAGCGAGAACCCGTACCGCATCTGGCGCAATGCTCTGAGCCTGAAGCTCCCGCACTAAGGCTTTGATGGATGCACTTATCTCTGCGGAGGAAACATCGCCATGTGACAAGCAGTCGATGATGGCGGTCACCGAGGGCGTTTTGAACGGCTGGACTGAAGTATGATTTTCACTGCTGTTGACGGATCGGATGGTATAACGGGATGGTATAGACTGAAGCTCCTTGTAGGTGTGGCGCGGCAAGATGTAGGACGTTTGTTTTGGTCGCGCTGGAACTTCGAGACTGAGCCCAAGTTGCGACGTACAAGGGCCATCGACCGATGTGCGGAGAAGCCCACTCACACTTTTTGGCCAGTGAAGGCTCTGCCTCTCTATCCCGATGCAAGGGCTGCCACCACTTCCTGGATGGCAAGACCACTGGCGGTTCGCGTTGTCTGTCCTGCCGGGCATCCGACACTTCGATGGCTGGGACGACTGAATGTCTCGGCAGCACGCAGTAGCAGAAGAGGAGCAGCACGAGCGCAAAGGCGAGCGTGCGCGGGCGTAATGGCGGAGAATGCAGGAGATTCGCCAACGAGCACCTCCACGCATGCAGGATGGAGCCTTTCCGTCGCGTGTTCGGCTGAAGCGGGAAGAAGGAGGGATATACTTTGGCTGAAGAGCTTGCTCTGGCGGAGTCTGACCAGGCATGGCCGTTCTGGCGATTGTCGGTAGTTGGTGCTCGCTGCAGATAGCTGAACCTCCCACTATCGCGCCGGTCCGGGACAATTGGCCGGGTGTGATGCGGCGAAGTGGATGACGCAGAGGTGCTCGACGTCTCGGTACGTTGGCGAGTGGGCGAGATGGTGACGCTGGAAGCGAATGCGTCGTCCGAGTTGGCGAAGGGTTCGCCGCCACCAAGAAAGGTCGCGCGCTGGACAGCACTAGGTGATGCCTGGTACAGCAGCGCGCCATTTCTTTGACGCGCATCCTCCTGCTGAGCGTGGTCTTCATGCATGAGGCCTGCTGCCTTGAAGCGACGCGTAAAGACTGTTGGGCTGCCGAAGGTCGCAGCAGAGGTCGATGTCGAGGGCGAGCTCCTTCCTGCGAGTCCATCAGAGCGCAGAGCCAAGCCGCGAGCAGTACTGCTCCCACTGGCGCTCGAGCTTCGGTCTACTGTGATGTCGCTTGGACGCCGCTGCGGTGGGGCGCCGTTGACGCGTTGGCCGCCTGCACCTGCCCCTGCGGTCGGGCCGGCGCTGCCATCGGCAACAGACAGCGAGTAGCCCCGTGCGCGTAGGCTGCTGCTGCTACTGCTGCCATTGACGCCATTGGCGTTGCTGCTGCTGTGTGCGGCGTCTGTGGCGGTCCAGCCATTGCCATTGCCGTGGCCATGTCCATGTCCGCTCATCATTGCTGCCGTGGTGCCTCCAGGTCGACGAGACGGAGCAGCAGCAGCAGAAGCGGCAGAGGCGTCAGAGCTGCCGTCATGGATGCAGGATCTCGAGATGGGCCATGGAGTGAAGCTGTATAGCTGATCCCACGCTGCACACGATGTTGGTCGCCGACCTTGAGGCGAGTCGAGGGTCCACAGCTGATGGCCGCCACTCGCCATTGAGCTCCCTTGCTCTTCTCGCTCTTACCGTCCCACCGAGAAGCATCAGATTACAGGACACAGTCTCAGCGGGCGAGGATAGCATCACCATGGGCAAGAAGGCAGAGGCAGGAACCCCAAAGGTGCGCAGGTGCTGGGCTGCCCGGCTCGAGGCGCAGAGAGGCTGAACGAGCGGCACTGACCGGTCGTCCCTCGACAGGCCATTGCCAACGCAAGCAAGGCAAAAGGACTGCAGCGGTTGCGATTCTACTGTCAGGTCTGCGAGAAGCAATGCAGGTGAGGGCGTCTATCCCGCCAGTCTGCGTATTGCCCAACAGCCAGAACTGACTGTGCGAATCCGCCACCCCCCGTTCTGTAGAGACGAGAACGCCTTCAAGCAGCACTCGCTGTCCGAAGGGCACGTCCGGCAGATGCTCGTCGTCGGCGAGAGCGCGCACACGTACATTGAGCAGTACTCGAAGGAGTTCAAGGACGACTTTCTCGCCCTCCTCTCCCGGCGCTGGGGCACCAAGCGAGTCCGCGCGAACCAGGTCTACCAGGAGTTTATCCAGGACAAGCACCACTCCCACATGAATGCAACGCAATGGGTCACCCTCACGGGATTTGTCCAGTGGCTTGGCAAGGAGGGCATCTGCCATGTCGACGAGACCGAAAAGGGATGGTTCATCAGCTGGATCGACAACTCGCCAGCGGCACTGGCGCGCTCCGACGCAGCGATGAAGAAGGAGCGGCAGGACATGGGCGACGAAGAGCGGCAGCGGAGGTTCTTGAATGATCAGATTGAGCGGGCGAGAGCAGCAGAAGCCCTGCGCGCGAAAGAAGGGGACGAAGAAGGTGCCGAGGAGGAAGTGCCAATAGATCTCAGCAGCATACAGCCATTCAAGATGGCGCTTGGAGGCAAGGCTGTGCCATCATCCACATCAGCTACCGTTGCCAGCAAGGAGGCTAGTCAGCCGAGTGCGCCGCCGGCGCCGCCAGCAGGAGTCGCATCGGAAGCCCCGGAGTCTGCAACAGCGGCGTCAACTGCGGCAGCAGGAGATGGCACTGCCCCAGTTGCCAACGCAGAAAGCACTGCAGAACTCACGGCCACGGCTGCAGACAGTAGCGAAAATGCGCCCACCGCCTCGACATCGACACTATCCTCGGCACCTGCGCAGCCTGTGCTGTCGGCGCCAAAGAAGCTCAACGCATTCAAAGCAGCGAAAGCCAACCCATTGAAAGCGAATCCGCTAAAGGCACCGAAGCCAGCTCCCGGTGCAGGCACTGCTGCTGCTGGGACAAAGCGACCGCTGTCGGCAGTGGAGGCCATCGTCCAGGAGGAACTCGAGAGGAAGCGCCGGAAAGAGCAGGGCGGAAGAGGAGCGCCGGGGATGGGCAGCCAGCGGCGGTGAGCTGAAAGTGCACTCCATTGGAGATGTGCTTCGGGAAGCTGTTCGGGAGTGACATCGCGTCTAGTGGATACGTGGCCGCGGTGCAATGCCATCCAGCCGAGGTCGTCGGCTGCTAGGGCTGCCGCAGGAGCGCTTTGTTGTTGTACACCGGACAGTCATCCATTCAGTGGTATACAGGTTGTATGTCCCTCTCGCGTTGTAAGTTAAGTCATACATCTGCCCGTCGATCCTGAACGATCGTCGTGCTCGTAGAGCAGCGCGTTCCCTCTGCTCTCTTCGCTTTCTCCCACTGCCTATTACCAGCGACAGCACTGAGCGATACAGCAATCACCATGTCGTCCAATCCAGTTTTCCACCGCCTGCTGACGTTCTTTGCGCGCCGCTCTGGCTCGCCGAGCAAGCAGCACATTACGTTCCTCGACTCGTTGCGCGGGGACCTCTCGCTGGGCCTCAACTTCCCTCTCGCGCTCTTCCTCGCCTTGACGCGGCACCTCGTCTTCCGCAACACGGGCTTGCTCTCGCTCACGATCCACGTCCCGACGTGCCGGACGCAGCGGCAGCTCCTCGGCGGAGTGGGCAAGTTCGCCATCGACGAGGAGCGCCGATACTCCGCGGGAGAGCTCGTCCAGGCCGTAAAGCCCGGCGGACTCATCGCGCAGGGCGACGCACTGGGCCTGTGGATGCTCGCCGCAGACGAGAAGGACGGCAAAGTCAGCGGAGAGGAGGCACGCCTGTTCCAGAAGGGCGAGATCATGGAGCGGATAGCGGCGAGAAGACGGGGGCGCGATGACGTCTTGCCCTTTTGGAGGGGCGGTCCGATATGGTGAGTGTCGTCCAACGACTTTCACAACAGTAGCGGATCGCGCTGAGCATGCTGTTCTCTCCTCTCACAGGGTCGGGGGCCATTCTTGGGCAGTCAAGCGGTTCTTTGATGTCGATGTCTACAGGACAGATCTGCATTGACAGCAAGGGCATTGATGGCGACACGGGGCATATATTTGAGGGGCGGTCCTACAGACAGGGCTGGTTCTGATCACGCATGCCGTCCGGCTTGATGCGAGCTAGCCATCGCACACGTCTGCGTTGGGGAGGCGGCTCCGCTCTCCAAGCATCCCCTACACGCGTGACTGTCCATCCGGCTCCGCTGATTGCGCTTCTGCTCACCACCCGAACATTCACGTCGCTTCCGCATCCTGTGTGCGCATAGAAGGCACCACGATGGTCGATGACTGGCCTCGCCGCTTCCGCCGTCCCAGGCCTACGAAAGCAGATCCGGGTACCCCACCCGACGCTTTCCAAAACGTAGCTATCGGGACCGGGCACAGCAAGTCTCTCCACCTGCAGTTGACGTGTACGAGTCTTGCGTCTCCACCACATTGGCACTCAATCTGAAATGACGGCTGCGACCTGATATTAAGGCAAGCCAGCGGCCCTTCTGCAGACGGAGCGGGCTCATCAGCCCGGTGGGCATGCCATCGCCTTTCAGCGACGAATGCGCTGTTTGAAGCACACCAGGACGGGCATCTGCCCTGCTCATTAGCAGGCTGTGCACGCGCGGCGGTGCTTCCACGGCGGTATCTGTTTGTCTACTACTAACAGCTCTGTCTCGAATGTGAACATGCAAGCAGACCGACGGGCTGAAGGCTGGCATACATGACGAGCAGTCCAGCTACTTGTGCGCCTGCAATTCGGCCGATACTCGTCAGTACAGCCCTCACTAAGCCGCCCGGAACCTCTTTGAGAGGTCTGCGCCTCGTTGCGGGCCTTCAAAGACGGTCCTCCAGACGTCCGAGTACTGCCCACGCACGACCTTCCATCCCGGTCCACTGATCCTGCTTGGCGAGACGCCGAGGAAGCGCGATGTATCGGCGGGCTCGCTGCCCAGCACGTACAGCTTGCCAGTCGTCGAGTCCATCACGGGCGCAGGGGCGCCACCGCCCTCGCTGGACGACACGGTGGCTGGAGGCGCGTAGTACAAGTGGAAGAGATCGTCGTCGTGCTTGACGAGCGAGTACGACGACCAGTCTGGGACGGGATGCTGTGCGGGCGGAAGCGGCGTAGATGCTGTCGCTGGTATGGCAGGTGCGGGACTGGTCATGAGGGCGCAACTGAAGTTGAAAGAGTGTGTTGGCTGGCCAAGCGAGTCTGTCGCCGAGTTTGAGCTTGAGTGATTTGGTCTGAGCAGAGCGTTGTGGTGCTTGAGCGTGCCTGCTTGAGCTCTTTGAGCAATGGGAGAGATCCCTTTCAACCAGTCTCAGCGGCGACGACACGAGCGAAAGCACAGGTCAAAGGGGACGGCGAGCAGCAGGTGAAGGCAATGGTTGCATCGCTGCAGGCGCTAAAGGCTACAACAATATGGTACTGAAGAGCATAGAAAGGCGAAGGGAAAGAGCAGATGGA